>BPLQ01006940.1:531349-544316 GCA_021605075.1 Caerostris darwini
AAAAAAAATAATTTTCGCCTCAAATAAAGGATATTTCAGAATAAAATGTAAGTTATTCTCTGGTTTCTTCTTTTATTTTCTTATTTTCTTTTTATTAATATTGTTTTATTATTCGAATTTGACATCATAAAGAACATGAAATATTTTTGACATAATAGAAAAAAAAAGCTTGGCGTGTTAATAAATAACTTTGACGTAATTTATCGTAATAGTGATTATTATCGTTGTTAAAATTATACATTTTTGTGAATTAGAAAACAAAATAAATACCAATTAAAAAAGCATAATATTTGGAGTTAAAACGATAAAATTTGGCGTAAAGCATATCATTAAAATTCTGCCATAATAATGGTAAAATTTTAGCGATAAATTGATATAATTTTAGCGTAAAGGCAATTTAAGCATAAATTTTTGTGCGTAACAGTGCTAAAATTTAGCGTTAAAGCAATAATATTAGACGAAAAAGTATTTTAGGAATAAATTCTTTTAGTGATAAAATTTGGCGATAAAGCAATACTTTTTGGCATAAAAAAAAATTTAACTTAGTGAAAACAATTGGTGATAAAGCAATAAATTTTGACGTATAAGCAATTTAAGGAATAACATTTTTGACGTAATAGCTGTTTGGTTACTAATGCTGTCGTATTAACGATTTTTTGTGATGGATTTAGGCGAAATAACGTTTTACAAAGTCACCGAACTTCGCGGCCATTTTGTTTGTTTACTTGGCGACTTGGCATCCTAGTGACGGGTTTTAGCGTACTATCGTTTTACTGCGAAAACTAACTTCGTCATTCATTATAATGTTTACTTGGCGACTTAGCATCCCGGTGATGCATTTGGCACAAAGGGTATAGAATTCTAGATTTTTACCCAATTTTTTTAGGTATACAGTAGATTGCAGTAGTTAAATAACCAAGTTTTCTCGTAATTCATATAATTGACCGTGGTTATGACCAACGATTGTTTTACGATGATTTGAGACATAAAAAAATAGATAGCTTATTTAATATAAAAAGATAGCTTAGTAAATAGATCGCTTATTTATCACGGGAAACTGAATAATAAGGAAGTAACTATTTAAATATATATACCCTTCATATATGTCATATGTGTCCTTTTCATTCAATGTATTCACCCTCCCCAGTTTGAGAATTCTATTCAGTTGTCTATTCAAAAATGGTTTGGTTTTTTACCTTTCATTTACTCTCGTAATTTTAAAACCACTGCTGTTCAACCAGCTATTCAAGTGGAAAAGTAAACATCTAGTTTAAAGACGGAAACGGACGAATCGATTACTTGTTAGGGGAGTTAGTCAGTTATACAAGGCGCAAGAAGAAAAACGTTTTGGAAGAAAAACGTTTAAAGTTATTGAATTTTATTCATCTAATTTTTTTGTTGATATTACGTAATTTAAAATTTTAATTATTAAAAATTAAAGCTATTTTTATTTTAACTAAAACCCACACCGAAATCACTTTTTCCCACTAATACACCACTGTTTTTAAATTTGTTTGATTTAAACACTTCTTGCCAATTCTTTACGCGACGGCTACTTGGACAGTACAATAAATTTGCAAAAAAAAAATTAAAAAAAAACATTGTCACATTGTCGAAGTCATACTCATAATTTTTACTTAAAAATTTACTAATAATACAACGAATAGAATACAAATAATTTACAAGTAGTAAATTTTCGTAAAATTTACTACATGATATTATTTGTCATACTCATAATTTTTACTTGTTTTAATCTGTAAATCTCACAGAAATAACTTTATTTGTTTTGAGTCGCCTACTGAAAGCTTAATTGGGCAAATCCTCTTCAACTTTGGTCTTCCTTTTTTTTCTTTGTCTCTTTCTCTTAAAGTAACATCAAAGTTTAATCATTTAATTCCCGTGTTCTTCATTTATTTATAAACACTTCGAAATTAATTAGTTCAGCGCATTCCTCAGAATCGGGTTGCCCGGTTTTCTGGAAGGTATCAAACAAATAAGTTTATTGCTCACCTGCAACTAACTGTTTCGTTTTAAAAAATAAATGTTAATTAAATACCTTTTAATTAGCCCCTCAATTTGCTAAAGTACTTTCTTTAACATTTAATTTCGTAGTTAAAAGTTCTCGTTAACTCATTAGCGTTTGAAACAATTAGCGTCAGTTGTTGAATAACTTTCTGAAACCCTTTGGTTTACCTACACTTCTTTCTTAAAATATTACGCGTTATAAAGTTATCTTTCATTAAGAAACTTTATACAAAGAACTTCTTAGTTATTTACAACGGTTTGTTGATTCCCCTTGCGTGATTTTTCGGGTACAATCCGACCACTGATAGAGTGGAAAATCGAATGGATTCAAAAAGAGCAGCGTCTTAGGGAAGGAAGTGTCATTTAGGAGGGATTTTAATTTCAATTAAAATAATTTTAATTTTTAATCATTAGAATTTTAGAGGACACAATATTATCAGAAGAAAAAAATGTCACACTCACTATTACACATTTTTTCCTTCAAATCAGTTTTGCGCATATCTAATTCTCACCTCTAATTAGTAATTGATTGCTCGACTCGTGGCTCAGTGGCAACGCACCCATTGGTGAGCATTAGCGAGGAGATTTAAACCGCTGACGGCTTTGTTGTAGATACTGTTAAAAAAAACGAGGAAACTTGAAGGTGTTTGCGGTGTTCAGCATCTTGCCTTGTTAGTCAGACTACTTGGTGGGAGTTTTCGGAGATTCCCCAAACTGGCAATCCCATTGCTCGCTCTATTATACTACTACTCTATGATTAGTTGTTGTTGTTGCTTATCCCCTTGATATAGAATCCTAAACCAAGTCCAGTAGATCATGCTGCATCAATAGATCGTAAACGGTCCTCCCCTCATTCAACAGTTGCCTCATCAATACAATCGATGACATGAGAGGGAGACGCGATAGCCGAACAATGCCAAAGGGTATATGTCTTCTTGTATCCATTGAAGGTCAAACTCTTAGTGTGGCCAGTCCTTAGTCTAGCTAAAGCCGTTTGAACAGATCTAGGACAGGAGCACTGCAAGGACATACCAGGATATTTAGCGACGTACCATGCATGAATGGGTGGCGACCTCCAAGCGGTATTCACTCTGGCTGAAGTCATGGAATGAACCTCTGAAGCTGACAGATTGGAAGAAGAAGCTTTGGGAAGTTACTCTATGGTTTAAATGAACTTTAGGTTATACATTTGGTGACTGCGTTATTCTAGGGCTAATGCGCCAAATCTGGTACTTAAAATTAAAAGCGATTGTTTCACAATTGGAAGGAACTGGGAGATGTCTAAATGAGTCTGATTAGCGAATTTTCGGAATTGTAATGAGGGTGAGGTTTTAAACTTTTTTACCGATATCTGATGTTTAAACAAAATGCCTTTTTTTATTGTAAAATGTTTTTTAAACGAAGTATAATAATTACGCAAACGCATCTTTCGTGCAAAAGATTACAATTGACGATAAAACTATACAAATCGTTGCAACTTATGGATATTAAAATATAATTAACAATAAGGTAACAATTTGAATTAAATAACTTTTTACGAAAATATAGATATTCGAAATTTTAAATTTGGGGCCAACAATGACCTGACCTTTCTTGTGTATACAAGATAATGCATCCTGTGTATGGAATTATCTATAGCGGGCATGAACTGTCACTTTGGATTCTTGGACAGTTTGTGACAGATGTTTGTAAATCGCCACCAACATGAGCAGCTGTTTTAGGGTAACTCACAGCCGAAAGTCACATGGGGTGAGGCCCGGAGAACGAGGTGGTTATTCCGTAGAAAAATATTGGTTAATAACTCTCTAATTACGTCCCAGTTATAATATGATTCATATTAAGCACAAATCAATGATCAGTCAAAGTACTTATGTTAGCTCTCTCCTTTTTAAAAGAGGCTGTAGTGTACGTATAATAGGAAATTTGCATAATCTTCCTAGATTATGCAAATATCCTGGTAGGTAAGTAACAGCAGCGGCAAAATCACTCCTTTCGGTGATTTTTGGTACTTTTCTTGTCGAAATTAACCCCCTGCCTTTTACAGACTATGAAAAGTTTGGCTTCATTTCGTTCAATAGTTATAGCTGCAGATCAGAAATCATCATTTCTTATTAATTACATAAGATTGTTTCTTATTTATTTTGATGTGATAATTTTTCATTATTATTATTCATATATTTCTTAAAACTTCACGTATTACATTAAAAGAATGTGTGATACAAGAGAAGTTATTGGGGCGGGGAAGGGGGGGGGGAGAAGAAGATTTCTTGTTTTTTAAATCATAAATTTGTTTCTGGAGCTTAACATGCGCCATTCCATCTCAAAATAAAAAAGGATAATTCGAAAAAAATAAAAATTCGATCACTCTATACCCTCTGAATAATTGAAAACTCTAGCTCACTGCAAGTAGCCATTGACTCCAGGGGGGAATGGAGGAATAAAATTCCAAATAGGTCGTCGACCACCATGATGACCTATAAAAATAATCGCATAAATTTTATGGAAACAAAAAAAAAACTTATTCACCACTTCCCCCTGTGGAACTTTTTCTTCTAAAAGATGCCGCGGTCTCCGAGACCGCATTCCAAACCCCCTTTCTCCATCGGATTGCTGGTCACAGCCGCGAAGAGAAGAAAGAAATATATTCGCTATCAATAGTGAAAAAGGGGAAGAAATATTAAGATGAAATGCTCCAGCGTCATAAATGTTCTGAACGGAATTTTCGAGCCTTTTTCACTTTTTATCCTCCTTTCATGAGAGGAATATTTCGCAGGTCAAGGACGAATAGAGGATGCCGGGATCGTGACGTCAAGACGCATTTCCGCCCTTCTCATTGGCCTGCGCGACGTGCGGCCAAATGACGAAAACAAACTTTATGAGAGCGTCGGAATTCGAAGGCTCTGTCAATCATTTTATTCACTGCGCGTTTAACTTGGCATACCATAGCAAGATGCTTCTTTTTTTTATTTCTCGAGGCCTATTATTTTTTTTATTTCATTTTCTTAATACCTTATTTCCATTAGTTCTTCTTGTGGTGAGGAATTCAATTGGAATGATGAGACAACTATCTAGATTTCTGTTATGAGTTCAATAAACATGATCTGAATGATTTCGAACAATTCCTTTGTGAAATGGAACTTTCTTCCTTTTTTTTCTTTTCGCATTTCTTCCTTTTCTTTCTGTTTTTTTTTTAAAGTATTTTTTATGTATAATTTTTTTTTTTACTTGTTTCTTTTTCTTATAACTTCAAAACTATGCCAAAGCTCAAATTGTTTCACCTAAATGTTTTTTTTTGTCTGATGCACAGCCAAAAATTATAAAAACAAAAAATTCTAAATAGTCATTCTTAACTGTAACTTTAATATGTACTCTAGATTAATGTTAGGAGTTCAATAAACATGATCTAAATAGTTTCGAACAATTATTTATGAAATAAAACTTTCTCCCTTCTTTTCTTTTCGCATTTCTACATTTTGTTTCATTTTTTTTTTTTTTAAGTATTTATTTGTATGTAAGCAAGAAATTTTTTTGATTGTTTCTTTTTCTTATAACTTCCAAAGGCTCCTTTTTTTTTTATGGAATTAATATTTTTTTTAACTGATGCGCTGCCAAAAATTACGAAAAAAAATTCTAAATAGTTATTTTTAACTGTAACTTTAATGTGTACTCTGGATTTCTGTTAGGAGTTCAATAAAAATCATCTGAATGATTTCGAACTTAAATTGATAATGGACAACTTAATTATGAATATTTTAGTTTCAGGAATTATGAAATATTAGTGCCATTGAGTTTTCACGTTACAAATATTAAGAGCTCGTTTTCTTAAATATTTATTTAAAATTTGCCATAATTTTTTTTCGAATCAAAAGTTCTTAAATTCGAAATTTGATAAATTACACTTATTCACTTCAAACATGGCCAGCGAATTATAGTATGCTTCTTTTTTTATTTTTTTTTATTCTAAATTTTCCGATAAATAATTTCTGAAATGGTAGCATATATATCTTTATGTATGTTACCATTATAAAAACAAACAGCAAACAAAATATTATTACTTATTATTATTTACTTCTGTAAAAATAAAAGATAAAATTTTTATTTATTTATTTATTTTCATATAGATAATTATTAATTTTTTTTAAATAAAAAAAAGTCTTTTAAATAATTTGAGTTGAATTTCTTCTTTATCTGTATTCTGTTTCCTATGATTTGATGGATAAGAACAGTAACTGCAACCTCAACGGTTGACTACCAACAAACACGAAAGCGTCTTCTTTTGTTGGGCGAAATTTATGACCGCTGTGACAGACATAAATTCAGCAGATGTAGCCTTTTTTCCAGCATTCACCTGGCCATTTGCTGGAATAATTTTTTTTTAATGGAGGCGAGTGACGCACAAGTAACTGCGTAACTGTGGAAGGCAACTCGGAGTTATTTTAAAGCGAAGTCTTTTGTCGTATCCTGTACATCGTAATAAAATTTGACAGAGGGTTATTATTAATATTTTTTGTCTATAAAGTAACTTCTTAATAATAGCTTTGCAAGTAAAATAGTTTGTTTAATTTGAAAAGCATAGCAATAATTTCGTTAATATTTACAAACGGTTCAAATTAAACTTTCTTTGATTCGTATCGCACAATAACAATACTACAATGAGGAATATTCATTAGATCTAATTCAATTAAAACGATTCACAATTCAATCATCTTATTTATAAACAACTATTTCATTTCAAGCGCAGTGTTTCGTAATGATATTAATTGAAATGTCGAAAATACTTTTTCGTAACTCACTGTAAAATAAAACTTCTAAAATTTATGTTATAAATAATTTATATATATATATATTGTTAGGTGTGTTTTTGACTTGTATCCAGCCGTCTAGCGAGAAAGAATACCGTGATTTATAATATCTTGAGGGCTTGTATTCCTTGATAAAGCTATCCTTAGGATGCTATAATTCATTTCCTTAGGGTTTCTAATTTTCTGGACAGCTTCTTTTTACATTTTGTCATTGTGTATTTTGCACAAATATTTGTGTTCTTTTTTCATCTACTAGTGCATTTTTTTAAGTTCACTTTTTGGATTTTTGTGTTTATTAAATGATCTTCAGTTTCGTCGCTGCATCTTATACGCACTTCGAATTTTGACCATTTCTTTTTTTCGGGTGGTGAGGTTCTGAATGAAAAGCTCTATGGATTTATAGATACTGCTTATCCATGACAACAGGCTTATCCATGGGCAGATCCCTCGGAATCAGCTGTCTCGCTCCAGATTCTGTTCCTCCTGCACGTGAAAGGTAGGTCCTTTTCAACCAGCTGTCACAGCGAGAGATAACAGTCTCTCACGGTCAGACACTCCGAGCAAGAAAAACTCGCTTCTCTCGTTTTCTCGTCTGGACGCTGCTTTATATTTGGTTTGGTTTGTCGCTCTACGGTCATCTTATGCGCACGAGAGCTAAACAGACCGGGACCTACAGTTTAAAGCGGATTCCGAATCACTAAAAACACCCATGGCACCGCCGGGACTAGAACCCGAAACCTGTGGTACCGAGCGCCAGAGCGCTAGCCACTCGATCAGTCAGCTTTAGATAGAAGACCTTTCGATTCCGCTTTTTTATTCCAGCTTCGAACCGAGCTCCCTCGGGTCAAAATTCCTACATTATTCTTACATTTTTATTATAAATTAATTCATCATAAAATAAATTGTAATGCATTCCTTAATTATTTTCTCGTGTGCAATAATGTATGTAACAAATTTTACTTTTGCCTTCCCAGTAATGATGACAGAAAACTTTTAATGTCATCCTTTTCCTGTTTTATTCTGTTGACTCTTCACGGCAATTTGATTTGGTCGCGAAAAGAAAAATGGGCTTCTATTTTTGTAACGTCGCTTAATGGAGTATGAATAGCCCAGAGATAATTGAGGAAACCTTCAACCTTCGTTAATGCATTTTCCTTTTCTTCATTTAAGCAAGTGGTGTTTATTTATGAACTCGAAAGGAAAATCAAAATAGATTGAATTTTTATTTTTCGTAACTTTTTCTTTCACTTAGAACATTTCTGACCTTGTAGCTCATATAATTCCAGTATTTTAATTTATATTTTTCAGTACATTATACGCAGAAAATGGCTCGTTAACACACTGGCATCCATATGACAATAGGACACTACTTCAGTGTAGCTCCCTTACAAATGTAAAGCGCCCCTTTATACTTTGTCATGTTAAAAAAATATCTAGAATATTCCAATCACGCAATCCTAGTGTTGATGCGAGACATCTGGCCGCAATCTCCACCAATTTTACTTTTTTTCGAAACAATGTCCTGGGTAAAGATTTGCATTTAGACCTATTAATTACTTAGGTTTTGGAAAATAACTAAACAAATACATTACAATAGATTTTTAATCAGATTTATTTTAATTGCCCTTTTCTGACTTTCATTTCAGCAAATTTATTAGTTACATCCTCATAATTAATATTTTTAAAGATACTGTATTCTATTGCTTTTGTGATTCATCCTCAGTGTCCTATGAATAGTCCACTCATGGACAGAGAGAAAGAAGGGCAGCTTCTGCTGTGATGGAGCATCCGTAAGTAGAAGTCTAATTTGGCTGACGTTGAAGAAAGAGGGCAGTGCCTTTCGGAAGGAATTTTAGGTTTAACTGCTGTACATTTGCTGGTCGTATGGAAGAAACCCCGGAAAACTCCCACCCTGTAGTCCGACTCACGAGGCAAGATGCCGAACATCACAAACGCCATCGAGACTCCCGTCTTTGAAACATGTCTACAACAACGCCGTTAGCAGCTTGAAATTCAGCCCTAATACTCACCAGCAGCGCACGTTACCACTGAGATACCATTTGGGTATCATCAGATACTGGCCATCAGGTTACTGTCAGCAGATAAGACAAAAGCAATTTTACAGGGTAGATGAAGGACTGATCCTGTAGCATAACAAAGCCAAACCCCAAGTTGTAAGTGCTATTAATAGTCTGATAAAAATTTGATTGGGAAATGATTTCAACCTAGCTCTGAAAGATCACCATTTTGTTTAGAACCTTATAGAATCATTTTGTAGCACTTAGGCTGAATCTTGTTGAATAAACACATTTAAAGCAAAAGCGAATGAACTTTAAGAAAAAGGCATCGAAACGCCGATCGGAAGACATCATTTAAAAGAATGGCGACTATATTAATAATTAAAGAAATATATTTTTGGCTGAATTTTAATTTTATTTCATTTGGAAAAGTTATAATTTGATACAATGTCAAGCTTATTTATAATTGTACCACATACCAAGCATGAGACCTGAGGCAATGGCCAATACAATTTGTTTCAATTCCTCTTTTTCTTCCTTCTGCTGTTCAGGTTTCGGGATGACGACGCCCAAAACGGTGGCTGGTCGCATCGTCGTCATCTTCTACGGCTTCTTCGGCTGCTCCGGGGCCATCCTGTTCTTCAACCTGTTCCTGGAGCGGATCATCACCTTCCTGGCCTACGTGCTGAGGATGATCCACGAGAGGGAGCTCAGGAAGAAAGGGTTCGAGGGCCGGCGGGACTCGCAGCAGTCCTTCGAGTACAACCTGGACGAGTGGAAGCCGTCGGTGAGTCGCTTTTCGTAATGTTCGCTGCAAGTGCTTGCTTGCTGCAATGGCGACTAATGAAATCTAATATGTCTCATATTAAAAGAATACAACTTGGAATACAGTATAATATGTTTGATCTCGTGGGGATCAGGGCAGAATAGCCCCCACTGTAGCCTATGTCGTAAAAAGCGACTAAAATGGATAACCAGTGTCCGGGGGTATAATGGGGGTGGGGGTAAAATCGGACTTCTCCCTTTGGGTGCCCCATGACTTTGTGCCGCAAAGATCAAGAACAAGAAAATTGAGAGTTTTTGCATACCGTACTTTAAAATTACGGTATTTTTTTTCTCCCTATAGCGCATGCTCATAGGAAACATTATTACAGATACGCATGCGCAATTTCCAATGAGCATGCGCGCTTTATTAGGGTATTTTAAAAGTATATATATTTATTAAAAATTATTATTTTTAAAGTATAGTAAGCAAAAACTCTCTATTACCTGCCTTTTTTACCCTTTAACATAATCGTCGGTTTAAGGCCCACGGGTTCATGGACTTGGTCTAGATCTTGTTGTCGACCAAGTGGAATAAGAAACAACATATATTATTGTTTGTATTTATAATTACAAATTGAAATATCGTTGCAATTACACATTAGAAAAGCAATATCAAAATTAACATTAGAAAGATTTTATTAATAAAATTTTAACTGTGCACTTTATCATATATTTTATTATTAATTAATGCAGCAAAGAAAAATTAAGTATTATTACTGTGCCATTACAGTTATTATAGTTTGTTAGCATTACCACGAATTTTGAGATAGGTAGATCGGATGAAAATCACTTCAGTTAAATTTGCGTAAATCGGATACAACTTTGCATGCAAATGCATATGAATTTGCCTTAATTGGAGTCAAGTGATAACAAAAACATTAATTTAGAAGGAAAAAAAAAGTTTAATAAAACTGCAATTTTGTTAACTTAATCCTCTATATTAGTTTAATGCTCTATTTAGTTTGAAGACAAACTGTTTTCTTTACGCCAACTCTTATTCTTATAAAAAAGTTATAATTGAAAAAATAATTATAGACAATAAAAGACGTACCATTTAGGAACCATTACGGCATTGAGCGTATCATTTATCCCGTGTAACATTTAACACTCCAAAACCTACAAATTCTCAGAAAATAAAAGGAAAATATTGATTATTTTAAAGATTTTCCACAATCAAAACACAGAATAGATTAAATTTGAAAACTAGATTAAAAAAACAAATAAAAAATATATAAATAAAAAAAATTCGTTGATAAAAAAAAAGAAATAAATCGAACACGAATGAAGAAAGCATGAACACTAAAAATGGTTTAAAATTTCCTTTTGATGAATTATCTACAGGATAGAAAAATTAGTTCATTCACAGAGTGGTTGCTACAGTGATAATATTGCGACCCGTAAAACCTATATAATAACAGAAAGTTGTACATAAAATCCAAGATCTTAACTTCGTGTTATTATTCTAGTAAGTCGGGTTATTACTCTAATTATATAACGAATTTAGGAATATTTTTTCAATAATAGGGGCTCATGATAGCCTTCATTGCATTAGCAACGAAATGGAGGATATCTACTGTCACATTTATTAAATAAAAGGGTTAAGGTTTTCCTTGAGAAAAAAATGTAATATCCCCTCCTTAAGGCTCGTTCCCGCCGAGGCGTGAGGCGTTTAAGCGTGAAGCGTTTTCCAATCACTAGCCTCACCACGTTCGCTTGAAACCGGTTTGAAATCCACCGCTTCGAGTTGACCAACTTTGAACTCGAAGCGGAACTTCACTAGGCGTAATGCTATTTCTGACGTTTCGCTGTGAAGGGAGTCGAAAACATTTACTTGCCTGCCGCGGGAATCTTCAACGCTTCACGCCTCGGTGAGAACGAGCCTTTAGAGTAACGGTAGAGGATTCATTCATCGGTATATATGAGTGCATATTATATATTTTTTTTCTAATACATGAATGTCTTGTTCTGAAGATCATTTGTGTTTTGTGCAGGTGTACTGGGTGATGTTATACCTGTTCATAGCCACCGTGAGCATCGCCACAAGCGCCTCCTTTCTGTACAGCCCCATGGAAGGGTGGACCTACTTCGACTGCCTCTACTTTTGCTTCGTGACCTTCTCGACCATCGGCTTCGGGGACCTGGTCACCTCCCAGGAGGCCCACTACCCGCACGTGGCCCTCTACAGGATGGCCAACTTCGCCTTCATCGTGTGCGGATCGTGCTGCATCTACAGCCTCTTCAACGTCACCTCCATAGTCATCAAGCAATTCCTCAACTGGCTCATGAAGACACTCGATTGTTCGTGCCGCTGCAGGCCCAAGAAACCCCCCAGCAGACCCCAGCTGCTGGCCAGAGGACGGAGAAACGCCATCACCCCATATCACCTGAGGAACCAGGTACGTTCCATCCGCACGGTGTCCTCTGCAAGATTCGAAACCCACTCATTGTTCTCTTCAGATTCGAACCCACCCCTTGTACTTTTTTACAGACTCGTGGCCAATTTACTAGCGCTCTGGCCTTTGGTACTACAGGCTTCAGATTCCGAATCCTGGAGATGGCATGGATGTTTGTGAGGGGTTCGGTATTCACGTTAAACTGTAGATCCCGGTCTAATTAGCTTAGAGTGTACACAAAATGGCTGTAGAGTGGCAAAAAAACCCCTTATCCTTTTTAGATTCGAACCCACACATTTTCTTCTTCAGATTCAAACCCACGCCTTGTCCTTTTTCAAAATTCGAACCCACGCCTTGTTCTTTTCAAAATTCGAACCCACGCCTTGTTCTTTTCAAAATTCGAACCGACGCCTTGTTAATCAAGTTTGAGATTAACCTTCTTGAGGCAACTTTTACTGCATACTAAAATCATACGCCATAGAACGTCTAATTGGAAGCCTGATCTCCTGCTCAACTTAGGTTTTCGATTGAATGGCTCTATACAGTGTGAGATTTTAGTATTTTATAGAAACCCACCTTTAGAAGAAGAAAAACAAAATGGTAATATATAACCATTTTTCCAACAGATTTAACTGTTGCATTTTTGCTTGTGATATACACTGAAGTGACAAAAGTCATGGAATACCTCTTAATATCGTGTCGGCCCTCCTTTCGCCCGGCGAAGTGCAGCAACTCGACGTGGCATGGACTCAACAAGTCGTTGGAAGTCTTCTGCAGGAATATTGAGCCATGCTGTCTCGATAGACGTCCATAATTGTGAAAGCGTTGATGGTGCAGGATTTTGGGCACGAACAGACCTCTCGATGATGTCCCATAAATGCTCGATGGGATTCATGTCGGGCGA
>BPLQ01006940.1:553998-585775 GCA_021605075.1 Caerostris darwini
AACCTCTGGCAATGAATCAGAGGATTGCAGTCCTGATTCAAATGTGCAATCATAATGGCTAAAATTTACTTGAATTTATGTATAATTTTCGTGTTATTTATTATTCATAAATCTTCGTGTTGTTTATTATTTATAAAAAGCTTTCATTTACTTTCCGTTAATTTTTTTTCTTTCAAAATGAAGAGATTTTTAGTAACAATAGCAGCCGACATGTTGTCCTATAGTAGATGCAGCAATGCAATCCTCTGATCACGAAAGCTCTGGCAATGAATCAGAGGATTGCAGTCCTGATAATGGGTAAAATTTACTTGAATTTATGTATAATCTTCGTGTTATTTATTATTTATAAAGCGCTTGCATTTACTTTCCTTTATTTATTTATTTATCTTTTTTCAAAATAAAGACGTTTTAGTGACAAGGTCATCATAAATATCGATTAAATTTAATGAGATTCACACAGTATAAAAGTTTACGAGAAAGGCATCATTTTGATTGGTTGTCGTTCAACCATTAAAATTAGGTCTTACGGGATTTGATTTTAAGTGAATATTGATGTTTCATTTATAGTATCATAATTTTGTAAAAATGAACATGTTTTTCTATACAAGATTATCTCAGAAATTTTTTGCTAGAATTATTTATCTCAAAGCCAAATTACAGTCCTTATTTCTTTTAAAAATTGCTATTTCTGTTCAGTATACTGTTTCTGTGGATATTTTTGATAACAAATGATATTTTTGATATTATATAAATGTTGCTTATAACAATCTAGCATTAAAAGTAATAATAACGCCAACTTCATTTATAATCGATAAGGCTTATTGGCTTATAGTTTTATTGGCCTACCAAGAATGAGAATAAAATAAAATCTTCCCATTAAGTTAATATATTTTTTTAACAACTTCTCTCTTTTTTTCAGGCTCGTAATATGGGTAAGGGCGCTGACACCAGCGATAACGATTCTACATACGATAGCGATGGTGAACGTCGAAATTCTGGAGAACTGATTTCCATGGCTGATTTGCTGAAGGCGAATAAAGTGTCTCTGGCTGTCATGCAAAAAGAGCTCTACGAATCCGCCCAGAGGGGTCAGGCAATCATTCTGCCATCCAGGCTGGCCGCGCAGGACAACAGCTTCAAGCCAGGAGCGGTTGGGCCTCTCGCCATCGTGTCCAAGAAGCTGGGTGACGACGATACGTAACGGACCTGCCAGACCTGTGCCACAGCGAGAAATTAATCTGGAACATCTTAGTTTGTAATGTATTCTCAGAAATTACATGGTTCAGCCATCAGATATTCAGAAGATTATAATATTTGCACGAGTGGTTAGGCAGTGCTAACATTGATGATGGTTCCTAATTCGCCATTGGACACAAATGGCAAAATTATATCAGGTTGATAATAAGATATCAAGATGGTCATACCAAGTACTGTTTATTCGCCATTTTGTTATATAAGTGAGTTGTTACAGTTTCTGAATCAATGAACTTGAGGTTATAATTGTATTCCTGCAAACTGGTTTCGATTAAATGAGAAATCCATGAGACTGAAGTCTTCTAAACTTATCAGAATGATAACATAGATAAATAGTGTGTATAGTAATATTTCTGCATTATTTTAAATCTCATGGTGAATTGTTTTCGATCTTATATAGCTGATGAATCTTTGAAATGTTTCAGTATTTCCTTTATTTCAGGAATATAGGACTGAATTTAGAAATGAATTTCTACTAGTCTAGTCTCTTCAAAGAAAAAATGGCAAGAATTACGAATATCTTGAAATTCTTATACATCAGATTATTCCAATATATTTACCACCATCGCAACGGTGATGGGAATATGAAGTTCTAAACTTTATTTCTACTTGAGAAACCAGAACTGAATAAAATCTGTCAATAATTTTAAATGTTGTCGAAGTTCCTTTAAGTCTAAAATAGGACTGTAGAGACAAGAATTACTGTAACATAAGAAAGAAATTTTTCCCATTTTACAGAAAAATTTTGGAAGTGCCGAATTGGGCTCGACAAATCTTTCGCATACAAGCCCAAGAATTACATTTATTGTAGAATAGTCAATAGACGTCTTTGATACAAAACATTCCAAATGACAAGTAGAGCTCAGAATATGAGCAGATAAATAAGCATTCCATTTCGCTAAGAACAGTTTTAAATAAGTAATTAGTCATACGAGTTTAAAAAATGGCGAACTATTTTGTGCAAAGCTAGAAACGCGCTTTGGCAAAGTGATTTAGGTACTAGATGCTTATATTTTTTAAGTGATGTAATGTTTGTATGCAATTAATATATATGTGGAATTTTTGTTACATATTTTTTAAAAGTTTGCTATTTACATAACGAACGAAAAACAACCGCAAAGCTATTTTGAGCTGAATCAAATATTGTTACCTTATGTTTTATCTAAAGCAATTTTATAATACCATTTAATAATAGGGATGCATTAATTGCTGATTAGTACAAAGGTTAGATTTGAAATATATATTGAGATGAAACAAAAACGTTAATATTATAATATATTAAAGTAGAATTTAATTTTAAAAATTTATTCATTTTTGTTTCCAAATTAAAACAAAATTCTCTAATAAATATATCTCCAATTGTTAATAATGTTTTATTTTGTTAAAAAAACGTAAATAATGTTTTTTTTTGTTAAAAAAAATTTTAATAACGCTTTATTTTGCTAATATTTTGTTAATAATGTTTTTTTTATTTGTTAATAAACTTTTATTTAGTTGATAACAATAGTTAATTAACATTTTCTCTAAGTTAAATTTCCCATACATTAAATCAAACTGTAAAGTAAGAAGGCTTGAGAATTAAAAAGCATAATTATTCTTTAAAAAATATATTGCCATGGTGAAAATTATGTTTTAATTATTTTTTAGTTATTTTTTATTTTTTAATCGATAAAACGTTTATACAAATCTATGTTTAATTTTACAAACTTGTTTGTTTGGGTTTAATGTAAATTCAACGTAGAAAATTTTCCTAATTACATAGAAAATATGATTTATTAAAAAGATTTGTATAATAAATTTTGGTTTTTAAACAATCTTTGATTATCTAAACATTTAAAAAAAAAAACGAAATATTTTTTCCAATTCTTCCGCCCATTAGTAATACTTAGAATAGGCGATTAAATTTTTACAGTATAGTTTTTAAGTCTTAACTATTTTTATAACAATAAATATTCATAGAAATGCATGAGTTTATTTAAAAGCATCGGGGCCAACTTCTTTATTTTTAAAAGTCTAGTCTATATGATATACTAAATTAAATTAATTTTTAAGGGGGATTGCTAGTAGTTTCTTGAAATTAAAATTGTTTCTCTGAAAAAAAAAATAAAGTACAAATATTTACAAAAAAATTCTTTCAGATTTACTAGATTCTCTCCATTAACGAGCTCTAGTTAACTCTCCATTTTAAAATCCATTAAATAATAATTTGCAAAACATTTTCTAATTAGGAGCTTTTTATTTTCTAATAATATAAAAATATAGTACACTATTTTTCCTGTAAATTTATTTTGAAAAACATTATTGAAATTTAGTAAATAAAATAACATATGCCTCAACTTTATTCTATTTTTAATTGATGCTTAGCAAAAAGATTTTATTGTATAAGAAATTTAATAATAATAATAATAATACTCACATATTTCAAAATTAACTTTACGAATTTTGGAAAATAAAAGCATAACACCAAACCAAATAAAAATCAGACAAATTTTTCAAAAAACGCTACACTAAAACAGTGCTTAGAATGTGCATCTATTTTAATTGTTATTACGATAAAAATAAAATAATTCATTTGTTGCCATTTGAATGTGGAATTCTGAGAAATTGTGCCAAACGATACTGTCTTTCAGAATCGTTTGACTTTCATTTCAACAGCGAGGGAAAAATAATTAGATTTTTATTCAATTCCAGATACGATTAAAAATTTTTTTTTTATTATTGTATGTGCTTGTATTTATGTCAATGTGTGTAATATGCTATTGATGACTTTTCCATTTTTGTTAACATTTTGATGGTGCTACTGTAGAAAATATATGCTTGCTGCGGAAGAAGGAATAATAAAGTTTAAGAAATTCCATGATTCTGTGTGTTTTTTTCATACATCTCTCTGCCCTAAAATTATACTCGTTCGTTCTTGGTATTTTCTTATTGAAGATTTTTGCAATATTTTTAAAATTTGTTTCATAAATTAAAAGTATATTGACAATACTTTGTTGTTTCTAAATTTTTCACATGCTTTTTGATTTTGTTAGGACAACTTTGATAAAATATTTTATAATGCAAACAGTAAAATGAAAGCAATGATTACAGTAAAGGTATACTTTTTACGGCACTTTTTCCCCATATCTTTTCTTTTATGAAATAAATATGAGTAAAACTGCCTTAATAAATAAATAAATACATTTAATGTTGTATGAATTGTAAATGTAATTATAATATTACTGACTAACTCAAATGTATTTAATTATAAAGCATATTTAATTCAAGCATGTATTACTGTGGGAGGTTGAACATTTATTCTATTTAGATTCAAAGAAACACTTCACAATGATATTGTGAATAAACAATATTTTTCTTTTCATTATCATTTTTTTGTGTTCGTACCTTAATGTGTCACTTCAAACCCTATATTTCTATAGAAAAAAAAATTATTAAGGAGAGGAAAAAATTATTAAGAATTATTAAGGAGGAGGAAAGGAGAAAGGAATTATTAATGGAGGAATTATAAAGAATTATTAAGGAATTATTATTATTATTATTATTTTTTTTTTTTTGAAAAAAAAAACTTTTTTTTATTGGTAGATAGGATTACAGAATAATACTTAAAGAAATATAGTTCGTGTGATTCGATTAAAAAGATTTCAAATTATTTGTATCCTTATACAAAGTGATTCAACGATCCTGGATCAAACTTTGGGGTGTTGTATGGCTTACTAAACCAAACATTTTTTTTTCTATAGAAATATAGGGTTTGAAGTGACGCATTAAGGTACGAACACAAAAAAATGATAATCAAAAGAAAAATATTGTTTATTCACAATATCATTGTAAAGTGTTTCTTTGAATCTAAATATAATAAAGGTTCACCCCCCCCCCCCCACCCTTCCACCCCATCACAGTAATACATGCTTGATAGCATCAAATAATTGATTGGCGAACTGTTTCAAAGATGTCAGGCATTCTGAACAATCGAGCAACGAGGTCCTCATTTGTGTTAACTGGAGTCTCGTAAATGAAAACACAGTTGCAAAATGGAGTAAGAATTAAATAGAGGGCACATCGGAGTTCCCAGTCAGAGGGCTTGAAACTCGTCACGTGACAGGTATCATTTAAGGCATTGTGTCTGGCTGTTGTGAGAAATTCGTTTGTACCACCCCTGGTGTTTGTGCCATGATCATTGAATCACAGGAATCGATGGAAAGTTATGATTATGGTAAAATTTTACTAAAATTTCAAAAATGCACCAGGATGCTTGTCAACACGATAGAAAAAGATTTTTATTCTTTCGACTAATAAAATTGAAAAAAAAAAAAAAAAATACACTGGTGTAAAAATGAAATCCCATCACCAAGAAGGAGTCGTGTTAGATAAACGAAATTTTCCAGGGGTATTTTGCTATCCGATGGCTTCTATTCATATTTCACGCAAGACGAATAAAAGTGGCTCAAATAGCGCCACTATGAACATGAAAATCACGTTTGCTTTAAATACGCGATGTAAACTTCGTGAGCATTATTTATCTTTGTGATTAGACGCTGTGAGCTAGATGCCTTATAAGGAACGAAGAAAGCTGTTTTAACGTCTTACTGAGTTTGAACGAAACCATGTGACACAGCTACGCCAAGATGGGTTTTCTTTCCGCGATATTGCAAAAGATTTGTCAGGGATGTATTCCCTATGCATAATTGTTGACATCAATGGTCATGGGAAAGTACTATCTCAAGTAGACTGGGGTCCTGAACACACGGGTCACTACTGAGAGGAACGACTGGTGCATTCGATGCATGGTTGGTGCGCATCATACTGCATTTGCAGCAGAAATTTGAGCTTCTGTTGCCCCCAGAGGGAACAGATAACAAATAGATTAATTGAAGGACAGCTCTTAACCAGATATCCTGTAACGACCATGCCACTAACTCCAAATCACTATCATCTACGACTTCAGTGGTGTCAAGCTAGAGCTCATTGGAAAGCAGAGTAGAGATTAGTTATCAGCTCTCAGATGAGAGCCTTTTCTCATCTGAGCCTTTTCCTTATCTCAGATGAGAAGCTTTTTCTATTTTGGAGCTAGTGGTGACCGTTTGTTGATTTGAAGGAAGCTAGCTGAGTCACTGAGCTTGGAACCAATGTGATTGCATCGAAACCATATTGGATCTACACAAGAAATTAATGTTTTGGTAACAATTTCCTATGACAGCTGGAGTGTTTGGTGTTATTTCATGCACCTTGGCAATAAATTTATACTTCAGACTGGTGACTGAACAGATAGAGCCGTCCATTTTTTATCACTATTCCAAGAAGCGTTTTCCGATAGGATGCTGGAAAATTTCCGTAGAAAAGCTGGAGTTTCTCCTTACCCAATGTGCTCTATAGCGTGTCGACATGTTGCCTTGACTTGCGAGATCCCCAGATCTTTTTGCCCTCGATGACAAATTTAATGTCATTCCCAACAAGCACGGCTGCTGATTTGACTGACCAAGTGCAACAGGCATGGAACTCCAATCACCTATACGATACAATACATGCGCGTTTACATGCATTCAAAATCCCTGAGATAATATCAGTTATTAATGTGCAGCTATTTCACTTAAAATGACTCCACTAAAATCTTTTCAAATGGCGAAATACAATAAAATCTCATCACCAAGAAGGAATTAGTTTAGAGGAATGAAATTTATGCAAAGTCTTTGTCTAGGTAGCATATTTGATTAAATTTTCAAGGTCATTGTTTAAAGCACACGCGACAAGAGTCTCCGACTATCAAAATAAAAGAACCAACTGGGTTCTAGAAAGCTGTGAATTTCAAAGTGTTTAAAGGTGAATACAATATCTCCAGTCTTTTTCCAAAAAAGAAGTTTCACTGGGTCTAAAGCATTTTTTAGCATTTATGGGTCTAAAGCATTTAGCTGATTCCCTACTTCAGAATCGAATTTTTTATACCGACTTCCGATTCCTAACTCTCGACTCCTGACTCTTTACCTTAATTTTACGAACTATGACCTTTGTTAATGGATTTAACAAAATTGTGAAATAAATTCAAGGACTTTTATTGAATGCCCAAAATTAAAAAATGCAGCCTACCTGGAGATGCATAGAAAGTTGACAATACATTTCTCAGGCCACCATTTTGAAAGAAAACATATTATAGTTAATCAATTAAGCTTGGTCCAATTGAAGAGTACTTTTAAATTGATAAATATAAGACACACAATTATGATATAGAAACAATTATGAATCTTTATCTTATGAGGATAAGAATAAAAAGAGTCTATAGATTGTTTACTTCTCACTCATGTTGGGGTAGTCAGTCTAGTTTCACTATCGTTGATGTCGTTGTCTCGATGTTGGATTAGTCAGTCTAGTCTCGCTATTATCGATATCATTGTCTCGATGTTGGAATAGTCTCACTCATGTTAAATTAGTCAGTCTAGTCATGTTATTGTCAATGTCGTTGACTTGATATTGGATTAGTCGTTCATGTTTTATTAGACAGCCTACTAAAAACATCTGACGCAAAGTTTACGTTGAAATCTTAACCAAGGATAATTAGAAGTTGATCCAATTCTTTTTCAAGCTCTGTAGCTTCTACTGATGTTATATTGATAATAACCGGTGATGAATGAACTTGATGAACTTGATATACTTTGGAATGCTCTGATTCGGTGAAATGCATATAAATTGATAAGATCATAATATGCTATCCATTGTCTGTGAGTGTATAAAAGGTTTTTTGGAATGTTTTATTTATATTTTATTAAATAAATTAGGTAGCCAAGCTACAGATATAGCTTCGTAAAACGTAACTAAAAATTCGCTTTCATTCTTTTAAAATCAATATTTTTTTTTGACGATTTGACACAAGGGTTATAGGATGTTAGATCTTTACCACAATCAGATTCAAATTTAAATACGACAGTCGATTTTAATTAATGTCATTGGGAAGCAAATTAAAGCAACACAAATAATCGATAATTCTAAAAGAATTCTGCTGAAATTCACCGATTCCCGTTCTATTAACGTAAAACAGGAAGTGACGACATGTGTACGTAAATGCCACACAAAATTATCCACAGTTCTTCCATTTCAGTAACACAAAAAATGTAACCGAATTTCTTATCTCGAATCTAATATAAAAAGTTTTAACCTCAAAAAAATCTGTTAACTTACTTAGATTGAAATTAGATGTTTACGTGATGTTTTAGAGACATCAGATTCTAGAACAAAGTTTTCCTTCCAATGTTGTTATTTACACTCATGTCCATAAATTAAGGATAATTCAGAATCGCACAGAAATTGAACTCTAAAATAAAAATTTCACCTGTAGAATTATCACACACATCTTGAAGAAGAATATGCAAATTACAGGAAACCACCAGATGGCGCGGATAGTACGTCACAATGGCGAGAGTGTAAGAGAGGGGTATATAAGGAATGGTGGCAAAGAAGTAAAATTGTTCACAAGCGCTTTAAAAGCCTTTCAGTGCAATAACCGCATAGTTATGGCACAAAGGAAGCATTTGGGTGATTTTTCACCCGTATGGATCGGCCAGCATACTCACCGGACTTGAATCCAATAGAGCATGTGTGGGACATGCTTGGCCGACGAATTGCAGCCCGTCAACCCCCTCCCACCTGTCAACCGGAACTTCGGAGGGCATTGCTTGATGAGTGGCGTAATATTCCCCAAGATCAGATTGATAATTTGATACTCAGCATGCCTAGGCGTTGTAAGGCCTGTATTGCATCGTCCGGGAGACATACTGCATATTAACCATCATACTAACCCTGTTATACTGTTTTTTGTAAATAGGTTCTTTTTTGAAATTTGCTCCATGGAGTAAAAATCGCAATTTTTATTAATTATGTCAAACATATAGCATCTTTTTTGCTCTTTACCTTTTGTTTAATAAATAGACTTTACAAATAAGTCAAATTTGTTTTGCTTCTGTCTCTTTCTTTACCTGAACTTCATTATCCTTAATTTACGGACATGGGTGTATATTATTTTCTGAGGAAAGATACATCAATAATTGCAATTTAAACATTGTCAATAAAGAAGATACCGAACACCTCGAGTTTATAAATATTTCGCTTCTAGAATTTTTATGAACGAATTTCACAGCTCGCACACTTTATTGAGTCAGTAATCCGTGGGCTTCTGAAGCAGAGCCTAAGTTTTCGGTGTGATGAAACAGGCATGATAAATCCGTAGATGGGAATGTCCTCCCTTTGGGTTTGAGGAAGAGATGTAAATTCTCCAGATGTGTATGTAAAAAAACAATGTAAATTCTCCAGATGACTTTCTTTTGGATGTTCCCTTAAAAATGAGGAGGTATTAATACATTAATTAGTGCAGCGTACTCTGGTATACTGTCTAGTAATCACTAATACGTTGGTTAGTGCAGCTTACATTGATATATTGTCTAGTGACCACTAATATATTGAATATATTAATTATGTCAAACATATAGCATCTTTTTTGCTCTTTACCTTTTGTTTAATAAATAGACTTTACAAATAAGTCAAATTTGTATTGCTTCTGTCTCTTTCTTTGCCTGAACTTCATTATGCTTAATTTATGGACATGAGTGTATAATGATGAAAAATATTTTTAGTAAGACAACTACGCAATTGCTTATTTTGGAAGCAAAGAAGTTTATTTTAGGATGTTACTTCATTGGAATCAAGTTAGAGATTAAAGAGGAACTTTAATATGTATTTTTAGGAGGCTTCAGACAGTCTGTAAGGAAATCAAATGATTCAAATGAGATTCTGAATTATTGGGAAAATATATACTAAGAAGATGCATCATAAAATAACAGGTGGGCTGAAAAGTTCGTAGGCTAACAAATAGATGGCGCTACTAGTATTAAATCCACATACGTTTTAGTTATCCCTAACCTTTAAAAGACACGTGTATAAATTTGACAGCTGTTGAATTATTAGTATGTGAGTTATAGCATTTTTAGTGAAGCAATTTTTGTTAGTTTGAAAAAATGCATAAAAAGGAATTTCATGTGTTAATAAAGCATTGCTTTTTGGCGAAAAAATACTATTGAAGCCAAGACTTGGCTTGATAAACGTTATTTGGATTTTGCACCTTAAATCTACTTTGCACCTTTAGTGTGGAGAAGTGGTTCGCTAAATTTAAACGAGGTGAAATGAGCACCGAGGATGAGGCACGCAGTGGACGCCCCAAAGAGGCTGTTACCGACGAAAACATAAAAAAAGTCCACAAAATAATTTCTGATAACCGTAAAGTGAAGTGAATTGAGATAGCTGAGACCCTAAAGATATCAAAGGAAAGTGTTGGACATATCGTGAATGAATATTTGGATATGCGAAAGCTCTGTTCAAAGTGGGTGCCGCTCACAATCGACCCAAAACAACAACGAATTGATGATCTTAAGCAGTGCTTGGAGCTGTTCAATTGTAATAAGCCCGAATTTTTGCGTCGATATGTGACAATGGAGGAAACATGGCTCCATCATTTCACAACGGAGTCCAATCGACAGTCAGCCGAGTGGACTGCACGTGATGAACACTAAAAATGCTATAATTCACATACTAATAGTGCAACAGCTGTCAAATTTATACACGTGTCTTTTGAAGGTTAGGGCTAACTAAAAATCATATGAATTTAATACCAGTAGCACCAT
Source organism: Caerostris darwini (assembly GCA_021605075.1). NCBI lineage: Eukaryota > Metazoa > Arthropoda > Arachnida > Araneae > Araneidae > Caerostris > Caerostris darwini. The sequence goes on from BPLQ01006940.1 coordinate 564,912, forward strand.
CTATGTGCCAGCCTATGAACTTTTCAGCTCACCTGTTACATAGTGATTCAGCGATCATGAAGCACACTCTGAGGAGTAGTACATCTTACTAAAATCTGCATTTTCTATACAGGAATGCAGAATTGGAAGGGACTCGCTGAGGAACAAACAAACTTTTTAACGTATTTCTCGCAACAGTCAGGTACAATGTGTCAACTGATACCTTCTCGTGACGAGTTTCAAGTTCTCTGGCTGGGAACCCTGATGTATACTCTAATTTATTTTTCAATTCCTTCTATTAGCTCACACTCTCCCTATCTATATCTTGTTCAAATTTTCAATCGCTTATAAAATCCTTTTTATTCATCCTCTCAAGTTCAAACACATTTTTTTGAACTTGTAGTGGATGACACTTGATGTTTATATAGTCTCTTCAAATATTAATTCATTCATTAAATTTAATTAATCAATTTTAGTTTTTTTTTTTTTTTTAGATTTAAGTTGGATATATCTACCCGTAGATGGCGCCAGATAAACTTAAAAAAATTAATGAAATCATTTAATACAGTGAAGAAAAAGTAGGAATTGACTTAAAAAATTTTTTTTCTATATTACTTGTTATTTTGTGTTTGCAATTGTGTTTTTCTTTACGAGACTCCAATTGACTCCATTGAGGATCCCGTTGCTAGACTATCCATTGCTGTTGCGAAATGCTTGACATCTTCGGAATAATTCACCAATCACTCATTGAGCACGTGCAGTCCACTCGGCTGACTGTCGATTGTACTTCGGTGTGAAATAATGGAGCCAAGTTTCATCCATTGTCATATATCGACTCAAAAATTCGCGTTTATTACGATTGAACAGCTCCAAACACTGCTTAGAATCATCAATTGGTTGTTGTTTTGGGTCGATTGTGAGCTCTGCGCAGCACCCACTTTGAACAGAGCTTTCGCATATCCAAATATTCATTCACGATATGTCCAACACGTTCCTTTGATATCTTTAGGGTCTCAGCTATCTCAATTCACTTCACTTGACGGTTGTCAGAAATTATTTTGTGGACTTTTTTGATGTTTTCGTCGGTAACAGCCTCTTTTGGGCGTCCACTACGTGCATCGTCCTCGGTGCTCATTTCGCCTCGTTTAAATTTAGCAAACCCCTTCTCTACGGTTGATTATCCAGGTGCAAAGTCCGAATAATGTTTATCAAGTCTTGGCTTCAATAGTATTTTTTTTTCGCCAAAAAGGCAATGCTTTATTAGCACACGAAATTCCTTTTTATCCACTTTTTCAAACTAACAAAAGTTGCTTCACTAAAAATGCTATAACTCACATACTAATAGTGCAACAGCTGACAAATTTATAAACGTGTCTTTTGAAGGTTAGGGCTAACTAAAAATCATATGCTGATTAATACTAGCAGCGTCATCTGTGTGTCAGCCTACGAACTTTTCAGCCCACCTGTTAGGTTATATTAATTATTTGGAATAGTTCCACACATGATACAGTATTGAAGCAGAACAAACAAATGAAAAAGCAATATACATTATGGATTAACACCAAGTAAAAATTTTATATAACAAAAATAAAGGTACCACATTTAAAGCTAGGCAATTAATCAACAAAAAAATAAAAGATTAAAAGGCCGTGAATGAATCCAAGATCGGAGGGATGACTCTACAGGATAAAGTGGCCAAGTGGCAAGCGCTCTGGCCTTTGGTATCACAGGCTTCAGGAATGGATGTTTGTTAGTGATTCGGAATCCATCTTAAACTGTAAGTCCCGGGCCCTCGTGTGCCCAAGATGACTGCAAACCAAACCAAATCAAGCTACAGGGGCAAAGATCATTCAGAAATGTCAACAAAGATAAGGGACAGAACTCAATATTGCTACCTAACAATTGCCAGATAGTGTAGCTTTTTAATTATATAAAAGTGTTTAAATTTTCAAACTCGATTTTCTTGGACATTTATTGAGATGTGAGTCCATCTACTTTGAATTGATGGATTGATTACAATAAGATAGAAATAAAGAGGTGGTTAAGTTAAAATGAGATGACTTGAATATTTGGATTCAATATTGAAGTATTACATGACTTCTGTTATGGATAGTTTTGATTGATTTTACCATTATAACTTGCAGTATCACAAACAGTACCTTTAACTGAGATATTATGCTTATAAGATGAGCGACTACTTTTTTTTTATCCGTAATTCAAAAGATGTGTTGTTAAAAAGATATTCTTCTCTCTCTCTTTCAGTAGTAAGTTGCTACATTGAAAATTTCACCACGGAGGCTTTAGTTAGTGAAAAAGTGTTCTTGAAGTTTTTTTAAATTTTATAGAAATAAAGAATGAAAATCAGAGATTTCTCAAGTTTTTCTGTTTAAAGTTTGAATAACTTTATTCTATATAAAGTTCTATTCATGCTTCTTTAATAAATATCCAGAAATATTGAGAGATGACCCCTTTCGTATGAATCTGAATGTACTTAGATAATTAAGCTCGGATAAATGCTCGATTGAAATTATAAGGTTGATGACTGAGGAAAAATGAGTAATATGATTAGGGGTATGTGTATTTTAATGCTCTAAGTTGTTATTAAGAATCCATCTGATGTGCATGCTTGAACTCTATTTTAAGATGCAAACTTAGAGCTTACTTACTGTAGATCACTACGGAGATCCTTGGCCACGTAGCGGCCATTAGCTCCTTCTTTGTAAAATGTTGAAACATAGCGGTGGTCTCATGCCCTTTGAGTTAATAAGCAAAATAGATAATTAAATGCCCTTTTTTTTTAAAAGAGAATTATTTATTTAATAAAATTATAAAATGAAAAATATCAAAAATGTAGATGTTGATAAAATCAGTTGCATGTAATAACCCAGAATGAGCAAAGGTGAAACTAGGAGAAAAAATAGCTTAGGAGAAAAGCGAACTTTTTTCATCTAGGCAGTTGTAAGGAATTAATTTAAAATATTTAGAACAGTGCGAGGTCTTTTGCTATGTTTGAGGGAAGAAATATCATAATCGTAATTTTGTAGGATATTTAATACAGGGTTATTGATGTTTCGCATATCATTATAGAATTTAGTAGAAATTTTGTGAACAAATTGTCTTAAACTGAAACTTTGAGCTTTGTCTATGACATTAAAATATCTCATTTTAAAGCAGGGTTTGGCAATTTGATGATATCATCCAACCATTTTGAAATGTTTAATTTAGTTTGTCGCTCTACGGTCATTTTGTGCATACTTTGGGCTAATTAGACCGGGACCTATAGTTTAACGTGGATACCGAACCACTCACAAACATCCATGCCACCGGGTTGAATTCGAAACCTGAGGCCTGAGGTACCAAAGATCAGAACGCTATCCAGTTGGCCATCAGGCCGCCTTGAGAGGAAATGACCTTTAGGAGAGTCTACAGTAATGACAGTAACAGTTTTGTAGTGAAGATATATTGTAAATACTTGAATTTAATTGTCATCTTGTGGAAGACTAGTTAATTTTAAGGATTTACAGGGAATAACGACTATATTATCTTCATCCAGTATTAGCTTATGCAAGCCCAGTTTGGGGTTCTGTTGCACGTACAAATTTTGAAATTATTCAAAAGCTTGAGAACAAAACTCTCAGAATGTTAATGAATTCACCCTGGTACTTTCATAATGACGATATTAGATTACAAAATTACGATTATGATATTTCTTCCCGCAAACATAGCAAAAGACCTCGCACTGTTCTAAATATTTTAAATTAATTCCTTACAACTGCCTGGGTGAAAAAAAGTTCGCTTTTCTCCTAAGCTATTTTTTCTCCTAATTTGACCTTTGCTCATTCCGTTTTATTACATGCAACTGATTTCATCAACATCTACATTTTTGAAATTTTTGTTATTTTTCATTTTATAATTTTATTAAATAAATAATTATTTAAAAAAAAGGACATTTAATTATTTATTTTGCTTATTAACTCAAGGGGCATGAGACCACTGCTGTTTTTCAACATTTTACAATGAAGGAGCTAGTGGCCGCTACGCGGCCACGGATCACCGTAATAATCTATAATAATAGATACGACTATAAGTACATCTCTACTTTTTGTTTGTCTTTTCTGCGGAACATCTCCTAAGATGCGTACGGGTATCCCGACCCCTGCCCCCTACCCAGTGGTATTTGCGATCCTTCTTTTGACTTTTCTTTGTTTTTCCTTTTCATTGGCGTGACTACAAACACCATTTTCATGATAGTTTGTGGTGATTCATTATCTTCATACATTTGGCACGTATTTTTGTTGTTTTTCTTCCAGAAACAATATACACAAGAAAGTAAATTTAGATTAATTTTATGGAAATGTAATTTTGCTGGTTTTACTCTTCTAATGGTATGGATCAAAACTGGCCTTTGTGCTTTTAAATCATAATAACTAATAAACTTCTTTTGTTGTTTGTTTTGAAAAGAGGTTTTACGAAGTGTAGGGAAAGGATGGTTTTCTGTATTAATCAATATTTAATTTCGAAAATTTACCAATGCGTGGTATTTTAGGTCAAATGCCTCTTGCATTGCAATGCAGGATAATCAATTTAGAATTATTGGAAAGAAATAGGGAAATGATCATATTATGAAACTATTAAGAATGTAATTCAAAATAAATAAAATTATGTAGTATCATAAGAAAAGATGACTGCTCCTTGTACATGATTTGTCATTAAAAAGATCGAATCTTGTACGAAGTTAAAATATAATTTTCTGGTTTTGAGGTTTCTGTTCTTTAATATTCGTTGACATGCTAGTTGAGGGACTGGATAGGTTTGGTATTGATTAAGTAAAAACTGTGACGGACGCAGCAATATAATGGGTGAAAGTTGAAAAATATTCGTGTTGGGATTTCACTTATATTTCACCCATTTTTAATTAGCATTTGTTATTTCTTCATATGCTCTTGGAATAATTTGAATATACTTTTTTTTTTAATCATAGGTTGTTATTTTTGCGTTAGTTTAAATTCTTCGTTTTTTGGATGATATGGTCGCCTGACTTCTATTAAAGAAACGTGGTTTAAACTTTCAAGCTTCACAAATTTTATCTTCTATAGTCTTCTTTGTACATTCTTTATTGGTGGCTTTATCAAGGCATCCACTTTAAATACATATGGTTAAATGGATCAAAATGAAATAGGGTAAAACAATTTTTTGTACTACCAAAAGTTATTAATGAGTTGTGCTGCTTTATGAACCATGTTTATATACCGTATATAGACCATCAACATGGGAATAAATGGTCTTAAATATGATTGATTCCTAAAATGATGCAAGTCAAATGAATTCTTCGAGTTCAAATGCTGAATTATTGAGTGTTACATCAAAAGAAAGGTTTTTCAATAAAATAAGGAAGTGATTTTTCTTTGCTAAAAGAAGTTTGGGTTGGAATTCTCACGATTGGTTTGATATTTGTTTATGATCTTAATCATAAGCGGTGATTATTAAATTTTGCTTGTCTAGTTATTTGCCTATGATCGATTTTCTTGCGAGTTTCTAATTTGAAGATAAATTATATTTGAAGTGATAGATTTTGATAATTGTTCTACCAGATACCTGAAAAATTATAATATAATATTGGACTCTTCTTTGATTGATAAAATTCAAATCTTAAATAATATCGTATTGTCGTGTAAAGCAAACGTTGCCATTGAAATTTTAATACTTAGTGAATAATGACAGAGTAAAAGAAACAGAAGGTTCGCTCTTCCTAATTTGACCTTTGCTCATTCTGTTTTATTACATGCAATTGATTTCATCAACATCTACATTTTTGAAATTTTTGATATTTTTCATTTTATAATTTTATTAAATAAATAATTCTCTTTTAAAAAAAAGGCATTTAATTATCTATTTTGCTTATTAACTCAAAGGGCATGAGACCACCGTTATGTTTCAACATTTGACAAAGAATGAGCTAGTGGCAGCTACGTGGCCAAGGATATCCGTAATAATCTACAATAAGAAGGTTCACTCTTGTTACCGTTAAACATTAGTATTAACTGTGTGGCACAGTTAGAAGTAAGATAAGCTAAATTGCTTGGTTGATCTTCTCACTTTTTGGAATGTTGTTGCACTTTTATCTACTGTATTCTGCTGTTGCTTATGCTTGAAAAAATTGTTCTCTTGCTAAAAAGCAGATTGAATTAGAAGAAGGATTTTAAGATTTTATAGAGTAGAAGTTGTGTAGCTAGCAAAAAAATACAAGAATACCGCTATCCCAGTAAAAATAAAAATAATAAAATTAAACTATCTGTGAACCTTTAGAGTTCAACGAAGAAGAAAAAATTCTTTTAATTACTGGCTGACTTATATTTACTTTGCCATTGGCTTCAGGATTTACCATTGAAGCATTACCTACCTATAAGAACTATAACATTAAAATTTTCCATACAAATCTGTGAAAATGAATCTTCTGTTTCTTTTATTCTTTAGTAATATTAGTGGCAATATCGCCATGGTATGAAAAGTCTTTTCTAAAATGCCTTATATTATAAAAAGAAAACAAAACTGTCAAAGGAAATAGGTTTCTTTCCTAAATTACAACCCTAAATTAAAGGAATATTAAGAAAGTGTCTACCAAAGAGAAAAATTAAAAGCTCGCAACTTGATGAAAATTTGGCAATCGACCTTGCCATCAGAAGGCAAAAGATATATCTGGATATATATACCCAAGAAATTTAATTCCTATACCTCTTTTCCCAAAATAAATTACTCGTACAAAAAAAAAAAAAATACTTTTGATAAATTACAGAATCATTCGCGTAGAGAAAAAGTAATGAGCGAAAAAGAAAAATTAGAGAATAGAATTTCAGAAGAGGAGCATGTTTCAGTGTGGTGAACTGCTTTTTTATAGTTAAGTAGTGCAATGCTTATAGGCCATCTTTAACAAGGGTAGTTGAATTGGCCTTAGATTTTTTTTTTCCATACCATTTTTTTTTTCCGCAAATTTTTATCTAGTTGAAATTAATAAATAAACGATTCCCTATCCTTGTCACTGCAGTCTTACACCTGCAATGTATAACTATACTGAATTCGATATCTATATTTAAAAATTTATCTGCATTATGGGTGCAGAGAAATAATACCACAAAAATGAATATGTCTTTCATTACAAGTGACATACAGTAGATTTAATGATTTTGCTTAAAAAATTTGTTTCCTTTTTCAGCAATATTAGATACTAAATAATAAAAATAATAATAGTATTTTTATGTTGTGCTCATTTCTCTCCTTTATTTTATGTTTAATTACATTGCAGATGTTATTATTTCAGTATTTAAATTTGGCAACAATCTTATTGTCAAGTAGATGTTATTATTGTGTTAGACGTTTTCTCCGTTTTTCTACTAATTTGTTATTTTTACTTGCTGTTAGTATTATAAAATTTTGCTTTTTATCGTTAAATGAATTTTTAATTTATTTTTAACATTTGCATTTATTTTTTTGGTGTAAAAAATTTCTCATTTAGTCAATATTTTAATTTTTAGAGGGATCCACCTCCTGACATTTGAGTTACTCCCAGTTCATATCATTTGTTTCGTTTTCATATTTTTGGTCATATTAAATTTAATGTAAAAAAATTCTTGAAATCTCAACATTATGTTCTATTTAATCATTAGTTATTGACATTCATGATTTTTAATAACCTAGATTTCTTCTAGTGATTGACATATTGTCCATATGTTGTCATTACTTGCTTTCTGTAATATCTTTACTTTAAAAGCACGATTTCTCTCATATTTTTGTTTATTTTTTTAGTTGTATAAAAATTAATAGAAGTGATAATTTTTATAACGTTGCCAATGTGTAATTTTTTTTAATCTAATATTCGTATCAATTTAATTACTGGTATTTTTAAATTACAACATAATAATTATTTAATATTGAATTTTAAATGCCAAATTTTCACTTTTGAATGGTTTAAACCCAATTTGTTATATTGAAAATTATTTTTCTTCATTCAGTATTTATATTATTTACAATTTTTTGTTGAAATGTCGGTGTTCATGTTATACTTAAGGTCTTGTGACATATTTGAAACATTGTACCATGGCCCACAATTACCATTTTTCAAATATCTAATAATATGATTATATTAAAAATCGAGGATTATATTTCTTTTTTACTTACAAAATCTAGAAAATTAAATTATTTTTGCCATTCTGTATCATATTTAATTTATAATATTGACTTTTGTTTTTTAATGTACATTTTTTTAAAAAAAATTTCTTTAACATTATAAGTTCAAATAATATTAAATAAGAAAATATATTTTCTAAATTTGCACTATTCTTTGATAAATATTTATCAAATTGAATTTTCTGATTCATATTTATTTTAAAAGGCCACAGCTAAAAATTAATTTTCATTCCATTAATTTGTAAAGGAAAGTTATAATTATTATTATTACTATTTAAAAAAATTATATCATTAAAGATCTCATTAGTATAATTTTTTATTTTAAAATGCTGTAAAAAGTAAACAGTATAATTTAAAATTTTTTTTTGCACAACATAAATTCATTTTTAAAATTTTCTGGATAGTATAATTTGAAACTTTTTAATATATATTTTACATGAATTGTGTACTTATTTCAATGAGTAAATATTAAATTTTAAATTGTCTGTTTTAGAAAAAGGCTACTAAAATGGCACACGAAACATCAGAACTTGAGATCCTTCAATTGAAGGCAGATCAGGTGACTGATGATGTAAGTGTAATTTTGCTTTCTTGATGTGTTGATTAAGTATTTTTAAATTGTAGCAATTAAGTTGATTTGTCATTAATTTACTTAATTTAGTTATTATAGCCTTCTGCTGTATATGTACTTAAAATTTATGTTTATATATGCCTTATTAACTTTAATATTTTATTAAATTTCATTCTTGGAGATTACTATTCCCCCCCATCCCACCCCGCAAATGAATGTTGTGGTGTTTTGTAAATATAGTATATTTGTCCATAAATTTGAAATAGAAACTATTTTATTTAGTCTTATTTTATTTTTTTATAAAATAAAAATTATTTTGCTTAATCCTTAAGAGTGAATCTATATTTTATGCATGCATATTAAGAATCTAAATATAATGATTATATTAAACTAGGGTTCTTAATCTTTTTATTATGTGGACCCTTTTGGTGCATGTGGTTGCATCTTGCAGACATTCTTAAAATAAAATAAGAATTAAGTTATATTAAAAGTAATTAACAAAAATATGATACAATATTAATACAGAAACTTTTCTTAGTTATGTTATATGTTAAATAATAAAATAAATAGTAATTCATATTTTTTAATTAAAAATTTATGTATTTTAAGTTTATTATGTGCATAGTTATAATGTAATAGAAAATATGTTACTTCTTTTAATTACAACTTAAAAAGCTATAATTTATTGCATACCGAGGGGGATTGAGTTAAAAAAAAATTTGATGCTAATTTGTTCGAAAAATTTTCTGTTGCCTATTCAGAAATTTATCCTTTCAAAAATCTTTCTTTCCATCTTTAAAACATGTCATAAAACTAGCTTCATAGACAAATTTTATATTTGTATTTAGTTTTGATGGGGAAAATCTAATTTGTTTCGCATACAGTACCAGAAAATCTGACATTGATTTTCAAAAATTTCTGGGGTACCCACAATCACTCCTATTGCATATATTTATATTTAAGGTATTAAATTTAATTAGAGGTTGATTTGATTTTTTCATCTGAACTTAAAGGTTCTCTAAACCTAGTCAATAGACTTCCAAAAAGCTAATGGAGCCCTGTCTTCAAATAAAAATGTCATAGAATAATTAATTGAATGTTCAAAAAAAATTTTAAGGATTGTTTTTCTTAATAAAAACTTATTTTGTTATTGTTTTTTTATTGAAAATACTATATAATTTTAAGAATTTACTGAATTAAGGAAAAAGCATATTTCTACTTATTTTATCAATGTAAAAATTAGTAGTAATTATTTTATTCAGTTAAGTAAAAAAAAAATTGAGCACAAAAATATCTATCTATATGCAATAATATATCCTTCATAAAACAAATTATATGAATGCTTTTGGAGAAAAAAATTTCATAATTTCTAATAAAATTAAATTCCCTTCAGGCCAATTACATGAAGAGTAAAAATAGATGATTTATTTTAAGTCTTTTTAAATTAAATATGATTAACTTTATCATGAATTTATTAAATTGTTCTATGATTTTTAAAGAGGAATAATCTCATGTTTAAAATCTTAATTTACTTAGAGTAATTATTTTCTTTATTTGCTTGTACTGTAGAGTAGGCCAGTTTAATTTTCCTAAATTTTATCATATCCTGTAATTGGTAATGCTATATCAGTGGCAGACCTTGAATTATGCAAAATGTTAACATCTAAAATATTTTAGATTCATATATTTATTTATTTATGAATATAAGTATTTATTATGCATAAAGCAAATAATTATATTAAAAAATAGGTACTTGCGTATTAACGGTACCTTGGCGACAGACTTGGCGGTTTTTAAGTGTCGCCAATCTTTATTATTTGGAATAAAAATATTTTGAAAGCGTTTTGATTTTAAATGAAGTGTTTGATATATATTTTATTATTTGGAACAAAAATTTTAAGTGTAGATTGGCGCCAAATCTGTAGCTGCGGTTGGCACGTGTGCTCTTTATTGGCGCAACTGTCGCCAAGGTACCGTTAAAACTTATATCCACATTACGAATTTTATCAGTGAAGTTCATTTTTATATAAAGCTTAAATATTTTATTACATATGTTGTACTTTTTTATTAATTTAAATTTTAAATCTTTAGTCACTTGAAAGTACAAGACGGATGCTTCAGTTGGCAGAAGAAGTGAGTATTTCTTTTTGCTATGAAATTGTCAGATAGTTTACTATTTGTTGAATTGCTAATCATTCTGATATATATATTTATAATTTGTTTTGTGTACAGGAAATTTATTATTTAAAAATTATATTTTATTGTTACACTTTACCTAAATTTGCTTTTAATCTTAATGCGAGAGAATTCATGATGAAAATTTGTTGTTTATTAAATTTGATCTGATTTCAAAGACAATATTTCTGTTAAAAAATTTTAAGAAAGAATATTTCAAATTATATAATTTGAAGTTTTTAAAGATTTCTTAAAATCATTTTAAATCTTGAAATATATTTTTATTCCAATGTTAAAACTTTTAAAGTAGAAATTTATATTTTAAATTTACTGGAATTTCCCTCCTATAATTTACAATGCTGTATATAAATTACAATGCTACCTACCTTAACAAAAAAACAAAAAAAAAAGATCTTGTATAATCTATGCCTGTTCTTTGACATAACATATATCAATCAAGTTCTGTTTTATACTAATGACATAAAATTAATAAAGCATTTTTCAGTTTCAAACATTTTTTTAAGGCTACAACTATATATAAAAAAATTCTGTTTTTTTGTTGTCTATTGTTGAAACTGGAAAGAAAATGTACATTTAAAAACTGTGGCGAAATAAAAGATATAAAATTTTCCCTCTAATTTGTAATCATCATATATGTTAGAGAATGTGAAATCATGATCAGTGTCATTCTTAATTTTAATTTGACCTCAAATAAAGCTTTTTTTGATAATCTATATTTTTATTCTCCATTTTTTTTTCAACCACTACCACTATTATAGGATGTATATCGCAATTTGTCTAATTTTATTGAAATCCACTGCCTATATGTTTGGATAATATTTATTTTTCTTACGCAAAAAATTTTTTTTAACTTTCCTGAAAAAAAGCATAGTTAGGATGCAGATTTTTAGAATTGATTTTCCTGAAATTAAAAAAAATAAAAAGATCCACAGTAGTTTTTATATGCAACGATATTTTTATATTTCAGCCTACAAAATATTATAATCAAAAAGAAAAAACAAATTTCTATGAAGGCTTATCCAAATTGTTTCGTAGGATTAGAATTTTGGAGTTGCAAAAAGTATTTTATTTGTATTCTGATGACTTCTGTCGCACACAGGCATTGATTTAAACATAGTGTCCAATCTACTTAAACTAATTTTTTCACAATTTATATATCCTAATAATTTTAGTTAAGTTAATGTTTCTTAAGGTGATGTGTCTAATTTATTGTTATTACTGTTATGCTGCCATTAGAGCAAGGATACTGGTATTCAGACATTGGTTGCTTTAGATGAGCAAGGAGGTAAGATTGCTGCATTTTGTCTTCAGAAAAGACTATTGTACTATTCATGTTATCTTATTTCCTATGATTTATAAAAATAGATTGTACATTTAGATTTTTTCATTCATTTATATATTGTTTCTCCTTGGGAATGATCCAAATTAGGTTTTATAGTTCATTAGTTTATATTACAAGATTCATTCTGCATCCAAGGGTTAGAATAAAGCACATTCACACTAGAAAAAAAGATCATGTTCCAAATCACAAAATTAAATTTTTGAAATCATTGAATTTCAAAATAAATAAATTCAGTGATGTATTATTTTCTTCTTGCAGTGAAATTGATATACGCTTTTGACATCATAGTTCATATTTGACGCTATTTTTTTACATAAGTAGGGAGATCGGTATGAGTTGTTTTTATTCATTTCATTTACTTTTTACCTATAACTTCCTGCTTATTTTTTCCTAATTCATTTTTTTTTTTCTTTTTTTCAATTTTTGTTTGAAATTTATCTTTTTATTTATTTTATTTTTATTTCAGTTATTTGTTTTGTTTTTAGACTGAAGATGTGGGTGTGAAAACAATAAATATGCTGAGTGATCAAGGGGGTAAGAATTCAATTATAATTATGCTACCCCTTGTTTGAAAACATTAAAAATAAATTTTAAAAATTAAAATTATTTTGTGACATTTCTTAAAAATATTTAAAAAGATATAAACATTTATTACTGTTTAAGCTTAATATCATAAAAAATCATATAAAAACATTGTTCAAAATTGTTTTGCACAGCTGTATGTAATTAAACCACCTATAAAATTTGATTGGTATCCACAAGGGTAAGGAGAAGAATAAATATGGTCATACCTAGTCTTTGATAAGTTACAATTATGTAATAGCACTTCACCTGATATCATTAAGATACAATTACATGTACAAAAAAAAAATAGACATTATTGATAATTTTTTTATATATTTCTATCATTTTCAAGAAAATGAAGCAACATTAATAGTTTGATTATGAAAAAAGAACTTATAGGGAAAAATGGTTGTCATAAATATAACATTAATTTCTTGGAATGGAGTAGACTTAGGGATTGCAATATCGGACCAAAAGTTCAATACCGGTATTCGGTATTTTTTAGATCTTAATACCGGTGTTAGAAATTTTGGAAAAAGAAAGAAAACACATGTGGTTCTTTGTTTTATTTGCCAGTTTTATTAGAGAATATAAATATCACAAAGAAAATTTGTAATTTATAAACTATGACAGTATATAAAGAATCGCAAAAAAGTACAGGAACATCTTATTTATTTAAATCACAAAAGAGTGTAAATATCACTATTCAGTCTGAGGTACTATTAAAAATTTTTGAGATGTGATCTTAAAAAACATAATGCATCAATTGTACTATCGTTAAGCCTGGACCGTAATTTTGTGCAAAAAATTTTCAGCTGTCAAAAACGCTCTTTCAGCATCTACACTAGTTGGTGGAACTGTTAGCAATGCGCGTTAAACTTTTTCCAAGTATTTACCTCTAAATCCCTCATCTTCTTTGAAATCTATTTCTCATCGGATTGTTTTGGATATAGCTGATTTCTAAATAGTATTTTCGTTTGTTGAAAATTTTTTAGTTGCTGCAATTCTAATTTATTTATGAGTATACATATTTAATAAATCTGAAAAATATTGAAAAGAACAAACTCACCAATTTAAAAACTATCGAAATATTACACACTTTCTTCACAACTACAACCTTGTTTTCAGATAAGAATATCTAGCTTTTAGATAAAAATTCTGTATAAGAATTCTTTCACAGTTAAGAATTGTAAATTTCTAGTAAATACTGAAAAAACGGTATTTAAACTTGTGAAAACCGGGATTACAAAATTGTACAAACGGCTCAAAATACCGGTATTGCAATCCCTAAGTAGACTCTTTGCTGTCTAGGAATTAAATCTATCTCAGACAATTGATAGTATGAACTCTTGTTACTAAAATACATCACATAAAAATCACATAATCTAAATAAGATTCAGTTCTCTGATGAGAAAGAATTAATGAACTGATGGGTAATCTTTGGTGCCTTCTCTAAAGCCTCATCCAGATGAGGAAACAAGACAAGTTCTCGCTCCGAGTGACAGCTGATCAAACATGGCTTCCGCAAAAAATCCTTTGCTATATGGGAAAAACTGACTGTGGTTGGAACACAGCAAGACAGTTTACTCACACCTAGGGTTCCAACCATACTGAGACAAATCTTATTTATAATTTGTTCATGAGAATTACTTGCTCTCTCGTCTGGATATATAAGCTTAAAGTAGATTAATTTGCATGGCTTTCACAGAATGTACAAGTCAATATGAATAGTTTGTCAAAAACTTATTTGCAAGTTTATAACATTTGAAAAACAAATCCTTTCATTTTTCAAATCATAATTATTCATGATTCTTGATCTTCTTAGTCATTAGCAATCTTCTAACAATTTGTCATCAGAATGAAATTTGTGTTATATTTTGTTATTGCATTATCTCTACATTTTATATATATTTTGCAATATGCTTTAATGGTTTATGTACTCAATTTATATTTGTATAACAAACATACTATGTAATGTTTTATCCACAGACATTATTCAAAGACTTTTAGAATTTGAAAACTCAACTGAAATCTATAACTTTTCAAAAAAAATACCAAGCAGAGCTTTATGTGAATTAATGATCTTGCATAGCAATTCATTCTTTTAGACAAGTGACTAAATTTTTCTGCTACTTCATAAATCTTGAAATATATTTCATTTTAAGTAGCTCCGTAATTTCATCTTTTATAAAATCAAAAGAAAATCAAGTGTTATAATTTCATTTTTTTATTTAAAGTCCTTTTTGTTTTTATTTTAACAGTAAGATATTGCCAAAATAAATCATTATATTTACAAACATTTAAAAGAATCAGTTTGAGAAATTTGCTAATTGACAGTCATGTTTGACTGATTTAATAATTAATATTTCAATAAGTAGGCATTAATACTAATTATTAAAATTACAAAAATTTCTAAATTATATTTTTCTCGTAATGTAGAACAGCTAGATCGTATTGAAGAAGACATGGATGTCATTCATACTGACATGCGTGAAGCAGAAAAAAATCTAACAGGAATGGAGAAGTGTTGTGGAATATGTGTTTGCCCTTGTGGGAAGTAAGCAGTTGTTTAAAATGTGGTTATTATTCTTATTTACTTAATATGTTATTTGAATTTTTATTTAAATTAGAAACTAATTTCTTTCAGGGCAACAGATTTTAGAACTGACTCTGCAGCCTGGAGGAGTAATGAAGATGGAAAAGTGGTTAATACTCAGCCTACCAGAGTAATTGACAATAGGAATGGTGCTGGTCCAACTACTGGAGGATATGTGCAAAAGTTTGTTCTTTATGTATTAGTAGTTTGAATTTAACTTTTAATTTTTTAATGATTATTTAATACTTTAAAAATTGTCTTGCTTAATGTAAACAGTTATACTTGATAAAAATTAGTTTTTCAATGTAAATTTTTTAACTCTTTAGAACCAGAACTTTATAGTAACTTATTAAGTGCTCTATTATGATAAAAAAAAATATATATAAAATAAAATGTAAGATCAGTTTTATTAAAGAATCTTCTGGTATTTTGTTTTCTTTTAATGTCTTCTAATATAGACATTAAGAGAAGTTTTTTTTTTTTTTTTTTTTTTTTTTTTTAAAGTAGACAAGATTTTTTAAAAAAAATATAGTGGTTATAATAATGATATAACATTTTTTTTACTTGAACAAGTTATTTAATACAAATTGCATAATTGTTTTAGCACAATTTTTGTTTTGAAATTAAATATAATTACTTTAAAAATATATCATTGGCACAGTATGACTATTCTTAGATACTTCTTATTCCTGATTAAAAAAAAAATTATATTCTATGCAGTTTTTAATTTTCTCTAAAATTTAATGTGATAAACAAAACAATTTTCTTTTCTTTACCCAATTGGATACTTTGAAGTAATAATGGAGTCTCTGCATTGCTTGACAATTTTTTTCTGCAACCCAAAATGCAATATATAAAAAACACACTTTTCTTTGCAGAAATTCATAAGTACACCATACTTTTATAAATCTAATGCAAACTGTTACAATACTTACAAAAAAAATGAAGCAATAACTAACATATAAATGATAGATATTGTAAAAAAATGCAGTTGGAATAACTTAGAAGTTTCTATTTTGATACATTTTTTTGTACATAAACTTTCGGTCGTCCAATAATGAGCAATTTCAGTTAAAATCATGCCAAAGAAATTATGACCAATCTTCTTCCTCTGTATAACTTAGAAAGATGCAAATATAAATTCTACTAAATAATATTTCTGCTTACTAACATGTAATCTATTTGATGCAGTAATGCATTTCTAAACTAAATATTGGGTTTCATTGCAGTAGGAATATATATATAGTGTAAAATTCAAATTTTAAAAATGATGCTGTTGCCAATTTATAACTCTAAACACTTTTATTTTTTTTTTTTAAAATTCAAAAATATATTCATGCATCTTATTACAATGATAGTTACTGAACTGTACTTGTTATAGACCATTTCAGTTTTAATTAAAAATTATTTTTCTTTTATGTTCAATTATAACATGCATTAGTCCAAACTTATTCTTTTAATTTAGAATTACACATGATGCTCGTGAAGATGAAATGGAAGAAAATATGACACAAGTCAGCTCTATAATTGGGAATCTGAAAAACATGGCATTAGATATGGGAAATGAAATTGATTCTCAAAATCAACAACTAGGCAGGATCAATATGAAGGTACATTTTATGACATTGCCATTTGATTATAGATTAGTCAATTTTGCTTGATTATTACTTTGCTATAATAATTTTGTACTATTTTATTTAATTTCTTAGAAGTGCTTTAATATTAGTTAAACTTGTTTATTTTTTATTAATCCCTGTGTCAAAAGAAAAAATTAATATTTATATTTTTTAATAAAGAATATATATTTATATACATATTTTAGTACAATACAAGGAGCTAGATTAATACTGTATAAACTGCATTGAGTAAGAATTCATATTCAGTATATATTACAATTAAGAATCTTACCTCTATAGCACATAGTTTCTGATAAAAATATAAAAGGAAGATGTTAAATCAGATGCCTGAAAAATAAGAATTGCAAACATGTAAAAGTGCAGAATGTATAAAAATAAAGAAAAGAAATAGTTGTACCCCTCTAGGCATGTGACGTGCGAATAATTTAAAAAATTAATAACAAGCACCTGTTGATTATGCAAATGTACAACAATCATTAGGTTTACATTGATTGAAACTATTGGCAATGACAATGTATTTTGTTTTTGAGTGTTTTAATATGCAATTGATCTGCTGTGAGTGAAGTGGCAATGATTACAAACTTCAAAGGAATGCCCCTCTCACTCTCTATCTCGCCATCATCCTATCACTAGTGTTATTCAGAGATATGATGAAACACTGATTGAGAAACCCTGGAAGCATTCAACTAACAGATAAAGGGCATTATATTGGTGAAAGAAATGACCAAGAGTTTGTTACAACAGAAGATACTATACTGATTGAAGCAATCCAATTGTGTGACCACCAATTACCAGGTCTGATTCCTATGAAATCTTAAGGAGTTAATATATTGAGACATAGTTACTACAGAATGAAACTTAGTTACTTGTTTGCTTACTACCTTCACTTTTATAAATACCACTCTGTTGAATCATGTGGAGTTTGCCAATGTCTGAGGCTATTTGTCTTATACAGTTATCACTGTTCCTGTTTCAATTAAACTCATTTTTCATGCTCCACACATGAACACATTTTTTCTCTTATACCTTTCTGGAAAACTATCATAGAAGTATGGTTCTTTGGTTAACCTTTATGTTCCTTAAGTGCGGATTCTTGCTCTGGAACTTATGCAGTATTGATTTTTAAATTAAACATTTTCTATACATCCAAAAAATTTATCACAAGTTATTTTTATGATATAATCTTATTCAGTGAAATTTTTGTAATCTCCAGTTAAATTTTAACTAATAATTGTCTCATGCATTGGACTACAAAATTTTGAGGTTTGGAAATTGATATCTATGTAGGCTATAGATTTCATAATTTAAAACCAAATTCATATAAAATGTCAATACCGTAACTATAATGCTAGTCTGTAAGTTTTTCTTTTCCTTCTTTTTTTAATATGAGGAATTTTAATCTAGGATTTATTGTGCATGTCTCATGTCTATCACAGTAATTTTTTTTATAAGTAACTTTGAAAACCATTAACTGTTTTTCCCACTTCATTGTATATTTCTTATTTTTTAAGATGGTCCCCATGTCATGTTATTTCATAAAAAATGAAAGTTTATCAAGGGATGATTTTATTTGTAAATATATACATGCATTTCATTGTTTTAACATTAGTTAAACATGCTTATTTTTAGTTAATTCTAGAGTCAAAAGGAAAACAAATTTAAGAAAATTTAATAAATAATATGTATTTTTATATACATGTTTTAGAGCTATAAAGGGGGTTTCGTCAATACTGCATAAATTGCTTTGTGCGAGAATCTGCACTGTGTATGCTATAATTAAGAATACTACCTCTATGGCACATAGTTTCTGGAAAAGATGTAAAAGCAAAAGTATAATACAGATCTGGTGCATGACAAATTAGCATTGTAAATAAGTAAAATTGCAGAATGGATAAAAAAAAAGTTGTTCTCTTCTAGATATGCGACAATAATTTAAAGACAGGCATCTGTCTATTATGCAGACCGTAGATCCCTGTTGCAGGAAGCAGATATAACCCAAAGGCTTTTATTATGTGAAATCTTGTTATGAAAAAGCATAAATCAGAAGGAAAAAATGCATAAGTAAAGCATAAATGAAAAATGGGGAGAAATATATCACTTTTGATTTCTTTTCTCTTTAATTTTTTTAAAACTAGATTTCAGCATTGCTAGCAATTTATTTATAGTAATTGCACATGCAACTTAATATATGTATACTCTTGGTCTGTGATTGTTAGGTAATGAGGAGCTTATTTTTATATACTTGTTTTCAAAAATTTTATATAATTATTTTCAATATTTTTAATATAAACTCATGTTTGTGAAAATTGCAACACCATGAAGGACTTAGCGAGTGAGCTGAAATTTTCAGGAAATGCCACTTAGCGCATGATATGCAAATGATTAGAATTTCAAATCCGTAGCGCATGCGTATGCTGAGCAGCGACCTCTGAACGGCGGATGGATCCGAATAAATAGACGGCTGTAGCGAGGCGTGTATGGTTATCGGTGGTTATTTGCTAGTGGTAAACGTTAGCTCAATCGCTACTTATGCCTCTTCGACGAAAGAGAGCGAGATTTGAACAACTTACAGAGTGTGAACGGGGGAGAATCATCGGCCTTCGTGAAGCTGGATTGTCTTATCGTGCAGTAGCCGCTCGTGTGCAGCGTAACAGCAGCACAGTGATGCGTCTTTGGAAGCAGTGGACGGACGAGTGTCGGACAACTCGGAAATCCGGGAGTGAACCCCGAAATGTGGCGTCAGCTCGCGATGATAGACACCTGGTCCGCATGGCACTGACGGACCGTACAGCTTCCTCTAGACAATTGGCAGCACAGTGGTCAATAGCTACAGGTGTTTCATTGTGAGCTTCATCAATTCGTAGACGTCTGCTGCAGCGTGGACTGCGCGCAAGGACTCCTTTATACAGCATCACTCTCACGCTAAACCATCGCAGCCTGGTGCTACAATGGCTGATTGGCAGCATGTCGTCTTTCTGACGAATCCCGCTTTAATTTGTGGTACCAGGATGGCCGCATTCGTGTCAGACGCTATGCCGGTGAACGCCACCTTCCGGAGTGCATTATCGAACGCCACAGTGGACGAATACCCGGAGTTATGGTCTGGGGTGCCATAGCATATCATGGACGATCTCAATTGCTAAGAATTGTGGGCAATCTGAACAGCAACCGGTACTTCAATGAAGTTCTACAGCCCCAAGCTGTTCCCTTCCTTCAAAGCTTGCCAGGCGCTGTATTTCAACAGGACAATGCCCGCCCTCATATCGCTAGGACTTTTCAATCCTTCTTTGCAACGTGGCAGGTACAACTTCCTCCTTGGTCTGCGTATTCCTTGCAGACGAACTTTGGGTGCGCATACAAACAATATGGAATGCTCTTCCTCAGGCAGACATTCAAAATTTGTTTGACTCCATGCCACGTCGTGTAGCAGCACTTATTGCGGCGCGATTTGGCTACACAAAATACTGATTCCGATCTCTTGTTATTGTTTGTCTGCTTTGAACATTTAATCATTTATTTGTACCACTACCACTCAACTGTGTATTAAATTTCATTCAATTATGACGATTCCTTCATGGTGTTGCAATTTTCACAAACATGAGTTTACATTAAAAAATGTTCTTCTTGAAGTTAATGGATGTATCATTAAATTTGCTTCATATTGAATTTCCGATACTGTACAAAAAAATCGAGTTTAATTTAATGTTTGATTGTCATGTAGCTTTATCATACAAATACAAATCATATGATAATAATACTTTCATACAAATCATATGATTGCTAAATAGTATAAAATGA
>BPLQ01006940.1:586175-634037 GCA_021605075.1 Caerostris darwini
ATTTTTTGTTTAACAATCATAAAATTTTTTGTTTAACAATCATTTTCTCTCCTAGGCACAATCAAATGAAACTCATATTGTGAATGCCAATGCGAGGGCTTCCAAGTTGTTAGGCAAGAAAGAATAAATTATGCGAGACGTCATTATTGGTAAAGAAGAGTACCAGTGTCTAATATTATTTTAGCTGGGTTTGTTATCTACCATCTATAAAAAAGTTAACCCTATCATTTCCTGCTTTTTTTTTCTGATGGTAGACATAATTGAGTACCCTTTTATTTCTGTTACTTGGTATCCACTTAATATTATCAATTTTATTTCTGAAGCACAAGATTATTTCTAAGTCTATATTTACCTTATTGAAATTTATGTAGTACTTATTTTTTGTATAAAAAAATTAAGAAAGTTGAGTTTGAGCTTATTTTTAAAAGTTTTCTTTAAAAATAAGCTTCATAACAAAAAATTTAATTATTTATTTTTTTAAAAATGTTACATTTGCAGAGATTAAATTCATCAATTTGTATATATGTATCAAATAGGCTGACTTATTTTATTTCCTGTTATTAATCTGTTGTTTAAATTAAAATTTGTGCTTCTCAAAAAAAATGAGACTTTTGATCTGTAAATAAGTCATTATTCTCTTTAAACATGGTGTCTCATGTTCCTATATACTTAGACTTTATTTTGATTTTTTTTTTATCACTTTTGTTATATTTCTGTTAAATCATTGTCTTGATTGTTTTTTTCATTCTATGTTTAATTTATGAGATTGATGTTTTTAAAATGGAATTTTTTAGAACTCTTAAATCAGTGTGTCTGACTTGCCAGGAAATATTTTTAAAAATATAACTTTATATTAAAGGAAAGCACATTTTTGTATTATCAGAGTTTATTAAGTATTTATTGAATATTTTGCTACACAGTCCATTTCTGATGAAGTAAAAAAAAATGTCTAAACATGTATTTTAAAACTGAAAGTATTTATAAATTTTAAAAATTTTGGAACTGATATTTTTATGTGAATTCCAAGATGACAGTAAAAATAAATAAACAAATTTATGAAGAATCATATTTATTTTTTGTACAAATAAAGTATTAATTGTGGTTTGTTGAAAGTGTTTTGTTTTGTTTTCAAGAATTTGGATTTTTACAATAAAAAAAATCTTACTGTTACTATGATTTCGGAATTTACTTTTTTTTTCTTCGCTCTTAAAAATTTAAAATCAGTTTAAAAATTTTATATCAGGAAATTATTAATAAAAGAGCTTAACTGATTTCACTTTTATTTAGAAATATAACCTATTAAATAATAATTTTTGCATTTATATAAATTAAATTTTGGCTAAAATAATTTATTTTCATTTCTTAAAGAAATTGAGCCACTGTTAAAGTTTTTAATCTTTGTATTTTAAAAATTATAAAATTTAACATATATATTATTTTATGAAATCATATATTTTGATTGTTCTATTAACAATATGTATGTAAATAATTTTATTTATAGTAATGATACTTATTACTTTGTACCCAATGACCTTGTCTAAAATTTTTTTAAGGAATGTTTAATTTCTATTTGATGTGTTAAATATTGTCATCAGAAATGTACAATTTTCTAATTAAAAAAAAAAGGGGTCATTGTAAAAAATACCCTACAATTCATGAAAATATTACTATATGTACTCATCAATCCTTATGTGCACTTTAATGCATGAATTTGAAATATATTTTTATGATCCTATACCCATTTTAAAATTGTATAGTGCTTTTTGAATTGTCATTTGTATATATTTACAGTAGAAAGTGGTGTCTGATCATTATTTGTGGGCTTTAACTAAAGTATTAAACCGGTGTGTATTTACATGTTTTAAATTTCTTAATATATTAAATATTGTATTATAAGAAGTCAATATTCTTTAAATGAAAGCTTTTTTACTAAAAAATGAATTGTGGATAGAAAATTTTTATTAAGAAAGCACTATTAAAAGAAATCTTATTTTGGAAAAAAGAATACAGTACAAGAAAAAGAAATACAATTATGATAATAAAACAACGAGTGAATGTTGTGTATAGTAAGGAAATGTCTAAAAAAGGGTTTATGAAGTGTAAATAAAATATTGCATCTGAGTATTAATGGTCTTCCAACATCTTGGTTCCTAACAGAAAGGTGAGTATTATTTTTCTGAATATGTTACATGTTAAAATATTTGATATTACTTGTTTTGCTTATTAGATTCTTTTCTGAATTTGTAAGTAACGAACTTATTCCTTGTTATTAAAAATGTTATAAGTAAGTAAGCACTAGTTAAGAAGTTAAAAGTGCATTAGAAAGTCGATTCTTTTTTGCATCTCTTAAGGAATAAAATATCTGCACAGATTTATATTTAAAAAAAAAAAATTATCTAAAATATTTCATTGAAGGAAAAAGTAATAAGAGCATGATTCTTATTTATTTTTAAATTAATTATTTTAAATACAATCGATAAAATTTCAAAAGTAAAGAAAACATTACATTTTTAGAGAAAAAAAAGTAGTTGTAGCAAAAGCATTTGTAGTTGACCTTCCTTAAATCACCATCTTGATGCTTTGCTGTTAAAGATGACTATTTTACAAGATTTTTTAAATATTAAAAATACCACTTTTTATGGAGAAGCATAAAAGATGGTTGTCTTATGAGGGTCAACTGAATTTTTTTTCCTCATTTTTGCGAATTATGCTCCTGAATTTCTGTAATGCTTGCATAGTTTTAAAGTAACAGATTTTGTTTTGAACAAGATTGCTTTAAAATATGCAGGACTTTTGACTTGGTTAACTTACAGATTGCTCTGGACTTATTTTTCCTCTTAACTGGTGCTTAAAAGTTACTTTCAAATATAATTATCAATTTTAGTTTTCAGTGGCAAAAGGCTTGGTGTCATCTGTTCTAAATATAGCCCTAATAATAACTGTTTAGACACCATTAGCAGTTCTTCCATTTTAATTGGTACCTAATTCTCACCCCAAACTGATTCTTTTATTGAAGCTTAAGAATCTTTAAACTTTGAAATGTAAAAAATAACTATCTTAACAAATGAGAAGTTATTTTTCTTGAGAATATAATTTTATATAAATTGAATATTTGTTTTGCAAAATTTTGAAGAAAAAAATCAGAAAATTTAAGCATAAATAAAAATAAAATGTGTGTAACATGGTTATATAAATTTTGCACAAAATATATTTTAGTATGTAATATTTGTGATCTAAAAGAACAGGGATGTATGTAAATTATTTTTATTTTGTAATTGGTATCATTGATGTTCAGTCTTGTACATCTATGCACGCACAGTATTGAACAATGCCTTAATCAGCAAAAGGATTATTAACACAAAGAAATGTGTAACCATAAAAAGTTCTTATCTGAGATGAATTTTTTTTTTTCTGTAAGTATATAGATTTTTAACTGTTATTCATATTCTATTGGTATATATTCACACGGATGGTGCTAAACTATTTGAAATTCATTATTATATTCAAATTTTTAAAAATACTCATTATGGTGTATTATAATACCAAAATTTATATTATCCTGAGCAAACATTTTCCTATACAATTTAATCTTTTCTAATACAAACCAGTGAATAAAAGCACTTAAAATGTTTGTATATAAAACATTCAAAAATGATTGGATTATTAAAATATCCTTTCTTCTATCAATAAAGGGCAAATTTTATGCATTCAAAAAAGTTATGAGATTTTTTTTAAAAAAAAAGAAGTGCTTTAAAATATTTTTAGAATAATTATTTCCAAAATTTTAAACTTTAAAAGTATTAAAAAATACTTTTAAAATTTAAAATTAAATATGTATAAAATACTTTAAAATTTTAAACTTTGAAAATATTTTCTATTTAATAACAGGAATTTATGAACCTATATAAAATTTATATGTATAACATCCAGTCAATTTTATTTGGAGTTATTTCAGTATATATTATATACTGAATTATACTTATGAATACCAATGCTCAATACAGATTAATAATAGTTTTGAAATTTAATGTCTTTGAATCTTTTGAGATTATTCATTGTTAAATGAACTAAAGCTATCCAAGTTTACATTGGCGGTAAAATGAAAAAGTTTATTTTTAAATTTGCACATATAAAAAGCAAAAGAATATATGTATTTGATCTAACTAGTATTTACTCTTTTGAAAAAGATACTTTCATTTAAAATTTTTCTATAAATATATGTTGAGAAAATTTGAAAAGTAAAAATATTTTATTTATGAAAAGGAGTAAACACAATTATTTTTTAGAAACTAAAATTATCTTGATAAAGATGCTGAAAAAAGTGAAGGAAAAAATATGTATTTTAAATTTCTATACTTCATTTTTTTGCTCGCAATCAAACAAATTCTAAAGAAAATAAGATTAATTTTAAATTTATTTCAAATCAAATATTAAATCGTGTTCCATTTTAAATTACTCAATCTTCAACCTTGTGTATTTTTTTTTTTTAAAGGAAATTTCTTTTGAATGACTATATTTTAAATTCTTTTTTCTTAAAGCTGTTTTCTTGTTTATCTGTAAATCAACAATAAACCCCATTTCTTGCATGAAATATTTTTATTTAATATTTCAGATTTTTTTTTTCCTACCAATCTATAAAGTTTTTAAAATTATTTTAAGAATAGTTTAAATTTAAACTATTAGTACTAATAATTAATTTTATTTTTCTATATCTCTCTTAAAAAAATGCACAGGTATCCAATTTGTTTTTTCCTCTTAAGTTTTTCTTTACTTAAATAGTTTTGTTTAATTGCAAAAAATTTAAAGCAATATTTTAAATTAATTTATTTCTTTTAATTCCAAAGACAAATTTGACGTATACATTTAATGTTGGGCAGAAATTAAAGTTGTTTGTCGCACTTTAGAGGGGCAAAAAAGAAATTAATTCCTATACAGTAACCATTAATGTAGAAAATTGCATGCATCTAATGTATTGTCGTCTATTTTTAGTTGATGTATAAACAACTTTCAAATCATTCTAAATAACATTCCTGATTACAGTGGATGGCGCTTTTCCACTAGAAAGAAATATAGTTCTAGCTCCAGTTCTGGATGTTGTACTTAAAATAATGGCACAAATTATTAGTTAATTAGTCTGAATAAGTGTTGCGATGTTAAAAGTCAGATGTCTACTTGTAGAAATTTGATGTATTGGTGCTGTTGTTAAATCCACTCTCCAACTGCATGTTTGTTTTCCAACAATCCAAATTGTAATTTTTAGTATAAAAGAATTTAACATTATGATGATTCTCAGAAGGGCATATTAACTAACTTCTTTAGATATTTATTAATTCTTTTTTTTATATATATATTATATTCTAAGTTCATAAATTATGTAGTGAGCTTAAATGACAAAATAAAACTTTAAATAACAAATCATCTGTGATTTTAATAGATGCTATTATATTTGTCTATAAAGTTTATCTTATAGTCTTTTATATTTGTTCAAAATGTTGCCACTAATTTGACCTAATTTATCCAAATATTTAGAATTTTTTAAATAGGTGTTTTTATGTACTTATTTTATTTATGAACATTTAGAGTGAGATTCAATGAAAGATAAAAATAGATTAGCAGAAATAGAAGATAACAATTCAATGTGAGATAAAAATATTTTAGAATAACTTATAATTGCTTATTGTTAATGTGTTTTAAAAACAAAAACTAAAAAGCTTAATGTTTTAATAACTTTTTTTTTTCATTTTAGAAGCATGCTTTGATTATAAAATTTAAAATAAGGGCAAAGCTTAAATTAAACAATATTTTTTTGGATATCATTTTGGTTACTCTTATGATTACTTTAGATGCCTATTGAGAATCATTATATTGCATAGATCCACTTGAATTTAAGTGTGACTAACTGTATGTCCATTATATATATATCTGTGTGTGTGAGTGTGTAAATTTTTAGAATCATAATAGTGGATGTTACTTTAACTGTTGACTTAAGAAATGTTCTCGGTTAAGTTTGTACTTGATCACTTTTGATATGAGTTATTTCTATCCCTTTGCACAGAAAAACAATTTTTTTTATTTAATACAGTGAGAAACATCTCAACCTTTCTACCATTACTAAACTTAAATCAAAGATAATATTTTCTAGTGCTGTGTCACTTTTCTACATCTGTAAATACTTTTCTCATTTTCCATGCAATATATCTATTTGGTCTGATATTTATTATCAGCTTCACATCTGATCACTTAAACCAAATATTTTTTTTAATTGCTCAGCTGCAAACAACCTTTGTTTTTCCATGGGTTCCCGGCTCCGCTGTTACTGATGCAATTGTAAATGGCAAAGTTGTGTATTATATGTTTTATGTATCTATATATTTCTCTTCCCATCTGCACTATTTATTATACTTGAAATGTTTTTATGTTGAGCACTTTGTTTATTTTATTTATAAGTGAACAACTATTTTTTCTTAACCCATTATTGATACATATGAGAGAACTTTTTATAAGCATCTTACTTAATACAAAATTTTGATTGGTAAAATAAAGAAATTTTGTGTGTGTGTATATATATATATATATACACATACATATATAAATGTATATATATATATATATATATACAAATATTAATTAGTAATAAAAAAAAAACTGTGTTACATTGCTTCTTTCTTTTACATCTCTGTAATTTTTTAAAGGAATTTTAGGTTGAATGTTGATAAATTGCATTTTTGCTACTTTTCTTTAACTATTAAGTATTTTAGTGGCTATATTTTTCTGATTTTGAATAATTCTTTTAAATAATGGTTGCTGACTGTTTTTTTAGTTGATTAATTAATCAAAATATTTAAAAATGAATTTTATTATTTTGATACATTTTTTTCAACCAAATTCGGACTGAAAAAAATTATGCAGTTTGATATTTGTCGATAAATTACATTTTTAGCTAAAATAATACATTTATTTATTTTATTAAAAAAAATATGTTTAAGGTTGTATAAGAATGCTTTCCTCTTGAAAAATTCTTATACAACCTCAGACATATATTTGAATGGAATTTGGTTCTATTTTTAAAGTAACCTATTTCTTAGAATATTAAAATGCTTATGCTTTTATATATTTAATCAGTAATAAGTATTTATTCTGCAGCCTGTGAAAAGAATAAAAGTATTTGCTATATTAATTACATACGTGTAAAAAGGAATGAATGAAGATAATGACCATACTCTACACTATTATAATGGGTTAAGAAAAACAGTTTTCATTTGTATTCTATTTTGCACTTTAAATATTTTAAATGTAGCTGAAATGCATTTCAATCCCATGCCGTCCGTCATTGATAGGCCTTATATTCTCTCTTTTTTTTTATTTTAAATACAAGTGTGCTTATTACATGACTTCCTCATATGAAGATTATTACTTTGAGTATTTCATTATCGGAAAGCCGAGTCTGATCAAAGGTCAATGTTATGAAAATTCAATTAAAGAACACTAATGAGAGGATGATTGCATTTATATTCTCAAGTATTTAATTTCTTTAGAAAATGGCGATGTTAATTGAATATAAAATATTCAGTATTGTAAATCATCAGGATTGCATACATTTTATAAGGATTTCAAAAGATGGATCCTAGTTAAATAAATGATTTATAATTTGCATTGAATTAATATTTCATTGTTCTTTCAACTGTGGAAAAAAAAATCCTTGAATTGATATAAAATCTAAAATTTAAATTTCAGAAAACTACATTTAATATTTTTATAAAAATAATTATTCTTTATAAAGAGAAAATACCTAAAATTTTTAAATATATGTGAATATATATAAAGATTATTTACTAATAATAAATATAATAATTCATACAAATTATTAAAATTCATCTATTGAGATTTGGATTTAAAGTATTCATATTAAATGTTTATATTTTAAATTTTCTAATCGCTGGGAAGAATTTCTTATTTTTAAATCTGTCTGGTAAAGAATGAAAAAAAGATTTAAATGTTGGAGTATTTGAGGAATCGAACCCTTTTATATACTTTTTCTTTCAGAAGGACTTCGAAATCCTTTTATTTTTCTTTTAAAGCCTTTGTCTGTCAGGCTCGATTCAATGACCTACTGCCTTTATTTACATAAGAGCTGGCAACTTTATTTAAATGTGTTTGCTCTTGTAACATGGGACCATATTTTATATTGGATATTTAACTTTTGGACGGTGAAAAGATTATTTTCAATAAGAACAAAAGTTATAATATAACGATGTATCTTAATCGTTTGTGTTTAAGTGTACGAGTGAATGAAACACCTAAACTGTGAAATATTTTTATTTATACTTGTGAATACTGATGGAGTAATAGTATTTTTGTTCTTTGGATTGCACATTTTAATGTTTTACAATCTAATGCATATTTATGAAGGTAGATTTTGTGGCAAAATCTCATAGATTTCATTCATTGGAGATGACAGAAATTAGGTTTGTATTACACAGGAACTTGTAATTGAAGAACTTTTTTTGCACAGTTTAGAGATTAAATTAAAACACTTTAATAAGGCTTCTTTTAGCTTAAAAATGCAACTTATTTATAATACTTTTGCACTTATTTTACATAATAGATTAAGAATACTATTTCTTATGATAAAAAGTCTATTTTACTCTTTGCACTTATTTTATATTACTTTAGAATAAGAAGGTGTTTTTTTTTATGCTGTAAGAACAAAGGTTAACATACATAAATTCTAAATTATGTTTTGTAAAGCAATACATTTGTGAAAGAGTTTCATTGTATTTAAAGTGGTTCTCAAACTGTAAAATTTCAATATATTTTACATAAAATAATAATAATTCCCAAAAAAATATAAAATAGTAACAATTTTTTGATAACAAGCTGTAGCCATTATGAATTATTAATATATATTTCAGATGGTAATCCCTTAATTGTTATAAAAACATGATGTCCCCATTAATTTTACAATAATGTAATCATGTAAGAGTGAAGTCATCAATTAATAGCTTAGAAGTTTTTAGCCAAGTTTGTTTTTCATAGTTTGAAAAAATAAATTATTGCAAATTATCAATTCATACATGATATTTTTTTTTTTTTTTCTACCAGGATTAATTATTTACTATGACATTTCATTATGAAAAAAATATACTATTTAATTTTGATTTGAGAAAGGTGGCCTTACTATTTATATAATGCTAATATAAAATAAACTAAGAACATAAAAATATATTAAATTATAGTATTTAATGATGAAAAGGGGGGGGGGGTGCTGGCACAGATAAAAACTGAGAACCACTAGTCTAATTGATTAATTTTATAAATTATTTGTTTATTTTAAAAAATCAGCTCTTAATACCTTTTTTATGTTTTCATTATTTGAAACATTTTTTTTTTTTTTCACTTATAGAATGATTTAACATGCTACAATGTTCTAAAATAATTTATATGAAAGTATTGATTGTAATATAAAATGAGTGCTTTTATTACTTTGGACATTTATTAAACAGCATAATATATGCATAACACTTGCAAAATGCATGAATTTACTTTAGAATTGCCATTTGTGACTATTGAATTTTTTCTTTTCTTGCATTAAAAGTAAAAATTTGAAATGTGGCTTGCTATGTGTTAATGTTTGGTTTTATATATATATAATATAAATGCATATTACAGTTACTGAGCTGTTTTATGTTTGAAGTCAACAATGCTTTTATGTGAAAATTGTTTCAATTTAAACATAAACTATTGAACTATTATTTATTATGAACTTAATTATTTATTACACTTAACTATTATTTATGGACAGTTACTATTCTTTTTATTTAAATATTATAAAGTGCAAAAATAAAAAAAGTACTTTCTTGCTTTTTTTTTAATTTAATAATAAAAAAAAATTAGGTATAATGCATATTTTTAATAAAAATATTTTCACAAAATATGCATTTTACAGCTTTTTTTATTAACTGATGTAAAAAAAAAATTTGGAAATTCAATTTGCCAAATTTATTTTTTTAATACTCTAAGTTAATTTAAGGGAAAAAAAAAACATGTTGATGCTTTATTTAAAAATATATGCATATCAAATTGGTCTTCCCATAATTTATACATGATGTGTATGCGAGTTACATGGTAAAGAATTTAAATTGTATATACTCAATGGTTTAATTTGATGCATGTTGTTTTATGGCTTAACATTTTTTTTTGCTAATATTGAGTGTTCCAAGAACACTTCGAAAAGGGAAGGCTGTGTTGTTTCTAATACTAACTACCATGAAATATATTCTACTGCTACCAAAGGTTTTTTTACAGGTGTAAACACCTTTTTAAGGAATTTTACCAAGTATTAATCTGCTTTGATGTTTGTGCTAAACTGTGCCAATATTTTACTACTGCTTATCATATTAACAAAAGCACATTTTTCTGGTGTTTTGAGATGTTTGTAAATAAGTTAATTTTCTTTGTATTGCAAAGACCCAAAAATTGCATAACAATGGGTCGTATTTTTAATCTTTATAATGGCATTAAAATTCCTTCAAATAAAAATATGAAATTATAATATTTTAAAAAATATGAGAAATTATGATATTTTATATGTGTTTAATTTCATACCAAGCCTACAGATATGTATAATATACTTGTAACAAATGTATGCCTTGTAAATCTGTCTGTATGCTGCCTTTGTGTATACGTGTATTGCTGGGACTGATTTCAATGTTAAATGCATGTCTTATAAAGCTATGTGAATAAACAATACTGTGATAGCACATATAATGTCGCTTGTTTGATTTTAGCATTGTATCCTTTTTTTTTTCCCCTCCTGCATTCATCAATTGAATAATAATTGTGATATTCAAATTGCTTGCATTGATGCTTTAAACGAATTTCTTAATCCATTTCTAGGCTTCTGTTAATTTAATGAATGTCAATCATGCTGACTTTGGCTCATTGAAATTACGATGCTTTTTAAAATATTATACAGTGTGGGATAGAATTTGCTTACTTTAAAAGATTGGAGTAATACTCCTATCTATATACTATTCAATCTGGTTCTATAATTGAATTATAGTATAGTAATAATATTTAGTTTATTTTATATTATAATTCAATACTTCTATCTTCTACTATTCAATCTGGTAAAAATTGATTTTCAGTGTACTTATATTGGCCGGTAAGAATTCAAATATATCAATTTTTTTTGCATTACATATAACTAAATATTTTTGTATTATATCAAAAATTAAAATGGTGCTATTTTCTTATTGAAACATGTAGATTGCAAAAAAAAAAAACTATAAAAGTACGTCTTTAATTTATACCAAATAAATTTTACTTCGGAAAAATGATTGATATACATTATATTGAGATAATTTTTGTTTAAAAAAAGCATCATGCGAACTTCTGGAAACATCAGCAGCATGATTCTTTATGTTGGGCCAGTGACTAAATTTTAAAAATATTTTGTACAAAAAGATTTATATTTTTACTGTAGTGAATTATCCTTTAAAGAAGTATTTCTAAATCTGAAATTTTTTTATTTTTCACTGAAATTTAAGACTACATATAAATGTTCTTTAAGGCTACTTAAGTTCATTATTTCATTTCAAAGAATTAATCCTACTTAAATATAAATGAAGTGTGGATGTAAATTTTTATTTTCTAAATGGAAACTTTCACTGTTTGTTGGAAAAAATTTATTCTCTCTTACGGTGAGAAAATTCCAGAAATATTGCATCTCTTAAAGCTTAAGAATTCAATTATGTAACGATTTTTAGAAATATGACAGTTATTCTTCAGAAATTTGTTTTCTTAATGTTTATGGAATAAATATTGAAAAACCAAACAGTACATAAAATATTTTTACCATATTACTGTATTTTAATAGTGGTAATTTTCAGATTTTTTTTTAAGAATGGAATGTTTGAAATTAGTGTAATCTTTTTAATTAATAAAAATATTGTGTTGGCAATAGATGAATTTTTGTGATGCATAATGAGTATTTTGGATTAGATTACTTCAAAATACAAATAAATAGCAGGAAAAATAAAGAATTAAGTCATGACTATTTTCAATTATTTCTTGAAAATAAGATTGATGCATTACCATAAAAGAAGCATAGGGAATTTTTCTATATTATCCCCAAAAATATAAATTGTGTTTGCATTCACAGATTTTTTTTTTTTTTGATTGATTCATATAAGTTTGAATCACTCAGTTTCAAACATTAATTGATATTAAAAAGTACTGAGAAATAAAATATTGATTTATTATATTGAAAAGTTATACAGAGCTAAACAATGTGTTGATTAATAATACACCTTTGAAGGAAACATACAGAAAATATATTTTTATAAAAATTAATTTAACCTTGAAGTATCCCTACCAAAAAGTAATGTTTTCAACCAATCTATAGGTACTTGCATTCTCAATCTCCACGATCCAAGACGTGT
The DNA here is from genome assembly GCA_021605075.1 of Caerostris darwini. NCBI lineage: Eukaryota > Metazoa > Arthropoda > Arachnida > Araneae > Araneidae > Caerostris > Caerostris darwini. The sequence continues at coordinate 598,619 of BPLQ01006940.1, forward strand.
TAAATATGCTGATCTCCAAAGTAACCACGATGTAAAACCTAAATAAAATTATTTAATCTTGCATCAGAGAACTGTTTTTAAATGGCACATAAAATATTTTATTTTTTTTATACAGAATAAGTTAAAAAATCTTAATTGAATACCATAGATGTGACGATATTCCAAAAATGGTTACTTTTCCAAATCTGAAATATACTTGAAAAGTTCATGATTTTCTGTAGTCACTGATAAAATACTGTTTCCCAAACATTAACAAAAAATTTTGATTGTAAAACTTTATCCATTGGAATTGAATAAAACTCAACAAAAACATTTGCAACATTAATTAATTGCTTCACAAAATAAAAACTTAATAGCCATATTATTTCCTATATTGGAACATAGTATCAGAGTTCACAAATTCAACAATTTTCACTTAATTTTTGGAAAACAATATGAGTGGCCCATACAATATATATTCTTCAATTATGAATTTCAACATCCTGAAAACACAATTTGGATCACTCATTCAATGTATAATACTATATGAAAGGAAAAATTTTTTGAAGAAATTATTTTTTTAAAGATGAAAGAAAATGCATTCTTTAGATAATTTTTTATATTTACATGCTTCTATAAAGAATGCAATTTTTATGCAGCATTTATATATTTCATTGAAAGATATGTAATTTTCAGTAAAAATGTAATTATATTTTCTTTCTTTTTTTTTTGACATTCAGTGTAAAAAGTATCCAGAATTGTTTAATATAGCACATAAAAATCAATCTAATCACCTTGAAAGTAGGCCTTGTTGAGTGCAATACAAATGTAACAGCACTTGATCCAAGGTTCTAAACATTTTTTTGTAGGCTGACTGAGATATAGCTTTCAGTTACTTCAATACATTTTCTTCTGTGGCCTCAATCGAGTCAAAATGCTTTCCTCAAAGTAATAAATTTAATTTTAGAAACAAAAAAATGTCATGTACCATATGAGGTGAATATGGTGCTTACAGTCAGTAGAAGTTTGGAAATCATACCTCCAGGGAATAACTTTTGATGGTTTTTTTTGGACAAAATTGAGCTTTTGGAACTAGTTGTAGAGTGGCATGCCCAAAATATCAACTGGGATGTTATAAACAGAATTAAAAGATAATATTCACCTCTTGAGACAATTCTGCTGTTACGATTTTTGTCTATCAATTTGTTGATTTTGTAAAGATTTTCATTGGTCAACAAGAAATAAATCAACTACCATTTCTCGGCTTTCTTTGAATTGCTTTTATACCATTCCTATGCTTGTGCTCTTAGCATGCCCACTTTATCATAGATCTAAAGTACAATTTTTAACAATACGGCACATGAAATTTCATTCGAAACACAAAATTTAAGGCCAACACTCTGTTCAACTAATTTTCCATTGTAAAAATTCACAGCACACAAAATGATTCATTACGAAAATAACTGTTATCATCACATTGATTGGCAGATTGCTATCAAATTCCTTGTGGTAATTCAGTACAAGATTAAAAACTTACAAAATAATAATATCTTTTACATACTTTTTGTATGGAATTACTAAATTAATGGATTGACTAAATGAAATAATAATTAAGTCAATCCATTTAAATTTGTGTAGACTATAAGGGGCAAATAATAGTATTACTTCATGCACAAACTATCATATTTACTATGGATTGACTAAGCTAACCTTGTAATTTAGTAGATGGATCTGCTCATCTCGTTTTTTTCCAGTAGCTGGACGCAAGTGAATATACATTAGCAAGTATAGCAGGTTTTTATTTCTAGTTTATATTTTTTAAATTTATGAATAAACTTTAAAATGAAATGAGCTATTTGTATTATGAAAATAAGTGGTTTTATTTTCAAAATTGTTCATATTACTGGTTTATTTTATCTTTGCCACAAAGAAAAACCTCATCCACAATCACTGTAATTTGAAATTTGATGTAAAAGAATTTCTCTTTCCAATCATCTTTCAGACAAAAATAAAACTAACACAGAAAATAAGGCTGGATACAAGGAGGCTGGTGTACAAGATAATAACTAAATGGAAATAATGTGCTATCTTCAGAAAAGGTTGCCAGAGGCTAATCTATAATCAGTAGTGTCTGACTTTTTACTTTACGGCAATTTGATTGGAAAATACTCCACTTGTTTTACCAGCTTGGCAACATTTCATGACAATGTTTGATTGTTCCAGGAATTTTTTTTCCCTCATTGCAACTTATATACTGCTTTTGAACTTTGGGTATATTTTTTGAAGACAAAATGCAATCTCTGCTAATTTTGGAAATATATGGTAGTATTTCATTCAAAGTTACAATTCTATTTATTATTATTTTTTTATACGAATTTCTTTTTTTATTATTATTTAAATTTTATTTTATGTCTACCCTCATTCGGTAGATAGCCATAAAGTAAAATTCCGAATTTCATAGGTTTATAAGAAAACAAAGAAAAGAGCTAGCCATGTCTGTACATGAAGTAACACTATTATTTGCTTCTTGCAGTCTACACAAAATCAATGGGTTGTTTATTTCATTACATATTACTATTTTTAGGTATATAAAAATAATTTTCGACACTTATGTATCTTCTTTCTAACTATCACTATCATTACTAAAAGGAATCATATTATAGAAAAGTAATTACTTCAATTTCATCAGACATTTTAATAAAAATATAATAGAAAAATGAAATTAATTTCAAATTAAATAAAGATAAGGATAAAATGTAGTTTAGTTATTAATACAGCTTTACAAAAAATAAAATTAAATAACTTTCACTTTATGGCTTTACTCCTAAAGTTAAAATCTTTTAAAGGTGGAAGCTTATAATTAGTGTCTAACATTATCATAAAAGGCAACAATCATAGTTAAAAGAATGAGAAGTATGTATGTTTAAAACATATTTTGTAAAACATATATTAGTCTAATACTTTTTAATGTAATAAAATATTCATGAAAATATTATTTAGGTCTGATGTATTTAATTTTACCTCTAATTTTAAAGTCCGGTAAATCTGACAGAGCTTTAAAATCACCAATGTATGCTAACATTCCAGAGGATTGAAACAGAAATGGCTTAATTTCCTCCCCTTTTTCTTGACTATTTAAGGCTCTGGCTAAATATCTTCCTTGACGCTCAGCCACCTATAAAAAAATTTCAGTTTGAATTCAGCATTTTAAAAACAGATATTTAAAACTAGTTTTATTACATTTAGCATGCAGAGAGACTAATAAAAAAATTATTAAACTTTCTGAATCATTGGGAGTTCTGTCTAATAAAACTTTATAAATATTTTAGTAATGTATTTATAAACTGCAAGATAATAAAATAATTGCAAGATAAATTGTTACCTCATTTGAAGAAATTTTAAAATTATAAGTATCTTGTCTCAGAAATAGCTATTGTAACATGATAATCAATATACTCTGTTTATATTTTTTTCCTGTAAAGCTTGTATTTATTTTTTTAAGAATGTCCTTCGTTCACTTTATTTTCAATTGAAAAACTTAAAAAAATATTATTAAAATAATAATTTTCTAGACTTAAAACAATATTTATAAGATAAACGGACACAGCGGAGGTTTTAGAAACTAATTAATACTTTGTTATATAGCTGAAAGTGACCGAATATTTAACAACTAAATCCCTATTTATATTCAATGAGATATAAAAATGTTTCCTGAAATAAGTTTTATATTATATAGCTAATTTTATAAAACACAAAACCTTAATTTTGAAGAATTACATAAAAGTTATGTGAAGATTAATATAAAAGTTAAAAAATCTTTTCATTTAATTTTTCATAGTGGAACTTACAAACCTGTGCAGTGCATGGTAAAGGATTATTTTCTAATGATGCACAATCTCCTGCGGCATAAATATTTTTTTTAGGATCACCCATTGCTCTTAAGTAGCTATCAATTAGAATCTGAAATTAATTCATTCATTTTTAGAAAGTAAAAAAAAATATTTTTAAGAACTACAAAATTGTGAGGAAAAGTTTTAATAATAATTCAGTAATTTAGAGAATACAAAATTCATTTTAAAAATTTACATTCTAAGATTTAAAAATTAATTAAAATAAATTGCACTATTGCATTATGAACAACCAACAACTTTCAAATAATGCTTTTGGTGTGGAATGGTAATATGGTATAATGATGGAAAGAGATGATTGCTTATCAATTAGACAATTATTTACTAAGGGTGCCAGTCAGATAGAAATGGCTCAAAGCTGCTTTGAAAGAAAAAGGTATAATAGTTAAAGTAGAATTTTTTCATATAGTTTTTCTTTTAATAACATGTCACCTAAAATTTGAATGATTAAAAATTAAAATTCTTTTTATTGCAATTAAAATCCTTCTTAAATTATATTTCCTTCCCTATGATGCTGTTCTGTTTGTATCCATTTGACTTGTCTACTTGTCAAATTTTTTTTTTTTTTTTTTTTTGCCATTGGTGGTCAGAATCAGGTTAAGCATCTCAATACAAATTATGTTTTATGTTGCTGGTATATATAGAATATAAATTTATGTTTCCAGGAAAAATTGTAGTTTGAATCAAAGGTTCATCACAAAGCCCCAAAGTTAATCAAAAATAAAAATATAAAGAATAGTAAAGAAATTTGTGTTTAAAATACATAAATTTAAAACTAACCTGTCCTCTAGGATTCTTTGGTAACTTTAAATTTTTGGTAAAAGTTTGTGGACTCAATCCAGTACTCCATACAACTAAACCACATGGCAAACAAGTACCATCCTTTAGAATGACACAATCTTCTTTAACCTCTGGAAAACAGAATAAAACATTTATAAAAAAGGAAATTGTCATTTTAAATTCTAATACACAACATTAATGAATTTTTTTATTAAATTATTTTTGAAACTGATTCACTGATGTTTAAAACATTAAGTAGTACCAAACTATAACATAACATCAGATAAATAAATATTATTTAAAAGCTACAGATTAGATTAATTTACATTATTAGGATAACTAAATAGAACTTTTACTTTAGTCAGACATTTTTATTTTAAATCTTATTAGTAATTAAAAACATAAAAATTTTTTACAAACAAAGAATTTTAAATCCAATTTAAAAAATCCAATCCAATTTAAAATGATTTTTAAATGAAATTTGACTACTTAATAAAAATATGATTACATCTTACAATAAAAAAGTTACCTACAACAGAAGTATTCAAAAATGTAAAATTAGGTCTTTCACTCAATTTTTTTTCTGCATATGTTCTTAGTTTTTGATCAAAACTCTGGAGGATACTACCAGCCTCTATTAAAGTTACTTTGAACCATTCTTCACTACTTTGATATAATCGTCTGACATCCTATGAAAATTATAGGAAGAAATGAAATTAACTGCTTTTATATTCTAAATATAAATTAAATCTTCTATTTTCTACTTTGATTGCAATAAATATTTGGATTGATTTTAGGAATTAAAGGATTAGGCTAATCTTATTTGAATATAAAGTGTATTATAAAAAAAGCATAATTTAAGTATAAAACTAAACTTTAAAAAAAAATAAAGTTACAAATTTTTAAATTTATTAATCAATGAAATTTAATAAATAGGTTATTAATATATAAAATACACAGTGCAGCAAAAATATTCTGGATTTTAAAGATTTATATTTCTTTTAAGCAAAGAAACAAATTTGAGAAATTGCAAGTATAGTATGTTCCCATGACATAACAGCAGCAATTGTCGTCATTGTCATGCAACTGTGCAGTTTCTATACAGTTATACGAAGTTTGTAAGGGGCAGAGCAGATAAATGAAATTTTCTTACTTTATGAGAAAAAAATTGCAAATAATAAAATCAAGTGAACTTGGTAGAAAATAGGTATATGAGTCAAGATGAAAAAAAAAAAAAAAAAAATTCTGTAATCTTTATTATTTACTGTATACTACTAATATTTCTGGCGCTACATTTTAGGGCATTTTCATTAGCCGGCAGCAAGTTTTGATATCAAATATTTCATTTTGGCAACAATGCAATAAATCAGCAATATAAACAATTCATTTCATTTAAAATTAATATTTTTATAAACTTAGGAAATTTAAACTAAAAAAAAAAAAAAAAAAAAAAAAAAAAAAAACACCTGTACAATATTTTCCGATTTATTACTTGCACTAGGATTACTGAAAAAGTACATAATATTTTTGCAAGATGAGCACAATTAGTTTCTTCATAAGCTGACCTCATACTTTATAATTAGAAAAGTTCAAGTTGTGTCCAGCTTGCAATAATAAGAATATATGATAAAACATTATTTTCAATCAATCTATCCTCCTATCATTTGATGTCACACCATCAGATTTTTGAGTATAAGACTTTTGTGTCTAAAGACAGTCAAAACAATAGCAAAGCTATTCTTGCTCACTCTTATTAGTCAATGAAAAGATGTGAACTAAGATACTGTGCAGTAAAAAACACAGTTTTAAGAATGGAATGTGTGATTGAAAATAACGTAGGATAACAAACACTACATTATTTGTTATATTGTTGGTTCTTGTTACTGCTGTAGAGCAATCCAGTAAAAATTTTAGTTGTTTATTTAGGTTAATGTAGATTGCCTACTTAAACTTATCTCCTTTTTTTTCTGAATTGTTTGAAGAAGAATATTTGAATTAATGAATAGTAATTTTCTAAATTAAAGAATTTTTTTCTATATAAAAATTGTCTTATCAACAACACCTGTTAATAAAAATACTAACGACGATTATAAAAGTGTATACTTTTTTCGAATTTTCAAAGATGAAATCACTTTTGCAATATATTCTTAAAATTTTATTTTATTAGAAACCATAGAAGAAGTTTTAGTTTTTTGAACAGGGATCTTAATTTACAATAATAATCCTCCCTTCAAATATAATGTTTTAATTATCAAGAAAATAATCACAAATAATATTAGTTCATAAGTAAACAAATAAGCAGATTCAGTAGTATTGCAACTAATCTTGCATTGTAAACATTCATGTGCAATTTAAAATTAATGTCATTTGAATGCAAAAGACTATCAAAACTAATTTTAGAAACTTACTTGTACTTTAAAGTCATAAAGTTCTGCTCCAAATTCTATTCCTGTAGGCCCACCTCCAACAATCACTGTGTGTAATAATCTTTTATTTTCTTCACTTGGAAGAGTTGGAGATAAAGCTTTTTCACAATTAGTGAGTATTTTTGTACGAATGTATTGAGCATCTGCAATTTCCTACAAAAATTAATTCTAAATAAGAATTCATTAAATTATCTAATATACAATTATTAATCAATGATAATTTATATTTTGAAAATTCAACAGTAACTTTTTTTTGCAATTTTATTTATTTTTAAATAAGATTATTAAATTTATTTTGTGAATTTTCTTAAAATAAATTAAACTATTTACAAGTGATGAAGGTTAAATACAGAAAATGTGAGTAGTCAATATGTAAGAAATTATGAGGCTACCATTACCAATAGCTGCTTGAAGAAATATTTCTAAAATTATCAATTGAACCATATAGTTATGACATAATAACTATACATACATATAATAACATACAATAATACATATAATAACATACGTCATCTGTTTCAAATTGAATCATAAACAATGAAATATTAGAAAATATTTCAGTTGAACCAATGATAAAAAAAGCATCCACATTTTTCTTCGAAGACCTGCTTTTTATTATTGGTAAAATTGTTAATGTAAAGAAGAATAGAAATTTAAAAGAAATATTTTATATGGTTTTATAGAAATTAATATTTAATTCTTAATGGAGCTCATAATATTAAAAAATCTGAATTTTGTTATATGTGAACCAGAAACCTTATAAATACCTTTATCTAAGAAAAATCTTTCTTTCCAATTATGATCTGTCAAGATTGGTACTAGAAATTCTGACAATAGATTTTCATACAGGTTACTATGAATTATAAATATGTTATGATTTCGTGTTATAATTATAAGGTAGTTACTTGATCATCCAGATTGATTGATATTCTTAACCTTCAAGACCTGATTGCCTAACTTTTTTTTAAATCTGTAGAAAAGTGTAAAAAATATTTAGAAGTAGTAATTAAAATGATATAGTGTAATATAGTGTAACTGTATATTAATTTTCTCAAACCATACATTATGTGGAATCATACATTATTTATAAAACAAATAATGCTGACCTTTAAAAATGATGCAAACTTTTCAACACCAGGCACTCCAAATGTATTACTTTTGCAACCAACTCCAATTACTAATTTATCGTAATATACATTGAATTGTGATCCTGGATCAAGTGCACTTCTACAATGCAAAGTTTGAGTGGATGTGTCAAGCTGTTCAGCATGTGCCAACAGAAAATCATTTGGATCATTAAATCCAATATTTCTAATTGGTTCTGTAATCGATCTGTAAAATAATTATATAGTAAATAAATAAAAAAACAGGGAATGCAAACAAAAATTATTATTTTCATGAAAAGAAAATTATTCCAACTAAAATTGAAAATAAAATAAGATAACTAAAATTATACAGACAAGCAATAGAAATTACTTTCTATTACTTGTCTCCAGAAATCAATTTTAAAAAAACTATAAAAAAAAAATTAAAAAAAACTGTGAGAATTAGTCTTTCATAAATTATTAGTTACAATAAAGTAGTGCCTATTTTATGGAAGATACTTCCTTCCAGAGTGGAGGCAGTTTTTTCAATAATTTTTCCTCCTCCATTTCTTGTCAAATTGGGTGAGGTGGGAAGAAGAGGAAACAAATTTTTCTGCTTTTTAAAAAATTTTTTTTAATGTGGCTCTGCTTGTCGACAAACTCTAAGCTCAGCTTTTGGTAACTTATTCAAGTATAAGTTATAGATGCACATGTTGATTGTACTACATGTTCAGTAATCAGAACAATAATTAAATAAAAATACATACATAAGAGATGATATTTTTTTCCTAACACGTAGGACATACCAAAATGAAGTCTACTTTTTAAATAACTATCATTTAATAAGAAACAAAAATGATACAAAGAAACTAACTAAAATGAATAGCAAACTTTTTTGAAAAGACCATGGGCAGAAAAACTAACTTCTTACTGCTAATAAAAATATACCAGTTGGAATTATTTATCTTATTTGGCGAGTGCAAACTGGTGCAGAAATCAGTACCAGAATGTGTTATATAATCTACATAGTATTTGATTATGTATAAAACACAAAAAATAACAATAAAAAATTAATATATATGATGACTTCTGTATTTTATAATGAATAATGGTTGAACAAAAATGAGATTAAATATTAAAAGCTTAAAGTAAATTTAATTTTGGAATAAAAATAATTTCATTGAAAGAAAAGAAATTTCTTTGATAAAAACTGCCATTATTGATATTCACTGTGATAAAAATAAATCTCATATCATTAATTTTTTCAAATAAATATTATATTGACCATTATTTACAATTAAAAAATAAATACTGAATAGAGAAGAATACACATTAAAAATATTTCATTCTGTTAATTTCAGGAATGACTTTTAAAAAAATTAAAGGGTAAAATTGCAGAACTGGGGCCATTGAGATTTGGCATTTCTCTAAATTCTTTTCACCCAAATTTTGTCAAGTAACGGGTTGCAACTGTACGTGAAGTAAAGTGCAAACAACTCTGGTAACCACATATAGTGACTTATCACTTAGTTGACGCCACAGAAAAGTCACCAAATTCCAACGGCCCCTATTTTGCGATTTAGGCAATTAAAGTTACAAAAAGTGTATTTTAAAAACAAATAATTGTTTTCTTGCAACTGAAAACTGAATCATTCGTTACATTTTTTTTTTAACATGAATAAAAATGAATGATACAATTTCACAATTAGCTAATATCAAAATCAGATTATCTTACCGGAACTCGAGAGTTCCGACAGCAGTACTGCAAAGTAAAGGAGTAAATAAAAAATGATTTCGTGGTGATATAACTTTCACATCAAATAAACGCCTATTTATATTTTTAAGGACACTATAACTACCCCATCCACTACCTAATATTACAATACGTTTTTTATTTGAAGCAGTATTTAAAAGACGTTTTATGATATTTCTGTTTAAAACAGAAGAAAATCTAGCAGTGTTATTCATGTTTTACAAATAAATAGTGAAATCGGCACAAGTGCCGCTATTTAAACATTGTTATAAATAATACAATCATAATTGTTGCCATGAAGATTTCAACAAATAATCTTAAAAGTAGACAAAGGACATTTTGATATTTGATATTTGAAATTATTTATAAGGTTTCTTACATGATTTCAATGATTTTAAAATATTTTTTAATTTTTATATCATATAAATTTGCCCACTTTAATTTTTTATTTGCTTTAATTTATTTCTCACACATTTTACAAAACATCTCAACAATGTTCGATTTCATTTACGCGCAAATTTTTGTTTATCTTCGTATGCGAGTGTCATTTCGTTGAAATTATAATTTGTCAACATGTCTGCAACTGAAGATGTTGAAATGATTGACGAAAGTGAAAAAACGACAGAAAAAAAGAAAGCTGAAAACGAAAAGACTAAAGAAAATGGCCATATTCCATGGTAAGTTGATTATTTTTTTACCATACGTTTATTAACAGCCCAATTATCAAAGTAACATCCCATTTCTATAAAAATAATGCTTTTTATTTCTGATGCATTTCATATTCCTTTATAGTATGCATATTGACAATTATTCTGAATCTTTTTTAAAATTATTTCCTTTTACTATTTTTTATTTGTAGTAAACTATTCTGGTAGAGAACACATGATATTAAATGTTGAATAAGTATTAAATTTTATTCTCTTATCAAAATATAAAATTATTTGAAATCCTTTTTCTTTATGTAGGGTTGAAAAATATCGACCTAAAACATTTAAAGAAATTGTAGGAAATGAAGAAGCTGTCCAACGTTTTGAAGTAGGTGCAATACCTTTATTAGTGGAACAAAAATTTTCGATTTCATAATTTTTGTACAATTAATTTAATTATTCTAAGAAAAATTTCTTCTATTGTTTAAAGGAACTATGAAAATTGTTTTATATGTCAGTAATTCTGGACTATTAGTGTGAACTGTTGCAAATTTGCCTATATTACACAACAGTTTAATGTCAAATGAATAAATTTTTATTAAGGAATTTAACTTTAATATAAAGTAAAGTAATATAAAATTATAGTTAATCAATTATTGCTGTTCTAAGTATTTCCAGATATAATTATATTTATTTTAAATGTCTAATTTCATGTTTATGTTAATGTTACTTTAATAATAGAATATCAAAGTTTCTGTATGAACATAAAAATTTTCTAGGTTTGATTTAATTTTTTACCTTTTGCAATAAAATTTTAATCAATATTTACTTAAATTATATATTTAAAATCAGGGAAGTATATATAATAAATATAGTTTGAAATTTGTTAAATTTCCTTATACATACATAATAAACAAATAATTTGTAAAAACTGAAGTTATTTACTGTGAAACTGTTTGAAAAACAACTTGATTGTTATTTTATTACAGGTATTCTCAAGAGAAGGAAACATTCCAAATGTTATATTAGCTGTAAGTGTATTTTTATATTTTATTTAATTAATATCTGCATAATATTCTTTTAAAATTTTGGCATTGGTTTTTATTTTGTAGTACTTTTTTATTATTATGGCCTCTCAATAAATTGCCAATTGGCCAGCATCTTAATCAACAATCTATAGTCTAATTTTCAAGAAAAGATTTCTTTGTGATCATCCTTGGTGTAGTGTGAAAAGCATATGTAATTATAGTTATAAGTAAGCATCTCAAAAATTAATATGATTTATTATATGGGTATTTAAGAACTTTTGTGATTTTATTTTCTCTTGCTTATGAATTAAAATTTAATGATTTTATCCAAAGATTATAACTTTGAGGATAACTGTGCTTGTTGTCTAGTAGGTGAACGTGTTGAGCATTGTCAGATAATCCAACATATATCAGTAAGAATATGTACTTGCAATTACTTCTCGGGAATACAATATTATAGATTATGTCCAAATGAAAATATGAGTATATAAGACACACATCTTTTATGTACCTATTACGGATAATTTTATTTAATTTAAGCACCTCAACAGCCACTTAATAACATCTAATGATTGATCTTAGCACTAAATGTAATTAATTTTAACTGTGTCTCAATTTTCTATGTGTAATATGAATATTACTATGACTAACTATAATAAATAAGTTTATAATTTCAAATTTCTAAGTATCTTTTTTATTTGCTATAAGATGTAAGTAGATAAATTAATGAACACAAGTTTTTTACTGTATTTTTCTGTTTATTCTGTTAAAAACGGTGCATTTCTAGAGAGTAATGGATAAATTTTTGTTGAAAAGATTACATTAGAATAAATAAGTTTGAGAGCATTTGATTAAATTCATGTGATGTAATGTCATGTAAAGGAACAATTTGAAATCAATTATTATGTATAAATTATTTTATAATAAATTTTGTAATTTTTCTCTGAAAGGGTCCACCAGGTGTTGGCAAGACTACTACTATATTATGTTTAGCAAAGATAATGTTGGGCCCATGTTTCAAAGAAGCTGTTATGGAATTGAATGCTTCAAATGATAGGTAGCGTTTTTTTTTAATTAAAATTTTTGTATTCAATCTTTTGTTATATAAAATATTTTTTGCAAAAGCTTTTACCAGTTTTTGTATATTTTATTTCATTAATACATTTTAAAATATTAGAAACAAAATTTATATATATTTTTTACAGTTTGATGTTAAAATAAGTTAGTAGTTGATTAATCTCATGTTGGTTAAAATGTAATTTTTAAACTTATTTCATGCTTTTTTTTTTAATAATTGAAAAAAAAAGGTTATGTTTTGTTTAAATTTAATGTTATATCTTCCTTTGAATTATTTGTTTGTTGCTATGCAATATATACTGGGATATTGGATACTTTTGGCTAGTAGATTGTAATATTGACAATCTTTTATTAGGGAGGGCTGCCTTAAATATTGATATTAAAGTAAAAGATGTTAAAATTTAATAAATTTTAATGATACATTTTGTTGTTATTTGAATAATCATCTTTATTATTTATGATGTACAATAAAAATAGAAAAATTTATATGTTTTTAACTTATCAATGTAAAGTAATCAAGAAATTTAAAATACTTAAATGAAAGTGTTAGTCAATGATTTACTTACTTTAAATGAAATAAAAATTGTAACAATAAAATTATCTTTCATTTTTTCAGTTAGAAAAAATAGTTATATATAAATGATTCTGTTTCACGAAATGAGATTCATTGTCATATAGAAAAAATTTCTCAGGTAACTTATAGCCGGAATAACAGAAACATAAATTATCTTAAATTATATTTTTTTAAAAATTAAGAACTTTTAAAAATATTAATAGAAAGTTAGAATCTTTAATATAAAATAAAATGTGTTTCTATTTTACTAATTAATGATTGAAAATATTTCAGAGGCATTGATGTTGTTCGAAATAAAATAAAAATGTTTGCTCAACAGAAAGTTACCTTACCGAAAGGAAAGCATAAAATTATTATTTTAGATGAAGCTGACAGGTAAGGAGAAAAAAAAAACACCCTTCATTTTTAAAAGTTAAAAAATTTTAAGAATTATGTAGTTTTTTTCCCCTTACTTTTTGTTTGCTTACTTATAACATTTTTAACAACAGTATGACTGAAGGGGCTCAGCAAGCTCTAAGAAGAACTATGGAGATATACTCTAAAACAACCCGATTTGCTCTCGCCTGCAATGCATCTGATAAAATTATTGGTGAGATTTACGTTCTGTATAGATTGCTTATCTAATGTTATCTGAATTATAATCAAGTTTGCTGATAGAACAATCATTATTATGCTGTGAAAAAATCATATATGTATTATTTAAATTTCTAAATATTGTTAAAATAATTTCTTTTAAATTTTAAACATCTACATGTTTTTAGTTAAGCAATAATTTTTATACTTATTTTTTTATTTTAATTGTTTAAATACCTTACGTCATTTGAACATCCAATAAATTCAGACTATTGAAAGTTATTTGACTAAGAAAATTTCGAAATAAATAAGATAGAGATAAGAGTGATAATCCATTTAGCAAAGCTTATGGAAACTGAACATGAGAAGATTTTTAAAAATAAAAATATTTTATCAATGAAACAAACTATCTCTCAAAATAAAAAGAATTTTTTCAATGTTTTCCATCGAACATTGACACCTATAAAAAAAAAATTCTTGCAACTTTTGGTCAAAATTGTTAAATTCTTATTTTTGTAAAGTGGTTGTGTCATTCCTAAGCCTGATCTATGCATTTCTTACTGTTTATATTGCTTATGTATATAGTTTAAAAAGTTAATTTCATAAAACAGTTCTCAGAAAAGTTTTTTTTTTATTAAATTACATTTTAAAAAATGCATGTGTAAATAAATTAGTTAGTCGTATTTTCAAAATAAAAACATGCATTGTTATTTTAAAATTAGATTAATAGTTAAGTAATAATTTCCAGTGCAACATTCGTTTTAATTAAGCAATGCCAGCAAGTTTCCGTATTTTCAGAGATATTGAAGAACATATTTAATATTAACTTTTTTAATATGCAGCATTAGTGAGTATGAATACTGTTCTGTTGATATTTATATAAACAATATTTCTATGTATTATAGTATTCTATAACAATTAATGCAGTTTTAAATTTTATTTTAATAAAAATTATTGATGATAGAATAGGTCAAATATTTTTCTTTATTTATTCATTTGTTTAAATTTATTCCTACTAAATGCTTTCAATATTTCTTGTAAAATACTTGTATTTTTGTTTTATTTGTAGAACCTATTCAGTCTAGATGTGCTATGGTGCGCTTTGGAAAACTTTCAGATCTGCAGATTCTCTCTAAAATTATAGACGTTTGTAAAGCAGAAAATGTTGGCTATACTGATGACGGATTAGAAGCTTTGATTTTTACAGCTCAAGGAGATATGCGACAAGTTTGTATTCTCACAATCCGTAATTTTGCATATTTTAAAAAAAAAAATACTTCTTTTTTATTGTGCTTGCTCTTTCAAAAGATTTTAAGAAATTCATAATTACCTCTCTAAATTGTGCAAGGTCAATAGGCCCATAATAAAAATTTAAAAGCTTAGTTCATTATAACTATATTATATTTAATTATCATTACAAATTTTTACAGGCATTGAACAATTTACAATCAACATATTCTGGATTTGGTCATGTTAGCAGTGAATATGTTTTTAAAGTAAGTTTAATGTATCTTATCACTTTACTCGTGGAATTAATTTGACTTTTTTTTTTAAAAACATTCCTTGTATACACTCTTTTTCTTATATATATATATTATTGTAGTATATTGCCAAACTGCTTTGTAGGGACAGAGTTTGCCTGTCACTTGAATAATAAATTGATCTACCCTCAGGACAGTAATGTTTTATTTGCCTCAGTGACAACACATTTGAATATCTTCCCATTTATTCAATTAATACAAAAGATCTGTTCTGTTTTTGAAAAGCCAAACTTAAGTCACTTACTAATTTTCTGAATTGTTTTATTTAAATTAGTTCTTTGTCATCATTCAAAACTGTTATTATTTTGGCAACTATTGAGATTTCGTTTCATTTATCAAAAGCATGAACCCTTCCTTTTTGTAACTGAAAGAGCAAAGTCATTGTATTGTTATATTTTTTCTTTTCCAACTTTTACTAGTTTCTTTTTTTTTTTGGGAGTTGTTAATTTGCCTTTTATATGAAACTCAATCTGTATGCACATATTGGGGACAGAAATACTAGTTGGATCTGAAACAATGCTGGACTGTTCAATTCAAGATTTTTCTATTTTCTTTTCTTTTAATTTTGAATACATTCAATACAACCAGTTTTTCTGAATTTTGTGAATTTTTTCCCTTTTTATGAAGTGGGAATTTTTATTTACTACTGTGTCCAAAAAGTAAGACCAATTTTCAATTTAAATTTCCCAGGCGTATGAATTTCAATTTTTGTTTTTTTCTTTTTTAGGTTGTTGTCACTGTCCGTGACATCTGTGTGAAATTTTATGTCAAAATATTCATTAGTGCTTGGTTTTGTATGCTGCTAAAACTGATTCCGTCGATTTTTTAAATGTCTCTTCAATCGACTGAAAACGGTATCCCCGGAGTGGTTCTTTTGAGTTTAGGGAATACCCAGAAGTAGCACGATGATAAATCATATGAATACAGTGGTTGTGGAACGATATGGGCTTCATTTTTGGCAAAAAAGTCACGAAGAATCAATGCAGTTTGAGCTGGTGCATTCTGTGTTTTCGGTACCAATAGAGATTTAATGCGTTTGATGCTCAAAGCATCTTCAAAAATGGAATTTTGAAATTCCAACATCATTAGCAAGATCTCTAATTGTAAATCGACGGTTTGCAAGCACCAAATCTGTAATTTTTTGGACGTTAGCTTCATCGGTTCAGGTTGGTGGTAAACCAGAGGGCTCTTCTTCTTCAACACGTTCTCTGCCTTCTTTGAACTGTTTGTACCACTTCTAAACATTTCTTTCCGGTATAGGAATGCTCATCAAATGCCTTCTGCAACATTCTATATGCTTCGGCAAACAAAACTTAATGCAAGTTCTTTGCTCAATTAATTCTGACATTTCAAAAATCGCTGGAGTCAGTTTTAGCATCTCACAAAGCCAAGTGTAACTCAAACACTAATGAATATTTTGACATAAAATTTCACACAGGTGTCAAGGACAGTGCCAACAACCTAAAAAAGAAGAAGAAAAAAATTAAATACCATATGTCCAGGAAATTTTAATTGAGAATTGCTCTTACTTTTTGGACACAGTAGTATTATGCATATTTGAAACTAAACGAGTGTAAAGAGATAATAAAATTAGGAAATAGTTTAGAAGCTTTATTTTGTTGTAAGAATGGCTAATAATAAAATAGACATTCAAAGACAAGTAGATGCATGGTTAAATGGAAGTGTTTAAAAATTATGCAATTTTTCAGTTCTCATTTAGGATTACTGCTCTAAATATAAAATATAGCTATATTTTTTAGTATTATGATGTAAAATTTTAGGAATATAAAAATGTGACAAATTGGAAGCTGAAAAATTAATTAGATCCACGAAGGACAATTGAATATTAGTAATAGTTTTTTTGTTATGTTGTACAGCACGTGTTCACAACCTCCCTTCCCTTCCCCCCCCCCCTATAAGCATGCATTGTCTGAACTATATTTTATGTAGAAAAAATTATTCTTATAGTGTAACTGACATATTCAATTTAGATTGATGTATGATTTATCATGCATTTTATGATATAAATATCTTATTTCTTAATTTATATTACTGACATGTTTGTGCAAACTTGATATTCATTATTTATTTATATTTTATTTGTATTCTTTATTATTATCGAGAAATTGTTATTTAATTGATGCATATAATTATTAATTTTTATCGTAGCTCATTATATGTCATGCTGATGTATTGTTTTGTTAAATTGAAATATAGTAATAGATATAATTGATACATTTTTAACTTATTTTAACAGGTTTGTGATGAACCTCATCCTCTTCTAATTAAGGATATGCTTAAACATTGTGCTGATAGTAAATTAGATGAAGCATACAAGATCTTATTACATCTATGGAAATTAGGTTATGCTTGTGAAGATATTATTTCAAATATATTTAGAGTTTGTAAAACACATGAAATGCCGGAATACCTTAAACTTGAATTTATTAAGGTAATTTAATATTTTCATTGTTTTCTCATTTATCATTGAATATATAGTTATTTTGACAAATAGTTCTGTAATATTTTAAAAATTAATGTTGCAATACTTTCAAAAATATCACAAAAGCATTGTATAATTACAATTTTAAGTAGCAATTTTTTTTATTTATATGTATAAATGGCCTTTATTTTTTATTTATGTATAGCTTCATTTATATCCATTACAGGAAATAGGTTTAACTCATCTAAGGATTATTCAAGGTGTTCACTCTTTGTTACAATTATCGGGACTACTTGCACGTTTATGTAAAAAATCAAGATCAACTCCATCTTTATGATTTTAATAAATCTGATATTTGTATAACAAGAAGAAGTTTATACTTCTAATGTTTTTAAATAAACTGTATATAATTCATTTTTGATTTTGAATACAATAAATGAAATAATTTAATTATCATGTTCTTATTTATTTTTTTATCAATTGTAGTTTAGAAAATTAGTCATAAAAATAAGCATAGGTTTAATTTTAGAAATCTTAAGTATTTTATCAAAACAAAAAATTATATATTTTTTTCCAACTTCAGACTATAATTATTTTTTATTTTTTTGAGCGTAAGAAGAAAAAAAATTTAATACATGACAAATTTTCAGCAACTTTCACAATTAGGTAAAAAAATAACTTATTTTTACTTTAAAACAAAATCTTTTATAATACTTCTAAATTTTAAGGTGGCAAAATTATCAATTTAATTATTAATATTTTACTTACAAATTGAACATTTTCATTTTTATCATGTATCAGTTTTTCCAAAAAAAAATCTAAATTATTTGATTTTAAAAAATTCCAAGAATGTTGAATGTCAACAAATAAATATTTTTATTTGGAAATATTACAAAAATATACATATAAAATGACTAGTACTCACATAAAAATAAAATAAAATTGCATGATTTTTTGTAACAATGCAAAAGTGATAAATAGCAATAATAAATTAGTATTGTGAAAATTAAAAATAGTTGCCTATATATTTTGATTGTTGTGACAACAATTAGCATAAGTAATATATTAAGTAAATATCTCAAAAGTAAAGAAAAATATTGCATTAATAATTCCAAACAGAGATGAAAATACCACTTCTTGCCAGATGGCAATAAGTGTTATTTATATCAAGTGTACAAATATGATTTCGTGCCCCTTTTTGGATAATTAAAAAGATGTTTGCTTGTTTATGCAATGAAATACAAATTTATTCCAAGTGCTCTACCAGAAGCTACAACCTTTGGTTTTCTCTCGGGTAATTATCAATAATTGATTCCCTTACAGTAGAAGTTTGGTTCTTTGGAAGTCATCCAATTTTTCAGTTAGATTTTTAATACTTTCGTAAGTGATCATTGTTACAGAAAAGGCTGACTGCATGGAACTAAACTAGTAATGTCTGGTAAATATGATGGGTGTTGTAACGCTTCTCACTTCTGCCCTTTTAATTAGTTTTTAACCAGTTAAGCAAGATGTGATCTGGCATTGCAAATGGTGAAAATCAAATTTTTTATGTCTTATTTTTCTATATTGATTGTTCACGCTCTAGAGCTCGCTTCAAATGCATTAATTGTCGTCAGTAAATAACCAGTAATAGCTTTGGACAGTTTCTGCAACTCATAATAAATCACACCAAATACAGAACATAATTTTAACACTGAATAATTCACTTTAGCTGTGATGGATGTGCTTCACCTAAGATTGTTTGTGTTTAGAATTCTCGTAATATATACATTTTTCATCATTGGTAACAATCCAATGTAAGAAACCCTTTCTTTTTAATCTTTCAAACAGCATTTCATAAATGGTTTTTCAAGGTTAAAGATTTCTTTCTTTTATTTTTTCAATAAAACTTACTACGAATACTGTTTGTGTAGGATAAAAATCAACATTTTCAATCGAGTAGATGTAATATGTATTTATGCTAATAAGCAAATGCCATATACTAAAAATTAAGGCTCAATGTAGCACCTGTCAAATATAATTGTTGCCATAGTTAATAAATAAAAGTAGAAAAAGGGCAGAATCATATTTGTACACCAAATATCAAATCAATTACAAAAAATATTTTTAAAAAGCAATAAAGATAAATACATGGCTTTTGTAACATTTGACAAGTGCACTAGATGTTAAAATATCAGGACCTTATATTTCCATATGAGGCAGAATATTTACAGTGTGAAATGCCACATCTAAAAAAGTGTAATTAATATCATATATTTTCTTGTTATAGCAATGTAACACTTACTAATTGCCATATGCATATATATATAATGCTACATTAACAGCTGCATAAGTACAAAAAAAAAAAAAAAAACCACTTTAAAAACAGAAAAATGATCTGTGATATGCAATGGATAAAAGTCTTGTACTTGTGATTGGAGGGAATGAATAAGGCATTTGACTGGTTGTGAAAAATCATTTCGTTTAATGACTCATGTAACCAATATAAATAATAACATTAAGATAACTATGATTAGATTCATATTGAATGCTGTTTTTGTTGCTTTTCCATAAAGGAAAGGATAAAAAAAATCTCTTGGTAAATTAGCTTTAATAGAAGGCACTTTAGGATATATAGGAATTGCTGGTTCTGTGACATCAAAAAAAGAGACCGAAGTAGATAGTTTAAGATTAGGGCATGGTGAACAGGAGAGATCAATAGTTTGTATTTTTTCATAATGGTATCCCACACCAAGGATTTTATATTGAGGATTAACTATGGTACCTACAGCAGCATATATAACATTAATTTTAAGACTGGTAATCACAGAACAAGTTTTATTAGAGGGAATTATTTCAGGATATTCATGATATGCTTCAATCCAGTCTTCAATATTAGTCTCATTTGCATTTCCAAAAACCCCAACAAATACTTGTTTTCTACTGGGTCCTAACAGAATATTTAAAATTCTTTCTTGTAAATCTTTACAAGTAAACTTGGAAAATGTAAAAATGCAACCTGTTTTAAAATTTTTGCCAAATTTAACTGGTCTACGATTATTGCTGCATAAATTGTTGGCATTTCTATTCAGAACACTCAATCCATTAGGTTCTACCTGGATTTCAAACATATTTTCTAACTCCATTGCAGAACTATTTGTCCCTACAAGAATAGGAAGGCCAACATGATAACCAGGATTACCACTTCTCTTAATAATATCTGTTACATTGTTCCATTTGAAGGTAACCATAAAATGCTGAAGAAATGTACTAGTTTCTGTATTCAGAGAAGTATAATTAAAATGCACACTGATATTATGTATACCATGAAAGCCATTGTGTGTTACAATAAAGAGGACAGCATAAAAAACATTAGAGCATGTTTTTTGTTGAAGGGAATATTTCGGTTTCAGTACTTTTTGTGTTATGCAAAGTGGATTTGTTAGTTGATTATCATTCATAGGGTTCATAGCTTTGGTGTGAGAAATGAGATCATTTAATTTAGTATGAAAATCTGTAATCAAACTATGAGATTTGACACAGAAGTTCGAATAGCTATGTGCAGAAAGGTAAGCTTCTTTTTCGCATTCAGCCATCAAGTTATGTATTTGACGAGAGCAAACTGAATTGAAGTCTTCCAGGTATTTTATTTCTTGGTTACAAGAACACATTTTTGTAAAGCAAGATGATGGTAGACCTGACAAAAGAAAGAAAAGGGATATTTTAACATAATATAATAGCAAATTTATAAAAAAGAATAACATTCAATTTTTAATATCTAAAATAAGATTAATATTTTAGAAGCATGCTGATTTGGGGGGGGGGGGGGAGCTTACTATTTTGAATTACATTGTTCTCTAGACTTATTTCAGTCAGTAAACTTCAAAGCAAATAATCTGCAGCACACTAATTTATCATGCTTATTTGTAGCACAGACATGAAATATTCAGTTTAGCTCACTTGTGGGGCTGAATAAAAGGCCCCAATTTAGAAGCTTCATGTGATAAGTAAACCACTGTCAACCCAAACCAATTAATTTTATTTATCAACTCAAATATATTTTTGTATTATAAACAGTTTAACTTCCATAAAATTGGTTATAATAAAAAAAAATTTGAAAGTCGTGTGGTTTGGATAGCATGTTCCTTTTTACCACTACAAATAGAAATCATGAATTTTTTAAGCATATTTATTTTAAAAATAGAGAAGGAACTTTGTCGAGAAAGATAGACATATTTTTGGAATGATAACATTAAATTTTCAGAATAGAAAGCTTCCAATTTTCACAGTACAGTTACTCCTGAATGATCACTAAAATATTTAATAGCAATTTGTAATAATTTTAAGCAATTTTCTATGATTAAATACATAAAGATAATTAGAATAAAAAGAATCAGTGCCACAGTTAGAATTGAATAGAAATCTAGCATTACTTGAAATCTAGATAAATATAAAAGAAAACAGTTAAAATATGAATATGATATAAAAATTATCAACAATTCTTAAACAATATTGTAACTCACTGCCAATTTGATAAATATTTCCTTATTATAGAAACCTTGTTAAAAAATTATGTCATTGTTTATAAATTTTTTTCTAAAAGCCTCAAAAATAGTTTATTTAAAAGATATAACTTTAATGTTGAGCACTGGAACAATAAGTTAGTACACCTATGACAAGGATACTGTATGAAATATATAATTTGTTTACTATGTATTAAAGATAGTTATTTTACTAATATTTTTTCCTAATAACAAAAAATTTAAACTTAATTCATAGATAAATGCTTGATTTATAATTGTAATTTATGATGATGAAAAATCATAAATACATAATTTAAAAAAAATAAAGCTAATATGTAAAAAAAAAAAAAAAGAAACTTATCTTACTATTATAATCCAGATTCATACAATGAATATAAATATAAGTTTAGTTATTTAAAAAAATTAAATTTTTAAATCCACTAAAAGAAAAATAGATTCATTTCTAGAGTTTTTCACAAGAAAATCAAAATTGCACAATACCATTTTTTGCACTTGTAAGTTTTAGATTAATAACATTTATTGATGGATTTAGATTATTGGTTGCAAAAAGGTAATAAAAACCATATAAGAAATGCTTCAATAGCATACAGCTGAATTTTGTCTGTAAAAATTATCATAAAATGTTATTGCAATGAATTAAACAATATTTTTAATTCATAACACATCAGCAAAAATGACTTAATATTTCAAATTCTTACTCCAATGGGTATCAAACGATTTAAACTTCTCTGTAGCAAAATCTATGTAAACTGGATTTCCAGATTTCATTTCTTGGTGACTAGATTCTCCTCTGTTTTCATCTTCACTCCATGAAGCAATATTTCTTGCTTGGTATTTTAATAATAAATCTAAATCTCTGTGTGATTTAATAACTGGTAATTCTTTAAATCGAAGGTGTTGTTTTAAATTATCATGAACAATACAAAACAAAGAACTCTCAGGATCTTTTTGCATTTTGTAAATTGTATTGTTCCTAAATATTATATCTTTTTGGTAACAATAGTTAGGATCAGGAGTCAAGGTCTGAACTTGACATTCTGAAAACACTTTTATATCTTCTTCACTACAATCAGAATCACAACAACAATTAATATCACAAACATTTGAGTTTAAATCACAAGAGCAGACATCGTTATTTGAAGTAGAAAATGATAAAAATGTTTGACTAGAATCCAAGCTTTCATCTTCAGTAATGACTAGATCTGGGCTACTTGAATTGTAATCATCAGTTAAATTACTCATGATACTACTGTTAGAAACATTAAATGAACCAATACTTTCATTAAAGTCAACAACTTCAATAGAATCATTTCTAAAAAATTCATCATAGTTAGAAATTTGTTCGGATACATTTTCTGTATCATTGATAGTTGTAACATCATTTATTCCATAGAAAATCAACACAAAAATATGAATATTTTTTGACAACATTTTATTTATATAGAATTCCATGACGTCTATTATTTTTGATCTAGTAATTTAAGTTTTAAAACATTTTTAATCAATAATACATATTTAAAGTTAACGAAAGAAAATCTCGCATATAGACAAATCGAGTATGTAAACAAATAATAGAAGTTACGGTTACATGCAAAAAGTTTAAATATATCAAAAATTAAAATCTAAAACAAGATCTCTAAAAATGTTTGCGTGAATCTTGAAGATATATTAAAATGTTGTTGTTTTTTTTAATTTAATTTTTGTGTCTATAACTTTAATATATATATATTTTTTAATATTGAAGTTATCACTATCAAATATGTAACTCTGGATGGCATTAGAATTTTATTTGAAAGTTTTGTTCTGCTATTGTTACGCTTTGTTTATAAATACGCCGGTAAATATTAAAAAATGTATACTTGATACTTTTATTTTCTCTTTTAATTATATTTTTTTGTTGTTGTTAAGAGCATTGAATAATTTAATAAGTTAATTGGCTTATTCGCCAATTTTTAAAATGATAATAAATACGTATAAACAGAATTAAGGACGTTTTTTAGTGTGTCTCAACTGTATTTATTATTTTTTTAAAGTGTTTCTGTACTTGTTATTTCGTATATTTGAAAGTATATTAAATTATTTGTTCATACTTAGAAAAACGATATGTAATTTATAAAAATTAAGTCAAAGTTTAATTTAAATCACAAAGGTTTTTCACCCTGACTCTCTATACATTTCTAGTAGTAAATAGGTGTAAAAAAACAACAATTAATTTCTGAAATATTGAATAAGGATTGCTATTACCTTAAGAACATCCCCAATCGTTTCATAAATAAATCATGTTATGACACCTGCACCAAAGTATTGCATAACGCATAACTTATTATTTTCATACATTTCATGAAAAGCTTCAGTAGGCATACAACATAAAAAAGACAATTGCAAGTAAAGTCTGGACACTTTGTCCCCAAGTAAAAATCATCTTTACCAGGCATTGCATTGAAAGATCTTAATTAGCATGCAAGATAAAAATGAAGCAATTTTTCACCAACAAGTAGGAAAAAAAACCTGGTCACCTGTATTTTATAACATCATATTCCTACCCTGGATGTTATGTAACAAAGTAAACTTGTGGAGCATTCTAAAAGCAAGTTGGAGAAGGGGGCTTATCAAATTACACCACCGAAGTTCCTAGTGGAGGAAATCTGAATTGTCATATTTATCAACAAAAAAGTTGCCCATAACTACGATTTTTTTCTGCCTTTGAAAATCATTCATCTCTTCATATATTGTGAAATCTAAGGATTAATTGAAATTGTATCTTAGGGTATCCTGGAATTTTTGCAATTTTTTTTTTTTTTTTTTTTTCTCTTTGATTTCCAATTATGTTGAGTCTCTAACTGAAAAACAACCTTTTCAAGACATTTTCTGTCAAATAAGAAGAGTAAATTTTATAAAAATTTTGTAATTCTGAAAAAATGTTAAAATTTTGAAAACATTAAAAGTGAGGTATATAAAAGAAGAAAAAAGGAATGTAGAAATATTAACCATAATTCCTGAATTTAAAAAAAATCAATTGTTCCTATTAAAGAAAAAATGCTGAAGTGGACATAAAAAGATGCAAAAAAAAATTTTTTTAAGAAATATTTTTGTGTTTACCAAAAGCAGAAAAATATAGAAATTTGATGGCAATGCTTCAAATAAAACTTTCATAAACACAAAAACTTTTTATATCAAAATCACATAAGTTCATTGAGACAATTATTAAACTGATTCATAATTTTTTGTGCTCCATTTAAAGGAAACTCATGTTTTCTATGAGACCAAGAGCCTTCAATTGTATTTGCGTGTGTCCCAGTTTCCAGATTGTTAGAAAATTTAGAGTGTTTTACAATTTTGTGAATAAACACTTCAACTCCTAGATTGTCTTAAGAACGCCTTATTGTCCTTGGTGCATAGCTCAAAAGGAGGAAAGCATTAAACTGTCAGCCTTTTTAAAAGAAACTTAGAGAATAAAAAGTGTCAACTTTTGCATACTATGATAAAGTTTAAACATATGATTCATGTATATTAAGAGGTAAATAAATTCGGTACTTACGTATTAACGATATCTTGGCGACAGTTGCGCCAATAAAGAGCACACGCGCCAACCGCAGCTGCAGATTTGGCGATTTTTAAGTGGCGCCAAATTGTGCTACCATCTGCAATGTTTTCAATAATTTTATGAAGAAGGGTAGAGCCATTTCTATTAGGAACAGTGACAACAAACGAATCTCTTGTTTCTCTACATATACCACCAAATACCCACTGTTGTGGTAATACTCGACCACAATTATTTTTACGTTTAGTAAACAAACTTTCATCAATTTCCACAATGCAATTTGGTCCACCTACCTTCTTTTTTGGTTTACTCTCCATATCCAAGACACATAATTCACGCATGTAATTGTTCCAATCTATAACAGATTTATCCGATAAATCAAGTTGCTTTTCACAAAATTTAATCAACGTCAATTCCTCGCACCAGCAGTATATTAATCTCAAAGCTGTACAAAATGGAATTGTGCTTCCCTCATACCAGTTGTCTTTTCTAAGTCCCACACGATATTTTTAACAATAAATATTTTTTTTAAACCATTATTCTATTATATAAACAGCACGTTTATAATTATATTACTGTGCTATCAAAAGTTCCTTTTAAAATCTTACCAAAGACGAAAAAACAGAACTATCATTATTTGAATAGTCAAAACAATTAAATGATATGACACAAATTGCTTGTTTATTGTACTTGATTTATCCTCCCCATGCTCCACCACCATCACAAAAAAAAACATAATTGAATTTACATCAATGCATAACCAATAATATTAAGGCAAAAAATCACTGAAATTGAAATACTCACTGAAAACAAGCTAAAAATCCTTACTTAAAAAAAATTTTTTTTTTGTATTAAGAATTGTGTTATTTACAATAGTTTTTAATATGCTATAAATTTCAAACAAATTAGAAATCATATTTCTGTATCAAAATATGTAGTTAAATGTTTTTTGCAATGCATAATATTTTTATTTAATCCTGTAATTTTGTTTATTTTTTCAACATGTTTAGTCAATCATGCTGTGCACAACACGAGAAAGGCGGTCAAATGCTGGCAGCAAAATGGCCACACTTCTGGAAAATGAAGATGCAGATGACTTTTATCAGAATGCTTATGGTGGATTTGATGATGTAAAATAAAATTTTTAATCTTCTATAATACTTACAAATGTTTAGGCATACATATGTGTCACTATTTTTTGTGAAGCACCAAAGTTATTATTTTTTATACAATTCAACATAAACATGTTTTAAATTTATTTACATTTTCTTTTTATTACTTCAAATAAATTTGTTTTGAACTCAATAATACAAGTTTTCGTGTAAGAATAATTAAATCCAATAAAAATCTTTGAACCAATTTTTTTTTTAAATTACTCTATTATTTTTCATGTCTGGATATCTTGAGGGGACAACTGGAAACGTTGTCCAAGTAAAGTTTAAAAAATAATTTAATAAGCCATATATAGCTGAGGGGCAAGAAAAAAATTCTTTGTTAATGCAAAGAATCAAAACTTCAAATTTTATTTGCCGAAAACTGGTATACTTGTTGATGAAGGCAAATTTTTTATATTTGGAGATTACGTAATGGTTTGGAGAAAATGGAAAGAATAATTTCAATATAATAATTCTTGAAAAAGTATGTTTTTAACTTAATTAAAAGAAACTAAAAAAGATTTTTTTGTTGTTGTTGTTTTGACTATGCACCAGAAAGTAAAACCTTAATTTAAAAAAAAAAAACTTGTACTTCTATATATTATAGGTTTTGAATTTTTGAAAATGAAATATACACATAGATAGTCAAGTATCTAACCATGCGTGTATATAAACATGATTTTTCTTATAAAAAATTTTAGCAATAAATTTATTACATTTTATCTTCTACGAAAAATTATTTTGTATCTTATTTCATAATAAATAAATTTTATAGAATTTATATAAATCAAAATCAATGGAATAAAACTATAGATTAGGTCTGATTACTGTAGTAAACCCACTAAATGTGTTAGTTTATTATTTTTTATGGTGTTTACTTTGTTGTTCAATGTTGATAAACTCAGGAATTTGTTAAAAAAATTAATATGAAGAATGCCATTTAAAAAATGTAATTAAATAATTTAACAATAAATTATAAAGAATGTTATTTGATCCATTAGAGATTCATTTATACCAAAAGGGTTGTATATTTTTTTTTATTTTTTTATTTTTTTTTTTTTTTTAAGTATCTCAGCTAAATATTTATAACTTAAAATTATTCATAAATTGCACAGGCATTTAGAGTGTCATATTTTTTGAATTAATGTTTTGTGAATTAATATAATTGTAGGAAGCTGATGATGTGGAGTATTCTGAAGAAGACGAAGTAGAAACTGATACTGATTCAGATATTTCAATTGATGAAAATGATGAACCAGTATCAGATGATGAAGATGAAACAACAACAAAACGGAAACGCCAAGTTGTCACAAAAGCTTATAAGGTTAGTAGATTTTCTAAAATTAATAGTTTTTTTTAAAATTATTATTCTAATAAATAATTTAGTAAGCTTTGAATACAGATTTAATTTCAGAAATCAATGTGCATTCTATTTTTTTGATGGTTTTTAAATCTACTAAAAATTATTATTTTATTTCTTTAACAATATAGGAACCTGTCACTAAAAAAGTGGCAAGAGAGAGAACGAAACATACTAAAAAAAGAAGCAATTCTACTGCTAATGTTCCAGAAATTGGTATGTGTTTACTGGTTTATATGAATGAAAGTTTTATTTCATGATAATTCTTTTATATTTTTTTTAAATTGTAGTATCTTTTTATATTAAAAAGTGTGCATATAATGCATATTTGTGTTTGTATATATATTATGTATATATCTTCCTATAACCCTTGTGTAGCTAAATAAAATAATCATAAATATGTTTGAAGACATGAATGTGTTCCATAATAAGGTATATTTGTTTATTTACAATATGTAATTACATTAATGATAAGTGATATGCAATTCAGTTATAAATATAAAATTCAATTGTAAATATAAATTTAAGACTGTAAATATTTTTGTTATATTCTTACTAACTATACATTAGAATAAAATATAAGTTTTTATTGAAATTTTAATTTTCATTAGAAAATACTAAAGACAAGTCCATCAGCTATTAAAATTTTCAAAAATTTCTTGTTTATTATTCAATGTATATTTTTTTTTTCCTTCTTTAAACAAATTTTTAAAGTTATTAGTGTAATAATAATCAAAATTTATTAGTTTTTGATTAAAAGTTTAACCAATTGTAGAAAACATTGCCAAGTATGATTTCTTAAATATGTTTTTCATATGTGTATGCAAGTTGAAATTAAATCATATTTTCAGCCTATACCAATGATTTTATTCAGATGATTTTTTTATGCTTTGGAAATCGAATTATTTAAAACTAATATGTAGTTTTTTGTTTTTAAGACTTCGATTGTTTTTGAAAAATTAGAAACTATATTATAAGATATATCTGCTATTTAAATATTTTCAAGGAACAGGCATTATTCGTAGAGGAAAATTTTGCTCTAAACAACTCAAAATGAAACCCTATTTTATTATTAATATAATATAACGCAAGGCCTGAATGGCTGAGTGGCTAGCGCTCGGTACGACAGGTTTCGGGTTCGAGTCCCGACAATGCCATGGATGTTTGTAGTGGTTCGGAATACACTTTAAATTCTAGAGCGTTGCAGGGATATTGTTCCACCACATCTGTAGCTTTATCTTCAAGCTACACGCACCTCCTGGGTAGTGCTAAGTGAGTAACGTCGGTGCAGTGCTTGCCTTAAGGCATGGGTTGCCAAATTACGGCCCGCCAGTGGAATCAATCCAGCCCGCGACAGCGAATAGTTTATTGTTGCTGTAATAAGTTGGGTAAAAAAAACACAGAATGATAATAACTCGGTTTTATTGACGTGTTAGGTATAGCTTAATGACAAGCATAATAAGCAGAAAATTTAACTTTAGCATAACAACTAACAAATAATTGAAATCCCTCGCCGATTAGTCTAGAAATTATAGATAATGGCAGAAAAAATAAAACGGTTTTGGCCCTCGGTACTTACTGAAGTAAACAGTATGGCCCTAAGGCTGGAAAATTTGGAGACCCCTGCCTTAAGGCATCAAACACAATTGTCTTAGTGTTTGCCAGCTGCATTAGAACAAAAAAAAAACCTATTAATATAACACTAAAATTGCACTGTGTGGAAAATTGAGGTGGGAAAAAAATTACATTATGCAGTGTAAATTGATTTGAACGTTCTCACTTTTTTCTCTCCCTCTCTTGACTTCTGTTAGTTCTGGTGTCAAGAGCTCAAATGATATCAGTGCTTGATTTCACATATTTGTAGAAATATATAAAATCAAGCCTCAAATTAATTTCTACAATTTTGGTTCTAATGGTTATATGCAAGTGACATGTGCTAATGCATTATTTTCACATCCATCTTTGAAAATTATGATAGTTAATGAAAGTTTATGTACTTGAAAAAATACTTTGTAGATGTATTTTTCTCAACGATGGCTATTTGGTGATATTCATGTTGAATTCTCATTATTTGTTGTCTATTTCCTGTGTTATTTATACATTAAAAAAATTACATCTTATTTATCACTAGTTATATTTGACTTCAACTTTTGTTTATCACAAAATTTGGTACTAACATTTATGTAGCACAATATGCCTCTCCATTAGTAAAGAAGCTCTTTATTATGTATAATATTTTTTGATAACTTTTTATGGATATATATATTTTAAAACTCAATTTAAAATAGATATAAGAAAAAATTCATTGAAAAAATTTTTAGTAATTTGTTTTTCCAACACTTGAAGCCATTCATTTGAAATAAATTATTTATTCTTAAAATTAATTTCTTCAGTGGTCTTTCACATTTTAAAAAAAAACATACATAATAATTAAGATATATAATTTTATGTGATGTCAGAAAAAAATTTATTTATTTAAAGAATATTTTCTACTTTTATAAATCATACAAAAAATAATTTATAGTGGAAATTATTGTAAAATTACTTTTCCTTTCCTTTCTTTACCCTTGTTAATTAACTGTGCAGATGCCTCTGTGATTTTCCTTATATTGAAATATATGTGCCTGTGATAACATTTAGCTTTTCCATGTTTAGAAAGAAAACGAATGCGGGAATCTACAACACAGAAATCTTTAGAAGTAAGACAAAGAACACTAGCAGCAAATTCAAAACAAGATCAAAACAAAAGAAAATCTGTAGAGAAATATTCCATGACTCAAGAAGAGCTCTTGGAAGAAGCTAAAATTACAGAACTAAAAAATTTAAAATCTTTAGGTTAGTTGTCTGTTTCAGTTTTTATACTTAGTTAAAAATTGTGTTTGTACATAAAAATTTATTATAGTGTTTACTATTTATTAATTGTATAAAATAATAGTATTCTATATATATCTACTAGAAGACCCGGCCACGCGTTGCCGTGGCTTTCTTGTATTTCGTTCAATTATTAGATACTATAATTGGTATTAAGGAAGTGATTGGTAAAGAATGATGAAAAGATGAAATTAAGTTTCAACGAATAGAAAATGTTTAATTTTTATTAATTTAATGAATGAGGCAGATAATGTTGATTTTTAACACTGTTTTATAATTATTTTACGTAATTTAATTTTTAATAATCATTACTTTCATTTAACTAAGAACTAAGTGATGAACAATATTTCTTGTTAGTCTGTCTTTCGTCAAAATAAATAAATTTGATGGTTTTCCAACACGTGAGCATGCAACATACAGCTGCCCATGGGAGAAACAGGGATTCTCCAAATCCAAGCCACAAATAGCCATTGTCTGCCCTTGCGACTTATTTATTGTCATTGCAAAAGCCAAACGTATTGGAAATTGTAGCCTTTTGAAAGGTATTGTATATTCTGATGATATCATAGGAATTCAAGGTAACAGGACGACTTCGCCTTTAAACTTTCCAGTCAATATCGTTGCTTCAAGTACGTTTCCGGTAATTCTTCTGATGACTAATCGTGTACCGTTGCATAATTTTGGTGGATTTAAGTTACGCAATAGAATGACCAGTGAACCAATTTTCAGATGAAGATTGTGTGGCAGCATTCCTGGCATATCCAGAGAATTTAAAAATTCAATCGGAAAATTGATGATCTGGTTTTCATCAGCACTGGTGTCGATTGACTTAAAAGTCATCAGATTGCCTGGCAATAAATTTTGTATTTGACAGTTAATTTCATCAACATCAACATTTTTTGCTGCCAAAATTGCACGATTACTGAGCCAATTATGGTCTAAGTGATTATTAATAATATCCAGAAATACACTCTCAATTAGTTCATTTTTTGAATGAACAATAGACCAGAAATTATCTGGCAATTGGATGCATTGCGTATTTTGATGTAGTCTGATTGTACCGTTTCCAATATCCAATAATTGATTTGAAAATACTTGTTCCAATGGATCAATATGTAATTGTACTCGCATGTTTATGGTCAATCGAAGTGTTTCAACGTTATTCCATAAAAATGATTGTTTCAAACATGCGTTAATCTCATCAGCAAATGTAGAGCGAGAAATGACAGGTAATGTCTGCCGGAAATCGCCAGATAGTAGTAAAACAGCACCACCGAAGAGTCGACTATTGCCGTTTAAATCTTGCATAGTTCTGTGAAATGCCCCAAGAGAATGTTTATGACTCATAGTAAACTCATCCCAGACAATAATTGAACTTTTTTGCAACACTGCAGCCATTCCGCTTTTTTTTTAAATATTACACATTGCGTTTGGTTTACTGTGAATGTCTAATGGCAGCTTCAATGCTGAATGTGCCGTTCGTCCACCATCTAACAAAGTGGCAGCAATGCCCGACGATGCAATTGCCAATGCAATCTTTTGTTGTAGCCGTATCTTTGCAAGGATTACTGACACTAAAAATGTCGTCCGACCAGGTGCGTCTAAGAAAAAAAATCCACATTGTTTTGCATCAACAGTCAATATGATTCGATTGAAAATAATTCTTTGTTCAGCTGTCAGTAATGGCTCATTGTTTGCAATGAGTGTAGCTAAGTCAACATCGTCATATTGTTTTTCTCGTTGTATATCAGTGTTCACTAAGTCAGTGGCTGGACGATCAGGCGAAGGCATACCATAGTGGTTGAGTGAAAAGTTTGAAATCAAAATACATAAATCTTCCAGTAGTACCAACGCTTCATTGTACATCTCTGGTGTGAAATCTTTATTCGGACATCGCTCCGTTTGTTTCACTCGGTTCAAAATATCTTCAGTCATGTAATTCTTATATTTTTCCCACAATACTAATGACTGTGTCGAATAGCATGTCGTCAGAATAATTGCGAATAGTTGACGAATATTATTTGGCGTAGATGTTAAAGCTGCATCAGCAAGTGCCAAATCCCAATGGAAAGCTGCATCAGCAAGTGCCAAATGCCCCATCTTCCAGCAATTGCAGCTCGCGACATGCGTCTTGATAGGTATTGAATACTCGACCATTAACTGTTCGCAAAAACTCAAAAGATGTTGGTCCAGGAACATTTACCAACAACAAACGCAAAAAAAAGCACACTCACGTTGTTTTGGATGCACTGTGTAGAGTCGTCCCTATGTTTTAGATTTGAACATGCCGGCGATTGACGGATGTGGTACTCCCTGTTTACGTGGGTCCCATCTTTTACCTGATTTGTTCCATGTAAAATAGCGTGGAACATCGGTATATAGCAATGGTTTGGCAAATTGACCGAAAACGTCAAGCTTTTTACATAAGGTAAAAAATTCAATGAGTGTTGTTTTCGGTGGGTCTAATGCTCTTTGGATAACATTCTCTTCAGTGAAATATACATGCTGACCATTTTCAAGATGCACTGCAAGATGCTGTACAGGTGGATCTCGATGGTGGATGGAAAAACTAAAAATACGCCAGATAGCTTCGTTGCTGCTGATGTATCTGCCCATTTGATATTGTGTTATTTCATCATTTTTATTAATATCTTGCATTTGAAACATGGCCAAATCACTGCCTTTATTTACGTATTTACAAATGTATTGAATGGATTTGACGGAATTGCAAAACTCGACATTAATATGGGCCTTATACGTTTTTGAAAGCAATGGCGAATATGGAACCACCCACTGATTATCAATTTCTAGTTGATTTAAATTCGACGTTCGCATTGTGAATACATTGCCACCATTCTCATCGTTTCTACGGCGATACAGTGGATAACCGTCAATATCCGTAATTGTGTAATTTATACATTCTTTCGGAAAACGTTTCTTACATTTGCCATTTTCCATGCATGGTGATGTCATGTTAAAACTACCACATGGTCCATGGATCATGTGACTGGTAACAATTTCAAACAATTCTTGGTCGATTGATGGATCCGGAATTTCAGCGGAAATGATTTGATCAATTTCTTCAGGGCGAATTTTAGTTTCGAGCCAAGTCAAAATGTGAGCATGCGGCAAGCCTCGTTTTTGCCACTCAATCGAATACAGCCAACAAATTGTCGTACCAAAAACCGAAAATTTTACGATAAAATCAATCAGGGATTTTAATTTTCTTTTAAACACACGTGCAACGATATCATGACGATGTATTGATTGTTGGCCTGGTAACAGCAAGGCTTGTATTTCCTCCCAATTTGGATTACATGTAAATGTAATAAACAAATCTGGACGGCCATAATGACGTACGTAGGTCATGGCATCTTGTACGTATTCTTGCATGTTCCATGGGCTACCAATGTAGCTGGAGGGTAAAATAAATGCATTGCCAATATTGTTGATGTTTAAATTTTCATCGTTGTTTCCTATAATAGCATCTCGTAAGTGAATGTAATCCTCTGATCGTTGAACCGAAGAAATCGCAAACGTTCGCTCTCGATCTTAGCATACATGTCTACAACATATTGATGGTAGAGCTGACGGTATCGAAGAATATAATTGTCCTGATTATTTCTTATCATCAACCGGTACGCGTAGTAACACATTGAGCGGACCTTTTTGTTTGTTTCATTACCTGCAAAATAAGAAATAAATGTAAATTTAGTTTTTGGTATGTTAAAAAAGTAACGCTAATTAAATTAAAAAATTTAATATTTACCAGTAACCGGATGAACCTGTTTAATGTTGATGTGATATCCATCTTGACCCTGCCAGAATATCAGTGGATATTGTAGTGCATCGTACGAACGAAGTAAGTCTGATATCACATGAACAGTGCTGTCACGACGTTGATTTTGATAGCTTTGTTATCAACTGGATCACCGACCATGATAATGGCAACTTCTACAGTTGGCGCGTTGAACCTGCCAGCATGTTCTCCTGATGGTGTTTTGTCAGCTCTGATGACAATTTGTAAGTTGTCATTTCGTAATTGTGGTGACACTCTTTTAAATAATTTAATAAGTTGGTTATGATTTTGTAAAAAATTTTCCAACAATTCTACAATAGTTCTTTGTACTGCTTGTTCGATAAAATTATACTGACA
>BPLQ01006940.1:639037-661968 GCA_021605075.1 Caerostris darwini
GGGTTGCAAGATTGGCGCCTACCTCAATGCTAGATTTTAACCGATTTTGCATTTAAATACAAAAAAAAATCTGAATAAAAACTATCCTATTTCTCAAGTTGGAACAAAACACATTAAAAAAAAAAAAGAAAAAGTTAAAATCGGATGGTTAGTTTCGGAGTTCATCGCGAACAAACATCGTGACACGGGAATTATATATAATAGATATATTTTGTAAATAATGAAATGTTAAAATTAATGTTAGCATATTTAATTATAAAGTATAACTTATAAATGACTTGCAATTTTCAATTGTGTTGGGGAATTTTGTTATATTTCAAATGTATATTAAAATTTTTTAGCATTAGATTGTTTTTACACAAAAAATTATTGCCTTCAAAGTAATCCTATTTTTACAATTATCTCATAATTTGTCAAAAACGATTTCTGAAAAATGAAATGTGTCCCTTTCTTAACTGTTATATTAAAAGAAAAATTATTACTTAGTGGTATTAGGCATTTTTTTATAATATTAGGATTTTACTTATTCATAATCCAGATGTATTCAGTAGCAGTAAATATTGTGCTAACTTTGCATATTTATCTTTGAAATATTAAAGAATATATTTCCATTTTACAGAGATGTTCCAGCGATTAGAGCTAGAGAAGAAAAAAACAAAATTAATCAAAAGATCTGTTACTGGTCCCATGATACGATATCATTCTGTTGCCATGCCTGTATTTGAAGATGTTGAAAATGAAAATGAGTAAGTATTTTATAGTTTTATCACTGATAGCATCATTGAATTAACGTACAAATAGAAATGTACTTTATATATAAAAGTGCAATTTTAAATCTTCTCATTATATTCAATATGCACCCTAAATAAAATTCAAATTCCATCACGTCAATTGTCACTGACTGTATGATGCAGTAATATGTAGTATTAGAAAGTTATTTATTTAAAGGACACACATCAGCACTTCATATAAGTTTAATGGAAAGTTGAATTTATATGTATATATGATTTATGATAAAAAGTATTATATCCTTGCAACTTTTAAGATAAATAGCAAATGACATATTGTTAATTTGAAACAAATGAAAAAAAAATTATTTTCTATCTGCAAATATATAGGTTGGTCCATTCACATACATGCCATCTTAAACTATCAAAACCAAATATTTAAAATGTATTGATACATAAATTTGTTGCTGAGGGATGCAGTATTGATATTAATCAATGCTTACTTATAAATCAGTCAATTACTGAGATTAATATATCGATTGATATATTAATGTCAGTAATATATATTGATAATAATAAATTAATGTATTACTGGGGGATGCAGTTTCATTTATGTGAAAATTTGACACATATGCAATCAAAAGCTATTAAGAGGAGTTGTCCAATCAATTTGTAACTCCAAGTCAGATTTTTTATACCGATTCTCGCCTCTTTTCCATAATTTATTATGCTATGATTTCTATAGATTAATTTAAATTTGTGAAATAAATTCAATAACTTTTATTGAACTTATATCTGTAAAAATAAAAATAAAAACAGTGGTGTAGAATTTGCACACATTTAAAAAAAAAAACCTTTTTGTACTCTAAATTTTCTTACAAAAAAATAAATCTATTTTATAAAATTAATAATACACAATGAACAGGTACTAAAGTATTGTAGAAAAGCTTAGAATTAAGAATCCCAGATAACTTTTTATAAGCCTCAGTGCTGAGAAAAATCTCTCAACACAGTAACTATCTTTACTACTGATTATAAAGGATACAACTGAATTTCTTAATATTATTTCTCAGAATTTTTAAAAATAAACGCTTTTATAAAAGAGCCAAGAATCTGATTTTTAAGCACTCCAGTTTTAAAAATTGCTAGACTCTCAGCTCCAACTCCCCACTTTTGCAGAAAATTGTAAAACATACCAAAAAAAGCAATACTAAAGTTTTCCAAAAATGAACAATCAATAAATTGAGAGTTATTTATTTTTGAGCAAAGAAACCTGCAACTAAATATTCAGATTGCTAAATGTATTTAGGAAGAAACAATTTACTTTTTTAAGATAGTTGCTGATGCAGGAATAGTTCGTCTGATTTATTCAGAAGCTACTTGTAACAAATAAGAAAAATTGAGATTTAATAAATAAAATGCAGCATTTTTTAGAATAAAATATTGTAATTAATAAAGATGTTTTAATTATTTGGTTTCTATATATACATGTGTGGGGTCTGATGGCTGAGTGGCTAACACTCTGGCGTTTGGTACCATAGTTTTTTGTGTTCGAATCACAGCGGTACATGGATGTTTGTAGTGGTTTGGAATCTACTTTAAACCATAGCTCCTAGTCTAATATGATCATACAGCATTGTGGGGGTAGTGTTACTCACGTCCATAGCATATCTTCAAGCTACACGTGTCCCCTGGGTAGTGTTTTAAATGAGTAACAGCGTTGCAGCCCTTGCTTATGGCATCAAGATTAACTGTCTCTGTATTGCCAGCTGTATTAGAACAACAACAAATATACATATGTCTGTAAGAAAAAGTGAACTACTTTAAATAACTTCATCTAAACTTTATAAAAATATATGCACCCATATTATGTAAGTTTATAATTAAATTAGTTCTTTATTGAAATATTAATTCTCAAAAAAAAAAAATTATTTTATTATAGGCCTAATAGAAAATTAAATAAAATTGAAAACCCTTTATATAACCACACCTGTCACTCAATAAGTGTTTAGTAATTTAGCAAGAGATGGATGGCTATGTAATAATTAAATAATTTTTTTTTTTTTCCAGTTGTCAAGAAGAAGGCAAGATCATCGGTAAATGCACAAGAAATTTTGTTACTTATCCTGACGAAAACACTATGCAAGAATTTTTTAATTTTGAAAAACCAAAGCCTGTTAATAAAAGCACTTGTATAGTAACTCGACTTCCTGCCAGATACTTTGATCCATTGACTAAGCAACCCTCTGCTAATTTAACTGCTTTCCGTATCATTCGTGAAGCATATTACACACAATTGGAGAAGAAAGTGGATCCACGTCTACCAAATGTAGCTAAATGGTTAGAATGGAGAAAGCAAGTCCGAGCTGCAAAGCAAAATTCAAAAGCAGTCAAACCTCATTAATTGAAGCACATTACATTTTGTAAATACATTGTATTTTTTCATTATATTGTTATAAATAAACATTTTTTTTTATCTTCAACTTGAAGATCTGCAAACACATTTATTACAAGAATATTTACACATAACCATTAACAAACATAATTGCACATCAGTATGGCATCTCCACCGTCTTTAAACCTTCTCACAATCCTCTTGATTTTGTCGACCAGACAATCTCCTCCTAAGATTTCTGCTGCTTGACCTTACATCTAGTTCTTTTGACCAGAACTCTCCTTGTTCTCATCAGTGTTGCTCTTTTTTATTCTGTTTGTCTACACAGTTTAATTGTTCTTTCTTCCCTTAGCAGCACTTTAACTGTTTTTTTCCCCATGTGGCACATTCTAGATCATTACAATATAGGAGTCGTATGCACCTTTTCCAAATATATCTAAATAATGAATAGAGAAAGAAAGTAAGAGCTGCAAAACAAAATTAGAAACAGCCTCGTGTATTGAAGCATATTAAAGTTTGTAAATACAATGTATTTTTTTATTTTCTTGTTATAAATAATTTTTTTGTTACAATCTTATTATCAGTTATGGAAAACAAATCTGTAAGAATCTACATTTATTAAAACTACTAAAAATTTTGTAAATATATGTATATTTTTATGCTTTTGTATGTGCATATTAAATGTCTATAAAATATTTGTCTTATTTTGATTCCAAACATCAAAATTAATTTGCTTTAATATCTAATAATTAAATATGAGTTTATAATATTCAGCAAATAATCCAAAAATATTCTATGAATATTTACATCATTTCTTGGTAATAATCATTCTAAGATTTAATAATAATGATTTCTTTGGTGCATCATAGTCTACTTTTGTTATAAAATACATTACTAATGGATCAGTCATAATTCAGTGCTGCAAAGAATTTAAATTTGCTTTAGTTCTTATATACATCTGTCAACCAATACATGAAACATACCTTTGAATCATACAAATGAAGTGGTTTTCAGGATATATCAAGTTGGAAACACTGAGTTTTGTTGTCATATGATTTGAATCCATGTTTGTGTCATTGTTCTGTTAAGGATTTATCCTTACTGGGAATAACAAAAGATATATTGAGCTTTGACTGTGGACTGATTTCGATTACAAGATTAAGTAAAAGTATTTTCAAATATAGCCAGTTAGCTTGCCATATGTTAATGAAAAAAAGTAGTTAACATGCATTAAAAGTACGTTTTTAACCTATTTATGCAAACAAGCTTTATTAATTAAAATACGGAACTCCAGATAGCTGTTTCAATTCTTGTTACATATCTGTGAAAAGAGTTTGAAATTTTAGCACATTAAAAAAAAAAAAAAATTATCAAAATAAGCCAAACATTTTAATACACCATATGAAAACCAATAGTTACATCATATTTTTAATATTCTAATGCTTCTAAAAGCCAATATTAATAGAAAAAAAAGAATTAAAAAATATACTGATTTCATTTGGATCTAAATAGAAAACTCACAAATATAAATTCTTATTAACCATAAAATATCTCAAAATATATAACAATAATGTGAAAAAATAAAATTAGGTCCTCAGTTGTGAAATAAATGAATAGTTTAAAAAAACACGCTTTTAGAGTTAATCAAAGTAAAAAATAAAAATATATGATATGAGATGAGGAGACGAGAAAAGGAATGTCACTGTTCTAAAAGCGTGAGGTGCTCGATATCAATCGTTATAATTTTTCACTAGTTTCATTCCGAAATGCAGAGTTAGTTTTAAAATGTCATACAAAGCACCCCACGCTTTTAGAACATTGACATTCCTTTTCTCGTCCATCATTTTATTCTTATGTTAACAATTATTTTTTAGTTTTTAGTTTGATTAACTCTAAAAGCATGTTTTGAGTGTTTTTAAACTATATTTAAATGAGGTCCCGGTATGGAGGAGTGGAACTATAGTTCTTACAATAATGTAATTGTGAGTAAAACAAAGGCTATTTTTTAGTTTGATTAACTCTAAAGGCATGTTTTGAGTGTTTTTAACCTATAATATTTAAATGAGGTTCCGGTATGGAGGAGTGGAA
This sequence comes from Caerostris darwini, assembly GCA_021605075.1. NCBI lineage: Eukaryota > Metazoa > Arthropoda > Arachnida > Araneae > Araneidae > Caerostris > Caerostris darwini. Next base: position 644,249 of record BPLQ01006940.1, read on the forward strand.
CTATAGTACTTACAATAATGTAATTGTGAGTAAAACAAAGGCTAAATGCGAATAGTCCGTTGTGCCACTGTCCCACGTAGGTTTGAATGTCTTTACTGAATACTTTCATTCTACATGGGTTAGATTGATCTTCATAAGTTAAAATAAAATCTATAATCCTGGCGATCCTAATCATGGTGAGATAATAAACTTATTAAAATATTTTAGTGTCATCGGTCCTTGATAAGTCTACAGCGTTTAAATTAAATTTGATCGCTTAATGTAGGGCAAAATCAGGCCAAAGAGTCAGTTACAAACAAACAAACTAACATTCAGGTGAAACTAATATAATAGCGTATTAAAAAGAATCAACTGTTTTCTTTCTGAAAGATGCCTGTAAATGTTTCTTTGCAGCTTAAATAGTGTATATGAGGAGAAACAGATCTCCAGGGGAAAAGTCAGTTACATACAAACATACAGGTGAAGCTAATAAAAGTGTATTAAAAACGAAATTACTTCCCGAACAATCCAGCAGAACTTATAATTTTTATATTTTTTTTTAAATAAATCTTTTCTATAAGTACATGAATCATACTTTACTTTGGAATGCAATTAATGATGTGTGTCATTAATATAAAATGGAATAATATGGAAGTAAATGTATCAGAATGAATGTTTTAATTCATACAATTTTATCTCTGGGACTTCTTAGCCTATCCATAATTAGTTTGTGTAAGTACATGTAGATTAGTAAAGACCAACAGAATATCTCACTCTAGATCTCTTATGTTGTGTGCATAAGCGAATGATTGTGCAACATTTCTCAATGGACCACACGAAACCAGTATAAGAATAATGTGTAATATGTAATGTAAATGATAGTTTACATTAAACACATTTCATGTATTGTAAAGAAAAATAAAACTCCAAAGGTTTATTGTAAGCATTAAGGGCATGTTATTTTCCACACACCATGAAAATCACTTTTTTTTTTTTTTTAATTATAAGAATTTTTTATACCACAACAGGATTTAACTGCAATCTTTTTGTGTGATACTTCTTTCACAAATAGTAAGAGCAAAATTATTATCTTTATGAAATTGATGATAAATTATTAACTATCAAAGTCCATTTTGATATACTTCTTCCATATAAATAACATCCATAACATCAAAATTATCTTATTAATATAAGTTGATTACATTTTAATTTCTTAATTTAAATCAATTTTAGAATATTCATATCACTGATTATTATAAGAATAATTATTAATGCAGAATAAATAATTTTAAAAAATTTCAGATTGAAGAAAAATTCCTATTCATAATTGAAAGTTTGGTCTGATTACGGCAAAATTTTCTTTCATTTCTAGTTCATTATGATTTTGAATTCATTTGTAAATAAATTAATTGCAAATTATTAAAAAACTGGTCATACTTTTTAATTTGTAAATACATTTTTATAATCTTATTATTAATATAAGTTATTAAAAGGAAAAAAATTGCGAACAAAGGTGTTATGATCATCTTGAATATTTTATTGTACTGAATATTCATTTGCAAAATTTAAAATTTTCTAATAAAAAATGTGCTTAGTTTTATTCCTAAAAACACACATTTTCTTAAAAATGATTTTAAAAAATATAAATTTTACTTTTTTTTACATGATTCATTCATTTACACATGGACGATTTATTCCTCAGAATTTAAGAATATATTGATTAAGTGCTGAAACCCACCATTTCCTCAGTTTGTGATTGATTTAGTTGGATATTTTCAAGCATTTCTGCAAATTTTAAACATACAGCAATTTTAATTTACATAAGTTTTTAATAAAAATATTCATTAGCACTAGTCCAAGTATGCTTATGCTTTAAAAGAAATGTTATGATTTCAAATCTTATTTTTTTAAATTGAGTGGAAAAGACATTAAAAATATGTAATATGTTTTATTCAATTATTAAATAAAGGAACTTTCAATTAAGATACTTAAAAGAAGAAATTGAATATGTGATGCATAAGATAAAAAGAGCTAAAAATTCCAAAAACACAAAACTATTTATATATATATATATATATATATATATTAATAAGTCTAATTTTGCATATAATTTTTTTTAACTTTCATTTAACCAAAATAACAAAACAACTTGAATAAAAAAAAATAATGTTATCTTAAAAATATTAAAATCTGTCTCATCAAAATACGCATATAAAACACATTAAAATGTAAATTGAAATATATATATATAGTAAGGTAAGATAAACGATAAATTGTGTAAAACATATTTTATTAAGTGCATAATATGAAATATATTAATGAAAAATAGTACATTCATTAAAATAAATAATTTATATATAAATGATTTGAAATAAAAAAAAATAATTTGTCAACAAAACTGAATCTTTGAAATACTTAATCATTACTTAACTTTAAAAAATGAATACCTTATTTTTATTGGTATATGTCATTTATATTAAATTCACAAATAGATGATATAATATCAATTTTGTTTTAATATGCAAAACCTAAATAATATAGTCTAATTAAAACTTTAAAAAAAACCGGAAAATTTTATACCACATATTAGATCTATTAGTTATATTATAAAAAATAATTGCATTTATGTTATTAAAAAGGAAACAAACATTGATGATCAATTGCTTTTATTTGAGATAAAAAAGGCAACTGAATAAGAAACAAATTAACAAAAATATAAAATATAACTGAATAAAACAATTTCATTTCTTGACGAAATGCTTTGTTTTTATTGGCACATAACATAAGAAAACTTCCTATATATCACAATGACATAGATGCAAACCCTATATTTTTGAGATTTGCTTTTAAAATCAAATAATTAGGATAGATAAATTTTTAAAACATTGATTTTAACTACAACGTATTGATATTTAGACTTAATTATAATTTGGAACATAAAATCAAATAATTTAAAAATTAAAATCTTTTAAAATACAGTTTAGTCTGCAAGCATACATAAAATCTTATATACTTTCAAATATATATATAAAAAAAAAAGATGTCTCTAAATGTTCATATAATTAAAATTCATGAATGTTTAAATAATCATTGCATCTTAGATTAACTGTCTTATTCTGGGTAAAAAGATATTTTTCATACACATAACAATATTTTCTTGATTATTAGTCAAGGAAATTAATTGTGTATCTAATTAATTAAATTTTGTAGAGAATATGAATAAAATAAAAAAATTGCAAGAATTGAGATAAATTACATTAATACAGTTATTTGATAAATATTAAACTAAGAGCTTCATTATAATGAAATTGATAGCTTAAGTATATTCTTAGCTCTATAGGCCCCAATCCCCTTCAAAAATTATTAAAAAAAATATTGAAAATGGTAATACTGGAAAAGTAAAATGAATTTACTGCTCAATAAAGCTGTCGTTAAATCGATGTTCATCAAGAGTACACAGATAAGCAAATAATTTTAAAAATTCTATTTGAGAATTAATTATGTTTTTGATATTAGGAAAATTTTCTGAATTAAAATTTAAACATACTTAAAACAGATATAAAATAGCAAGCACTAAATTTTTACTATTGCTCAACAAATATTTTGCTACTTTTTGTAAAGACTAGATGGAACATTAAGATATATATGGTGTATCATGATGTAAAAGAACAAGAACATGCAGTGTAAAATTGAATATAGGCACTATAGTATCACTTATTTAGTGTTGTATATAAAATATCAAAAGTCATATTCTGTGAAACTTTGATATTTTAAAAAGTAAAAAAAATGTGAATTTAATTCAGAATAGGTTCTACATGATCAACTCCATCAACTACACTTATTTGTGATACAGTTTGATCAGAGGTTGCATCTTCCCCTAGTGATAAACTACTATTCAATAAATCATCTAATCCCACAGAAAAGTCACCTTCAAGATCTTCTTCAATACTCTCATCAGAATTTATATGTCGTTCACTAGATTCCTCATTAGACTCAATGTCAAGTTCTTTTTTAGCAGCATCTTCTTTCATGTCCTCTTTAATTTCTTTCTCCTCATATTTCTCAAAAACTGGAGCTAATTTTGCTGTATCAAGACTTGGCAGACTTTTGGGCAGGTCTACAGCATTGTAATTCCGCTCTTTACTTTTTGTTGTTAAGGCAGGTAGATTTTTCAAAGATGACAAAGTATTTTTTTCAATTCCAAGTAAATTATTAGAATTAGATTTGTTCTGTGCATTATCTTTGAAACTATTTAGAGAGAAAGCATTTTCACTTTGCAAATTGAAGAAACTAGTTTTTTCAGATGGCACAGGATCATCGAAAAATGGATCATTAAGATTCGATGAACTTTCTTTTTCTTTAAATATGCTCTGTGACTGATCATTCGTCAAAATAGTAGAGATGCCAGATTTTTCCTTTTCAAACATTTTCAAATTACTTGATTCATTTTTTAATTTATCAATTAAGCTAGTATTTGATTTTTTAAATGTATCGAGTGCAGACAATTCTTGTTTAGCATTGATGTTTTCTTCAGTTTGTTTATCTTTACCAATATCATCGAGATTTAAAGGCAGATAACTTTTTGCTAACAAACTATCTTTTGGCATTGTATTGTCAAAAGACTTTTTATCTTTCACAGGAAAATCTTCTGAGATGGTTTCTAGAGATTTATGAATACTCGGAGTAGAAATTGAGGGCTTTTCTTTATTTAAAGAGGGAAAAATCTTCTCTCTTTCAGAATTAGGTTTTGATTTTAACAAGGCGGATAAAACAGGTCCATCAAAATCAGAGTTACTAATATTCAATTCTTTACAAAGATCTGATCGATTAAAACAAGGTGAAGAACTTGCTATTTCTGGATCAAATACCGAAAGAGAGAAATTAAGATTAAAATATTCTAAAAATTCACGCACTATAGAGACAACTACCTTTCCTTCAGCTGTATCAATAAAATCGTCAAATTTTTTATTAAATATTGGAATTTTTTTCCGCAAACTGCCTTCTTCTTCAAATGCAAGAAAAACTCCCGCTCGCATTTCTGCTTTTATTTTGTTCAAGAAGCCACACGATTCTAAATTTTGAACTATTAAATCACGCAATTCTGTTTCTCCTTCGGCATACATTATGAGTAACTAAGGAAAAGTTCAATTAATTTTTTTAAAAAAGGCACAATGAAATAATTAAACGTATACGAAAACAACCATTTGTTTATATTTACATAAGAATTTAATGTCACTTCAATTCAGTTCTGTTTTTTTAAATATGAAAAAATACCAGTGCACTTTATTTATTAACTTCTTTTTTTAAATTGAAAAAATATATTTTTTGAATGATATGATTTAATGGGTTTTCGATTCTATCTTTGTTTTTAATTCATTAAAACATTTTTTTTATTTATTAACTTTAAATGAATATTTATTGAAGGTTACTCAACAAAAAAAAAAAAAATAAAAAAAAACAAGAACAATCTGTTGAAAACTTTTGCGGCTTTGCGATTGGTTGATTGCCTTGTCACTTTTTGTCCTGTTTATAATCATAAAATATTATTATGTACGTGTCTCCGCTGCTTTCGTTGCGTGCGAGTTATATTTGCATATTTTAATATTTTCACGCCTTTGTAGGAATAATAACCGTATCATGAATGTAAGTTTTCTACATTTTTACCATTTTTTATTGTCATAAATATGTGTATCTTTTATCAGCATATAAATCGGCAGGTCAGATACTTTGAACTTTTTAAACGTGTCGCGTTAATTTCTCAAAAGCTAAAGTTTCTCTCTTTGGAGATGCAATAAAATGTTTCTTTTCGTACGCTTCATTTTTATTAAGATCTTCTCAAGATTTTTCATTTAAACAATGTACTTTTAAATTTGATATTTTTAAATATTGCGTAAATAAAAATGATCTTGAGTATATGTATAATTAGTGAGGAATTCAATTCTAAAAGACTTCCAAACTTCTAGATTTTTAATCTGATAATCAGTAATTTTATCATGGTTTATTATTACACTTTTTTGTTTATTACTTTCTTCGAAACAAGAATATAGGAAGTCATGTGTTACTTTATTTACCAGCGTCAAAGGCCGTTTAATATGAATAGTAGTTTTCCTTGGCTCCTGACTTAAATACAAATTTGCATTAATTAATTACTCTAAAACAGGATATAGTATTGTTCAAAACATATACATTTTTTCTGTATGGATTTTTACTACACCAACTTTAAATTCAACAGAGGTAATAACAAGTTATCTTGAAAACGAAAGCAACTTAGATAGAATTAAATTCTGAATGTAATAAGTTAAAATATAAAAGTCAATATTTTTTGTTGAAAAAGTTAAATAAAATCGTTAAGTTTTTTTTTTTTTTTTTTAATTTTTTTTAAAATTCTTTTATAGCAATTCAATGTTTTAAATATTATACAACTTTTATAAAAAGTAGTTTTAATTTTGCAAATTTATTATGTGAATAATATATTTGTATAGGTGTAGTTCATATGAATAAAAACTTTGCATCAAGTAAATGAATGAGAAAACCATTTAAATTAAAAGTGAAAATGTATGGAAAGAGTGTGGTTTATTTAATTGATAATTACAAGATGTATTTAAGTTCTTATGCAGCCATAACATATAGCTAGAAAATGTCAGATTTTAATTTATTTTCTTTTATCATAACAAAACCTAATTAATTTATAAGTTACAAATTTGGATATTGTTTTTATTAAAATTAGATTTATGTATTACATTAACATTACACAATTTTAATTTTGCATTGAGGATCTGGATAATTCATGTATTCTTGTAATTCTTTTTAATCTTCTTGAAATAATCTATCCAAGTCCCTTACACCAGTTTATTCAAATACTCAATGAACATCTTTTACTATTTTATCAATTATTATGTCTGAGAAACTTTTAACACTGTCTTCAAAATGTGATGAAATGTTTATAAATTTGAAATCTTCCTTTTTTTTTTTTTAAAGAAGAGATGTACAGATTCATTATTAATTAAGCTGACATATAAAGAAATCCATTTTGAGGGGAATGTGCTGTTTTAAATATGGGCAGAATTATATTGTGACTGAGATTGTAATTTTTTATTCTGAATTGAATTTTTGAGATTTAGCACATCTGTATCTTTTGATTTTTTCAAAATTAAGCATATTTTCAGATTTCTTAACTTACTTAATTACTTCATTACTTAATATGATTAGCAAATATTCAGATTAAAAGACTGATTGATAATCAGCATTTGAAAATTAATTTCTTAATGCCACCTTCTGGCTCTTCTACTGAAAATTTTGATTGTTTCATGAAAATTAAATTAAATATATGTAGGTGTATTCAAAAATACTATTAATATTTTCAAGAACTTGTTAATGAAGAAAATGCCTTTTTTTCACAACTATTCTTGACAACAATCATAGGAAAAATTATTTTCATAAATCTAGAGCTTTTAAGCTGAAAATGAGTCAGAGAAATGTTTTTCCTATATAAAACATTAGATCTGATTTTACTTATGAGAGATTATGGCTAAGAGAACTCTTTTTTATGTAAGGAAACCAACTGATGCAATTTGTTATACATTAAACAGTTCTGTTGTGATCCTTAATAAATTTACAGAAATGCAACACAAAATATTATTTTTTTTTAATGTTTTAATATGTTTTCAGACTTAAAATTTTTTTAAATACAATTGTTTTAATTCTACAAAAATTACTTTGTAAATGCACTTTAAATTATAGCAGGTGGTTTTTATTAGGGCAAGTTTTTTGGAGAATAAAAATAATAATGTGAATAGTAGAATGAGTTTTGGGGGAATAAAACTATATTTATCATAATTAGAATAAATATTAAAGGATCAATTAGTTGATATGCACAAAATTTTAGGATTGTATTCTTAATAGGTTAGTGTTAAATTGTGGGTAGATATATAGGTTTTATGTGTTTGTTTTTATTTCTTAATCAAGAAATATAAACAATAAATTTCTCTTATATTTGAAGTATGTAACAAAACTTGTTAAAACATGAAAGTTTTAAATGAATGGATTTATTTTTAAAAGACATTTTTGGTGTAGAAATGTGAAATTATTATATAATAATAAATTGTAGAAATAGAAAAATAATAAAATTGTTTTTAAAATATTTGTTATATCATTCATGATGACTAAAAAAATATTCTATGGTTTCTTTTTTAGCACTTATGATTCTTATAAATATTTTATTTTATTCTCTATTTGTAACCTTGAATGTTGAAGTAGGAAGAGGAAGTGATTTTTCTTTTTAACTGTTCATTACCATCTGTAATCTCAGCAAAACAGCAGTTGTGTGTTTTTACAAACAACAGATGATAAAAGCTTAGAAATACTTTTAAATGTCATATATTTTATAGAAGGATGAATAGAAAATGTTTTATTAATTTCTATTCATGTTTTGATTTTAGTATGCCATAATTAAAGAAGATAAGAAAGAATAGAATTCTAAGTGAACAGAGTACTATAAAAAGGTATTAAATTAAAATGTTTTAGATTTTTATTTAATTTTCTTACAACCATTTCTATTTTTTAATTGAAATGATTTTATACTTTAAAAGTTTTGTGTTTTAATATCTTAATTATATTTATTATTTATTTTTTATATTTATTATTTTCAGTTTATTGCTTTTAGATATTGTTAAAATATTTTTAATCATAGATAATGTTATATATCTGAGGCAGTTTCTTTCTTAACTTTCTTAATAAGCATTGAGAAATTTAAATTAAAAATACAATGTTTCTTTTTTATTATCTTTCATTGAAACTTTGAATGACTTATTTTCTTTTCTACTTATGGCTTCTTAAAATGTTGGCTGTATTAAAGAAATTAAAAATTTATATTTTTATTAAGTATTTCAAAAATAAATTTTAAGCATTAATTTATTTTTTATTGAAAAAGTTCAGATTGTATTATTTAGGATCATATTAAAAATTATATCATAAACTCAAAAATTAGCTTTAAAAATAAAATCTGTAAATATAGTAAAATTAAACTGAAAAATCTTCTACATGATGAACTTCATAAAAGAAAATTCATCTAATCATTTTTTTTTATCTAAGACAGCTTTATTTAATTTGCTTTTTAAAAAGTAAAAATTTATTTAATATAAAAGTATATTAGAAATTCATGTTATGAAATTTGTCTTTTTTTCTTTCAATGAACCAAATGCATTTCTTAATGATTTGACTATTTAATAGCTTATTTGATTTTTTAAATTCCCTCAATATGTGTTTTAATTAATTGTTCTTCTTTTTGTCTCCAGATGTGACCAATATAAGCTTTTAAGCCCCAAAGGTATGGGAAAACCAGATATACCTACTCTTTCTACCTTCGAATGCCGCAGTGTTTTGGATTCTATTCAGAACGAATTTGAACAACTGCAGAAGGAGGATTGCAGTTTGAGGTAAGTAAAATAATTAATTTTTATGCAAAAAAAAAAGTTAAATGGCTTAGTTTAAAAATGCTTTCTTTACTGATCCAACTTTATTATTGCTTAAGGAAAAATGTTGTATATGCACTTTTTTTTAAATCATTTAAATTGAATTTTTTTTCATATATTAAAACATTAATTATTGAAAAAAATTCTTGTATTATATTAGTAGAAGTAATTTTCTTTTCTTTAAAAAAAAAAAAAAGATTTCATTATTTTGTTTCTGTTCAATATTGATTTGAAACTTAACCAAGGAAAATGCCAACCCTAAAATAAATTTAATTAAAAAAAGTAATTGCAGTGTGTTTTTTTAAAGTTAGTAAAAAATTTTAAAAATGTAACAGAAAAAATTGATAAGTGATAAAAGTATTTGTCAAAATGAGTTTTTTTTTTCTTTCATTTTACAGTGTATGTAACTGTTTAATTTTAGTAAAAAATTTTAAAAATATTTAAAAAAATGATTACAGAGTTATTAAATTTTGTGGAAATTTTAATTTTCCTCTCATTTTCAAAAGTGCTGGTTTTCAATTTCTATATTTTTAATTTCAGTAAACTACAACAAGATTTAACAGATCTTATTGCCCAACGGAATATCCTCACCAAACGTAAAGGGTTTAATGAAAAGTATTGTGTTCTTTGTTGTTCTGCATTCAATCTGCTTTTTAAACGTAAGCTGTCCTGTCAGGACTGTAATTTCTTAGTTTGTCGCTCGTGTTCATCATGGGATTATTCTACCAATCAGTGGCTATGCAAAGTGTGCGAAAAGCAAAAGTAAGTTATCTGTTTGTGTACATAAGCAATATATATATTTATATATATATGTACCTATAAAGTAATTTCTTACATTCTTTCTTCCCATTTATTAAATACATATATACATATTCATTTCTCTTGAACCTTCGTAAGGTGATTAACAAAATTAATTTAAACAACATATTTTATGTAAATAATAATATTTCAAAAAATCTGATAATTTGAATTTCATTACAATTCCATAACAATGTATGTGTTGTATAAAAATTATAAATTTTTTGGTTTTATTGAAGTTGGAAATATTTTTATTTTTAAATTTAGCAAATTTCACCTGAATGTATTTTACTTTTATGTTTATGAAAAGTTTAGATGATAGAATATTAGTTTATTGTATATTGGTTATGATTATGACTATATATTATACATTAGTTTTCAAATATTATTTTTTTTAGTATAGTGACAATTAGATGTTTAAGTCATCCTGAAACATATATTATTTTCAAAGTAAAGTGATAAACAAATAGAAATGCCTATTGAATTAATATTGTTAAGCAATTATAGTATTTTTGAATGGTAAACTTAAAAATAGGAATGTTAAAAAAATATATATATATTGTAGTTAGTATGCATTGTATTGATATCTTTGTGATTAGATTTGATTTTTACTTTGTTTTTATGGAACAGTTAACAGCAGTAATTGTGCAATCTTTTATGCATTTACCTATATAATCTAATTGAAACTATTACAATATAGTTACTGGTTTGAATTCAAAATATCATTTCCAGTAGTATTTTTTAGAATTATTTTTACTAATTACTAAAAACATATGTGTAGTTAAAATAGGTTTTCTATGTATACCTTTTAAAATGCAGAATTTTTTTAAATTTAATGGCAGTTCTTATTTGTGGGAGATGAATGAACACTGTACATAATTTTAACAACATTTATAGCATGATCCTACTGTATTTCAAATTTTTCATATAATTTTATTTCTAATTATAATCTACAAAAAGGAAGATTTATAGTTTTGCATTGTATTTATTCCATGTTATAAATCTTAAATCAGTATAAATATTTAAAATTGCAAAATAAAAAGGGGGGTTGTAAAAATTATTTTATATGTTATAACTGTTTTTAAAAATTTCTTCAAAATTAGGCTTTTTAATGCTGCTTCTCGAGATTGGATATGCAATCGTTTGAGGACTAGCTTCAGACATTTCACTGCTGCAAAAGCACTGCAAAACTTTTGCCGAAACAGAAGAATTTGTAAGTTGTATTATATTTTCAAAGGAATATAAAGTATATATTTTTTTAAAGACTGTTTTTATATTCTTAACTATTAAGCACTATGGAAAATTTTGTTAACTTATCATAATATTCTGGGGCCTGAATGGCCGAGTGGCTAGAGCTCTGGCACTCGGTACCACAGGTTTCGGGTTCGAGTCCCGGTGGTGTCATGCAAGTTTATAGTGGTTCGAAATCCACTTTAAGCCGTAGGTCTAGGTTCCGGTCTGTTTAGCCCTCGTGTGCATAAGATGACCGTAGAGCGACAAACCAAACCAAACTATCATAATATTCTATAATTTTCCGTTATATGCTTATAAGATGCTTTTTTTAAATATGCAATATTTTTGTCATGACAGTTATTCATGAAATGAAGTTTCAATTCATAACATCAAAGATAATATCTTTATGTTTCTAATACTTTTAGCATCATGTACCCACTATAAATTTTCTTTTAATGTGTACTCGATTTCTGTATTTAATTTTTGTCAAAAGGAAAATTATTTATTATCCATAATATATAGTTAAGAATAAAATATATCGTGGTTAGCTGATTTTACTGCAAAGTGTGAAATAAATGCAGGACTCGCCATAATTTACTATTAATTGCATAATTTTTTGTTTTACAACAATTTTATTCCTGTTTACTTTTCTACATGTTCCCTTTGACTTTAGTTCTGTTGATTTTAAATAGTGATAAGGAAAATTTTTAAGAAATAAAATTTATTTAGTAGTTGGTTTCTGCAAGAAATTTATCCTATTGGCATAATGATCCTATTATACTTTTTTTTTTTTTGTCAATATAAAGCCTGCAATTCCCTCCTCCCTTGTTAAAAACACTTATAATTATTACAAAAATATTTATTTAGTAACATGTTTTTGTTTATAATCCTTACAAACCATTAGAGTTTCTGAAATTAATATTCCATTCAAAGTAGTAATTATTTTCCTAGACTTCTGCATATTGTCCAGATAATTTGAGAAAATTGTCATGTAATTCCAAAAATATTGCCTAATATTTTATAAGACCCCATGTATAACTAAAAATGACTGTTAAAAAAAGTAAAAGCAAATTATATAAATTATGAAATTTTAAGTAACAGTGCAACTTTTTATTTTTAATTATGTTATTTATTATTAAGGCTCAAAGACTTATAAAATTTTTATTGTATTAATTTTTTTTTTCATTTGTTATTGATGATTTTTAAATTATTCAAATATGTACGTATACATGTATGGAAATTTTTTGAATTAAGAAATAATAAAAGGCCTATCTTATTATTTACATGGTGAGAACCAATTATGGTAAAATACTAAGAACTAAGCATTATTAAGAGACTCTTTAAGTTTACAGTATTTTAAATGAATAAACCATTTCTGACAGCTGGGTGACATATAATTATCCAGTTTTTTTTAATCTAATGTCATGAACTATTTTATTCATCTCTTGTCCATGTTTGATGAGGAGATTTAAGTGAACTGATAGCTTGGGTTTTTTTTTAATTTAAAACCTTATAAGTTTTCTGCAGTTATGCAGTAAAACTGTTCTAAAATTAAAATTTTGTATGAAAAATTTTAAAGGATTAGTAAAATTGCTATTCATATGTCCTCTCATAACTATTTTTAATATTTATTTTTAGAGTATTTAGTCATTTATCTTATTTTTTTATTATCAATAACTTTTATTTCTATAAACTAAAGGAATTTTTTTATTTATTTTTATTTTTTTATTTATTCATTAGTAATTTTTGTTGTTGTTGATTAAATAACAGGTTTGCAAACACAATCTATTGAATAAGTTTAAAAAAATATATTACAATAATATTATGTTTTTTAAGTTTCCATTTTCTTCTTAAAGCTGATAGTGAAAATGATTCTGGATATGGGGCTACTGCTGAATTACCATTGATGAAGCTGCTCAGTTCCCATTCTTTAAACAAGGATTTGAAAATGATGGGTAATTTAACAGATATTTTCTTTTTTAAATTGTGTTTATTTGTTATAAATTGATAAATATTTATAACTAGTCCCATTTCTGTCTTTAAATTTTAAATTCAAATCTGAATTATTATTTTATGATTCAAAAATTTTTAAAAGCTTATGTTCTTCCCAATCCTCTACTCCTAGATTTTATGGATTAGTTTGAAGAATTTCAAAATATTTATCTAGCATAAATCTGAAAACAATTATATCATTGACATACTTGAGTTTTATTAAGTATGTCAATATTTAATGCAACTTAAGTCTCTTTTATGGCATTTATTGGAGAAATTTTTTTTTAATAGCGAGCTATGTTTCAAGAATTCATTTGAGATTTTTAAATCAAGCAAGATAACAATCAACTCTCAACCTGGAATAACAAAATAATAGTTAATATTGATGAATATAATATTTATTGCAAAGAAATCTTATTATAATTATTCATTGAAACTTCATTTTTATGTATATTTTAATAGACCTCTCTTCTCATGATGGAGATTGTGAAGAGGAGGAAGATGAAGTTGGAGATGAGGAAGAATTGGCTGAAATTCATTATAGCATTGAAACGATTTTAGAAGGTCTTCTTGGGGGAACCTTAGATGATGCTTTAGTTGATCAATTGTATCCAAGTTCTAGTATTTGTGAGTTATTTATAAAAGGATTTAATCTTCAAAGTCATATAAATTATTTAATAAGACATTGCAACCATGAATTTTTTTTTTTTTTTTTTTTTACTAATCTGTTCTATTTTAGTATATGCAAGCTTTATTTTCTAAATTAATAATAATGATTTCTTTTTAAATCCATATTTAAGAATATAGGTTTTTTCATTTTTATTACTTATGATAAGAATTTTGTGTTTACTAATCCATGAAAAATGGCAAAATATGGAAATATGTTTTCCTCCTATTTGTTTTATCTTTTGCTTTGGATCATTAACCGTGAACTAAACATTATAAATTCAGATTAAAGATATACATATCTGCTTTGAATTTAAAATATGAATAATTTATTAGGCTTTTGATTTTAATTTTTTGTTAGCAACTTCTAAATTTTGATCAGTGATCCATGTGTGTAATTTTATTTTTTAATTCATAATTTTTGGAGAATTTTCCTTTTACTGTCTTAAGTTTCGCTTTTCAATGTTTTTTAGTTCATACGTTTATCAAAAGAGGATATAAAAGAATATGTTTTTTAATGATTTACTTATTTGAAATTAAATCCCCCCCACCTACATCAAATTGTAGCAATATCCACCCTAAGAATTTTGGAATTCAAACTGAGCTTTTGTATCTTTAAAAAAAAAAATTTTTTTTTTTTAATCTGCCGTAAATTTCCAAATATAAGCCGATCCATGTATAAGTCAAGAGTGCATTTTTTCTCCAAAAATTTTATGCAATGTTCAAAATACATATATATAAACAAAAATGAAAAAAATTCCTGTAATATTAACACGTGTCCATAAGAACTAAACACCTGTTATAAATCAGGTATATTTATTTTCCAATCAAGTCACTGCAAAGTAAAATATGGACTCCAATGATGATAGTTATAACTCTGGTAACCCTAACTGAAGCTAGCACATTGTTTCCATTAAGTTATTGTCTTGTAACAATAAATATTGAAAAGATTAAAACTATTTTCTTTCTTAATTGTTATTTTTATTTTTTAACTATTTACAGCATTATTTCTTGTATATGTTTTGGTAATTTTGTGCTAGCTGGGTGAAAATCTTGCTAATATTAGTTTTTTCATTTTTTACCAACTACATAATATAAATAATAATAAGAAATATAAATAATTTCGAAAATTAAAACAACTCATTTCATTATTTTTTTTCGTAAATTAAAGAAGTAAAAAATTCTTTATTTGATATATTGCTTGTGCTTGGCTAGCATAAAAGTATGTACATACATTTTGTGTGACATTAATGGATCCATATATAAGCTGATCCCTAAAATTTAGCTCTGCAAAAAGCTATAAAAATTCTGGGCATAGAAATATATAATATATTTGATATTTGTTGAATTAATTTCATTTGGATAAAAATAAAAATTCTCAAATGTTATTGTCTTGTTGGTATCTGGTTGCAAAAATAAAATTTCTCCTGGAGGGAAAAAAAATATTCTTTATTATCATAAATTAAAATTTTTCCTTTATTAGTTTTTTAACTGAAATTAAAGAAATAATATAAGGTTGAAGTTACTAAGACTTCTTAAAAAATAATAAATGCTTTTGAATAAGTTATTTTTATCGTAGAATATTAATTTTTTTATTAATTATATTTCCAAATTTTTATTTAATTTGCCCCCCCCCTTTTTTTTAAATTAAGTTCTTTTTTCCCCTTGATCTTTATCTTGCTACAATTTTAAATGAAAGTACCCAAACTAATTTCATTAATATTACAAAATATTAAAAAATAAAAACTTACTGCATTTGTGCATATTGGAGAAGCTAGCCCAATGATTTTCAGTATCACAAAATTCAAAAATTATTTTAAAGCATTAGTGTAAAAAAAAAATGTAATGATAACTGTATATATATTCTTCTTTTCAAAAACATTTTATTTATTTATTTATTTTTAATCTTAAAATTAATATTGGTTATGTGTTAACCTATGTGTTTTACTTTTCAGATTTAAATTTATTTTGTACTTATCATGTAAAACTAGTTGAAGTTATACAAAATTTATCAAAGGCCTTGCAGAAAGCTCTTCATAGTGAGTAAATGATTGTTTAAACTTTTTTGTAATTTTACCATTTTTTTTTTCCATGCAAAATGCGCAGTTCTTTTAAAAAATGTATTTGGTAATATAATATTAATCCACTATATAAATGAATTATTGTAAATCATATAACTTTATCTTGTAATGATACTGATTTTAAAATTTTAGTTTTCTATTTGAAGTTATATGTTGTTGTTCCAAAAGATACTTAAACCAAACATAAAAGATACTTAATTTAATAATATTATATTTGTTTTTGTAATTTTATAAATGAACATCTGAGTTAAAGAACAGTTGTTTCTTATAAAAGGAAATGCTTTTGGTGCACAATTACAGCAAGAATGTATACACCTAACTGAAAACAATATGTATAATAATGATAAGTTACATGTATTTATGTACTTAAATTGTGTATAATTTTTTTTTAAAGAAAAAATTTGAGTAATGAAATATTTTCAATTACTAGAATGCATGCCAACAGTAATTATGCATTTCAAAGCCATTTTAGTTTAATTATGCATTTCAGAATAACCATTACAATGTTTTTATTTATGATTATGCATGCATCATTATTTTATGTTTAATTTTTAATTGAGATTATTTGAGCTAATTTTGTTCTATTTTAAAATTTTTGCATGTTATTCTTTCACAAGTTTTGGTTATATCGTGTTTCATATAGATTTACCTTCCGAAAATGGTATCACTCCCACAACAGCTCATGCTGCATTGAAAAGTGTCATTATGTCTCTTGTTGAGGAATGCCAAGATATCCCTCCTTTACAGGTTTTTTATTTATTTATTTTTTTTTTTTTTGTTGGTTTCCTTAAAAAATTTTATTTTGTTTAATTTTCTATATCCTTTTTTCTCTTTATTTATTTATTTTTCATGTATGTTGGGGTTATTGTATAATTATTATTTTTTAAAAAATATTGTTAGTTTTGATTTTGGAAGTATATCAATACAGTTTTCTTGCCACATTTTATGCTTTAGATGCAAGCTTGGATTTAAGAATTTTTTTCAAGCATGCAGTGCATAACTCATACTAAACTTTTTAACTATTCATTTTTACCAAAAAGATTCCCAATTATTATAGTAAAGAAAATTAATGGTATTTAAAAGAGATCTTTGCTTCTCAAATTCTTTCAGCACTAGCAATGGCAATAATATTAATCATTTCAATACAACCTTGATATTAAAATAAGTATGATCAAAATTGCAAATGCTTTTCATGTTTCAAGAAATTCAATAAAATGGTGCTGTTTTTAATGATTCATAACAATTTACTATCAAACTTGCAAAGTATAACATTTATAGGGTTAAGAATTTACACAAATGAATATATGTAGTGTGAATCATCCTTTATAAGATGTAATGGAAAAATAAGTTTTAGTTAAGAATCATATTTGTGTTAAAAGAATTGCATTCATGAGATAAAATGTGATTATCTAAGTTAATTTTGAAAAGTTTAAATTATATACATAAAATTTTATGTTTTATTTACATAAAAAATATAATAAATTTTGTGTTGCTGAACATT
>BPLQ01006940.1:662368-678785 GCA_021605075.1 Caerostris darwini
ATTAAAAATTGTCATCGACCAACTTCTTGTTGCATTTAGCTGTTTTATATTTTGGTTGTTTTTAAAACCAAGAAAGACTTAAATAAAAAGAAATCATATTTTTAATTTTCATTGTACGCTTCAATTACTGCTATTAAATAATAATTGTGCTTCAGAATTTTCTTAGCCTGGATATTTTTCTAATTATTTTAAGATTTTTTAATGTGAATATGTTATCTAAAAAAAAATCTATTGCCCTTAAAATTATATATGAAATATTTTAGGTAGTTGAAGAAAGTCAATCAAAATTTAAGCAGTGTGATTTTACTTCTATAGAAGGTTTCAAGACTGAACTAGGTACTTTTTTTTCTTTCAGAAATTATTAATTAATTACATTGTAGCACTTTAATAGGTGCTGCTATTAGTATTTATTAAATTTTAAATCCATTGTCTTCAAACAATTATGAAATATCTTTAATAACTGAATTCTTCTTTCTCTTATATTGAGTCGTCAGGAAGGTAATTTTCGTTTTTCATCACGTTTAAGTACACTGTAGAAACCGAATATACTTTCCCCCAACCATATATATATATATATATATCGAGAGAAAGGCCTAAATATTTCTATTTAGTCAGAAAATTTTATAACAGAGCTGCCCAATGTTTCACTTTTCGTGTTTTAACATAAGAGAAAAAGTTGTCTTGGGCCTCACATAATCATACTTATTGAGAGTCTTCAGCTAACTCTGTTATTAATTCATATAAAATATTCACCATGGTAAATAAACAAATTGCCATAGCATAATTAACTTCTTTATTCAAAATAAATGTAAATTTCTTTTTATGCAAACAATATATTCTAAAGAGTTCTGCATGAAAAGAATTTCAAAGAGTTTTGCAAGGAAATGTGCCAGCACATTCTCTATTTGGATCATATCGGGTAAAATAATTGGCTAAATTATTAGTTGTTTTTAAGACTTTTAAAATTAAATAATTTTTTTTTGTTTGATTTTTTATCTAACTTAAATTTTAGATTTGATCATTTAAAAGTAAAAAATAATTGTATAAAAAATTTTGCATGTATAGAAGCTTAAGTATATTGAGCAAGTCTAGAAATTATAATCATTGAAATATAAGTAAATGAATGTATCAAATTTAGATTGATATTGAAAAAAAATGAAATCGTTTTTGTTTGATTAGAATTTGAAAAAACTTTTTTGGAAACATATGAATTTTGTTGCTCTATAGCCAGTTTTTCTTATTTCTGATTTTGCAGTCCTTTCTTATATTTTTAGAAAATAAATAATTGGTATATAAAATATGCATATTATCAACATTAAACTCAGGATGTATAATTTTGTTAATTAATTTTCTTATGTGCATATTAAACTTTTTCACATAAAGAAGATTTAATATCAATGTATCTTGGATATGCTTTCCTTTTTGCAAATTAAAATGAACATTCAAATTTATTAAAAATTGTTAAAACATGATCATTTATATTTATAAAAAACTATTTTCTACAAAGAATTATAAACAAATATAATTTTGCTTGATATTTAATTACAAATAATTAGTTCAAAGCATAATATTTTATTCTACTGTTGTATGAATATGTTTAGTTTAAAATAAAAATGAAAAATAGCTAATTAGCTAATTCAGTACTGCATCATTGTTATAAAAGAGCTTATGTATTTGTTTTATTACCATTTATATTTGAAATTAATACTTAATTTTGACATATCAAGAGGGCTTCAGAAGGAGTTATATCTAAACCAATAAATTTTCATCATTATTCGTGTTAATTTATGTATACATTCTATATATGTATGATCTGACTACAAATTGTGTGGAATGGCAAACGTCTCGTTTAATGGCAGAAGAGGACGAATAAATTACTTGTTAAAGGTGCTAGTCAGATATAAGTGGCATAAAGCTGCTTTGTGAGAAAAAGGTATTATAG
This sequence comes from Caerostris darwini, assembly GCA_021605075.1. NCBI lineage: Eukaryota > Metazoa > Arthropoda > Arachnida > Araneae > Araneidae > Caerostris > Caerostris darwini. The sequence continues at coordinate 664,311 of BPLQ01006940.1, forward strand.
TGATTGTAGAATTTTTTCATTTATTATCATGTAATCTAAAATTTGCATTATTCAAAATTAAAATTATTTTTATTGCAATTAAAATAATTCTCACCTAAATAAAATTCCTACCCTATAAAGTTGCTCTTTTTGAATCCGTTTGACTTTCTGTTTTGACAATTTTCCACATGATCTTCAGACTATAATACATTTCATTCTCTATAAATAAGAAATCATCTTATTTATTATTTTTATCAAATTCTGTTTTAGTTATCACTATGTTTTATTAAGAAATATATTTAGTATCTTTGTATTTCAATGCTTCCTATGTGTATATTCAATATTATTTCAAATTGTGATGAGACATTTTTTTTCCAGACAATAAACCACATCATTCAGAATTTGTTAATGGTAATGAAGTAACTGAAACTTATGATAATACCCTTCCTGCTGCAACTCCCTTTGACTTGCCTGTGGAATGTGTGGTAAGCATAAAAGCTGTTATAACCTTAGTTTTTATAAAATTTCATTCATATATATATATAACATGTATGCCATATATATATATATATGACATACATGTTAATATTTTCAATTTTAAGAAATCAAGAGTAAAATCTTTGAAAATATTACTTAAATATCTCAATTGTAAACTTTTATTCATGTTTTAAAGCTATATGATGAAGGATTCTGAATTCAGCTACATTGTAGCTGCCCTGTAAGAAAGATTTTTATGTTAATTTTCTTAATTTGTGTAGGCGAAAAGAAATTCCAGTTAATAATTGGAATTATTATTTTAATAATAATGATATATACTATTAATTTCTATATTTTTTCATTTATGTATACAGTAACCTCTCTATAATCCATTCGATAGCTTGGCACATTTTATAATCCGGTGGCAATCAAGCCTTCACTTTTATATGGATTTATACAATTGGTGACCTTGACCAACAAAGGGCAACAAAATTCTCACTCTTTCATTAAATATGTTCATGTTTTAATCATTTAAATTTTTATCCAGAGTGCTTTATCTTTGGTATCCCCCTTAAAACTATATTGATACTAGATAATCTGGTAAAATTGTTAATTTAGTATGGCCATGATCCCGAATGTTCTGGATTAAACAGAGGGTTACTGAATTATTTTCTCCCTTCCTGTAATGTTTTTCCTTTTAAAAGTTTAATATGCATCAATAATGTTGTTATGCATGGCATTTAGGTGTATAAGTTGGCATTTACCTAATATTTAATAATTTATTCTCTGCTATATGAATCATTGTGTTCATTTGCAGCAAATTGAAGAAATTGAGGAAATAACTCAAGAGTTTACTGATTCAGAAGATGATAAACTTAGCAGTATAAGCAAGTGCTCCAACAGTTTGCAAAATGTGAATGAAGTTGCTGTTCAAAAGCATTATGAGTTGGAAGCTTTTATAAATATTGACAATCTGAGCCACACACCAACTCCTTTTCCAGAGTTTGGTTGTGATTTGATTGATGATCCAGAAAATCAAGATTCTGGTATTACTTGCCACCCAACTGTTGTTACAACTTGGGAAGAAAATTGGTTATTCAGGAAAAAAAAGCGACTACCTCTCTATAGCAACTTAAAATACCAGCTTTTAACTTATTGTGATGAGCCACCATGCATGTTAATACCTTGTCCTTCTGAAACTACAGATATTTTGTAAGTGAAATATTTTATTGATATTATTCTTAAATGTTTTTATTGTTACTTATGGAAGAAGGTTGAAATAATTCTAATATTATATATTTTGATATTCTTAACTTATAAATAGTTTATAGAGGAATAAGTTTTACTGACGTTGTTTAAATATGCAACATTTTTTTTAGAAAAATTATTGTTTAGAGTTGGATATATGATAATTGTTTATGTTGTTTTATTTTCATTATTAACACACTAGCTTTTTGGATCAAATTACTTGTATAACTTGTAATTATTTTTTAAACATTTCAGCTAATAAAATCGTTAATGATATAATTTTTCTTTAAATTTGCATGTTTTTGTCTATCTGTAAGAAGTAATAAAATTTAATAATTAGAGAAAAAACATATTTCAATTTTACAAATATTTAATTATAAATTACTAATTCTTATATTTAATAGATTCTTGGAATTCATGAAGTTTATAATTAACTATTTATATTAGTTGTTTAGGGGACAACTTTTGGAATGATTTAATTTTATAATTTTATTTAAGAAACAGTACTCATTATATTTTTTTATTATTGAAGTACAATAAATTATTTTATTAGTTATTATAATTTGGGAAAGAGGGTAAAAATTTGTGGAACTTGTTCTTAAATTTGTTACTTAAACTTGAAATATAATTAATTTATATAAGAAAAATAGGTAACCATCTGTATATTTTTTTTCTTCTTGGTCTGCAATAAGGAAAATTATTAAAATATTATAATGTGCCTATCACAGTGAAAAAAGCTACCTTTAATTTTCTATAACTAGCCAAAACTAAAAAAAAAAAAATTAATATTTCTAATATTAAATATTTGCAATACAGATAATTAAAGGGTACTGAAGTCATTGCTGTAAAGCATTTAGCTTCCAGTACAAGGCATTCTCGGTCATCATATAGTTCAACATCCCCTATTTAATGTCCACATGCATGCTACAAAGCATACATTATGGGTGACCATAAATCTCAAAAATAAACTTTATTATTGAAATCATCTTAATTTTCTTATTCTATTGAATAGTTCTATGTTAATTAAAATTAGTTATCTTAGCCATACTCTTTTTTTTTTTTTTTTTAAAATAAAATTTTTTTTAGAGAGCAAGATGAATTTTCTTCTGAATTGTCAGAAACTCACTCTGCTGGGTCTTTAGAATTCTCAAGCGATTCTGACGACATAATTACAGATTCTAATCTTGTGGAAGCTCCAAAAGCAGTTTTATCTAAGTCAGGGAAACAAGTGTTTAAAACTTCTAGTCCTATTCTTGCAGAGAATGAAAGCTCCCGAGATTCTCTCAGAGAACTCCAGCAAAATAGATTGTGCCAAGTGAAAGGTATTATTATTTCCTTTTAATATTATAAGTATAATTATTTTAAGTTTCTTTTTGCTCAAATTATTATTGTGCATTTTATTGAAACTAATAAAAGATGGCATAATTTCTTTCTCGAGTAACAATTCTCATGTTAAATACTGAACCGAGTATTTCCTTGTGAAATTTTATTACAAAACGCTTATATTCTAAGTCTTTTGTTAATTTAAACTTGTTTTACTGATTACTTCCTGCTGTTTCATTAAAAAACGAAAGAAGAGCATTGTTTTTGAATTAGTAAGTAGTATTTATTTCTCTTTTGTTATAAATTAATTGGATCTATTCATTTTACAGAAAAAAATGGTGAAAAATCTGCTCATGACAAAGATATAAAGCAATCAATTTTAAATTCTGAAGAGAAAAATCTTAAAAAAGAAAATATTCAGCAACAGCCTCAGATCATTTCTAATATTAAAAATGATAAAAATAAAGAAGAAGTGATATCTAAGGTAAGTTTTTTTTATATTAAAAATTAAAATGAAGTTCAATGTATTTATAAATTGTAGAAAAAATTTTATTCTCTATTGCCTTTTTTCAATGTTTATGAAAAGATTTTTCTAATGACTTAAAACTTATTTAATTTCTAAATTTGTACAGTTGTGATAGATTATAATAGAATTTAACTTTGGGTTTTATTTTTTTTTTAGGATGAATTATTGACCATCACACATTTTGGGGCACCTCCGCGTCCAGGTAAATGTCACATTTCTATGTATTAATTGTAAAAATTTTTTTTTTTTTGAAAATATTCCATTGTTGTTAATTACTGTTTGTTAATTTTTTTTAATTCCTAAAAATATAATGTATCATGAATTTACTATTTTTTTTTATCATTATTATTATTTAGAGCAGGGGTCTCCAAACTACGGCCCGCCAGTGTCATCCATCTGGCCCGCGACAGAGAATAGCTTATTGTTGCTGTAATAAGTTGGATAAAAAAATACAGAATAATAATAACTCGGTTTTATTGACTTGCTAGGTAAAGCTTAATGACAAGCATAATAAGCAGAAAATTTAACTTAAGCATAACAACTAACTGGAAATTATAGATAATGGCAGAAAAATTAAAATGGTTTTGGCCCTCGGTACTTACTGGAGTAAATAGTATGGCCCTAAGGCTGAAAAGTTTGGAGACCCCTGATTTAGAGTGTAGTGATGTAATTAATGTTTTGCTCTTGAAATATTCATGTGAGAATTTTTTTTAGTTAAATAAGTGTTATTATAAAGCTAAAATCAAAAAAAGATACACTTAATCAAGAAACAAACAGCATTAAATAAAAATTTGTAATTATTAAATTGATTGTACTTATTTATTTGAGGTATCTCTTTAGGAACTTTATAACTTGTTTATTTATTCTTTTGACAATATACCTTTTTGCCCCTTCCCGTTTTTTTAATAATTAATATTGTGTTGCACCATAGTTTAGTAATTAATTGCTAATTTTTTTTAGGTACTATTGCTGAAAGGGAACACCAAAAGTGGTTAAATGCTGTTCCATTAAAGCACAATCCATACAGTGCAGAGAATATTTCTAAGCGATCCAGTTTTTCAAAGAATGCCATTTTAAAAGAAAACATTTCTTCTTTTGAAGAGTTTGAGCGCAAGTTGTCAATATCTTCTGATTCAAGTGAACACCCTTTAAATAAAGTCAATTGTGGTCCAAAATCAATTGACAGTGAATTGTACAAGAGAGATTATTATGTGAATCAAGATCATAAAATCATAAATGATCTCTATCCTCTCCAAAAATCTACAAAATATCAATACAGTCCGAATGATGATTGCTTTGAGCCTCTTTCAGAAGAAGCACTGAATTCTTTTGAAGAAAAGGTAAGTGTATATTTATCATATTGAATTAAAAAAATGTATATTTATCATGTTGCATTAAAAAAAGTATATTTATCATATTGTATTAAGAAATTGTGTACATTTCAAATATTTTATCTAATAATTCCAACTTCTATATTTTATCTGATAATTCCATTTTTTACTTTCAAAAAGTTAAATTTGCAAATGAAATAATTTAATTTGTGATCAACCATATTGTCTGTTTTGTAATATGATGAACTAGCATCATTAGATATAGACTTGCATCGTTTTTGAGAATTTAGGGATAGTTCTGATATAGCCTTGTAATGGTAAACTATAGAGCTTTTGTATAAATAAGTATTTTGAGTTTTCATAAATATCAATACAATTTCATCTTTACCTAACTGTAGTCCGATAATGGATAGTATGGAATAGTAAATATCTAGTTTAATGATGGAAATGGACAAATCGATGATTTGTTAGAGGTACTGGTCAGAGAGATGCCACACAAAGCTACTTTGAAAGAAGAACGTATAGTAGCGCAGAATCTTTTTCATCTAATTTATCTTTAGTATCATATAAATTTCTGTGATTAAAAATTAAAATTCCTTTTTTTTTTCCTCAATTAAAATCCAACCTAAAGGATGTTTTCTTCATTATGGTGCAAATCTTTTTGTATTCATTTGACTTGGCTTGATACCACTTGACAATTTCCCATGCAATCGGTGGTTGAACTTATAATCATTTGAATTCTTAAGGTAAAATTTTATAATGGTCTTTGTAACATAATTAAATTATTGCTGGATGATTAAAATGGATGAATTATGGATGATTTAAATGTATGCAAGTTATTTATACACCTAAAATACAAAAAATACATCTAAACCTCTTTTATGTAATTTTGTTTTTACTCGAATTTGGAATTATGCAAATTGAGATATTAAAAATGATTTTCTTTTGTCATTGTATTCAATTTTACTTCACTAACACATAGTCTAATTTTAAAAAAGTCCATAGTTTAAAAATTCTTAAACTAGCCAGTTATTTAAATAAAAAAATTTCCCAATCTGATCCAAATGAAGAACATAGTTCAGAAGTTGCTACATTGCTCTTCTTTATGCAAATTCTTTTATCTTTAATTTTTAAGATTGCATTTGCAGGAAAAGAATCATAAGAATACTTTCCATGCATTTATTTATTTAATGATTATCCTTTTGAAGGTATGTGTTTATTTAAAATATCATTACTTACATTACTTAATAAGTATGAGAGCCAAATTAGCAACATAGAGCCATGTACTCATGAACTTGCTAACAAACACTCTTGTAAACTTGATTATGCTTACTCAAATGCCACCTCTGCAGTTTTATTTATTTTATTACTATAATTTTTGTTTATGATTTTACCTCCCACTTCCCTGGCTTCAAAATCAATTACTTTTTAAGAGCTTCTGGATTTTGGGTGGAGTTTTTTTAGGAAAACCCCTCAGTATAATTAATATGTGAATCATTAAAGTGAAGTGTTCTTAATAAGTACATGCCTTCTACTTAACATTTTTTTTTTTTTTTTAATTCTGTGAACAGTTAGATATATTGCTTTAAGAAATTATTCAATTTTAACTTTTATTAAATATGCAAAAAAAAAAAAAAAAAAAAAAAATTATCTGCTAACATTTTTAGTAATGAAATTTAATACCTTTTCATATCTTAGATTTATGTAAGGTCTGGAAAAGTTTTCACATTAGAAAACCATGTCAGGAGACTTGAACAGGAAATTAAAGATCCACCTCTATCTCCAGACATGCCAAGACTGACTAGTACTCCTCATAACAGTGCCCAAAAGGTATTGATGAATCATTTTCATTTAAGTCATAGTGCTTGTTTTTATAAATTATTTGGTTTAAAATGAAATGTATGTATGCTTATTTACATCTGTGTTAAACTCAAATGATATTAATTATATGTATTGAATTATTCTAAATTAGTTTTCTTACTGTTAATATGTATCAAGCTGAAACTGGTATAGGTGGTGTCCAATTTAATATTTCTATAAAATAATTATTAAAACAAATTATAATTTTGAATTTTTTTAAATTAAGAAAAAATGTTTCCTTCTAGAAATTATTGATTTTAACGTAGTTTTCTATTTACATTGCATTCCAGGAGTTGGTAAATAATGTATTGAAAATATATATATTGAGAAAAATACATTTTTACTTTAAATTCAAGCTGTTAATAAGTTGGTAATAAAAGTCATGTACATAAAAATAATATACAATATATTTCTAAATATAAGTTGAAAGTTCGTTTTTTTTTTTTCCTTCAAAAAAACAATTACCCAAAGTTCAAAACCTGTATATAAGCCAAAATAAAATTTTTTAAAAAATGTGTATGTAGAAGACATAAATTCTAGTATGAAAAACTTTTAATTGATGATGATTTGCATCCTGTCATTCTAATGCATTAAAAAGAAATTGAAGAACTATTTGGAAACTGTGATTTTGACATGAACTTTGAATGATTTAGTATATTTTTTTCTTCTCTTTTTGCATAAAGGTTGCTTTCAAAATACTCAAAATGTAAGCTCAAAGATAAAATTAATTTTCCTTCTCCTCAATTATTTTTGTGTATAAATTATTGACTACATTATTATTTCTGTTTTTGGCACTTTTCCTTTTAGCTGGGTGCCAATTTCACCATCAAATTTTTCATTTTGATGACACATGCCAGCACTATAAACAATTTCCAAAATAAAACAACTTATTTTCATAAAGCAAAATCATATTTTTCATAAAAATTTTTTTTACTTAAATAAAAAATTAATTATTATTTTTTTTAATTAGAAGAATGTATTAAATTATTGTAAAAATGTTTAAATTATTTAGAAAATTGCACAAGATATGAATGGGACAATGCACAGTATGAAAGTTTCAAATGACAACCAATTACCTCCGTCATCAAACAACAGTAATGCAACCCAATTGAAACCAGATTCTTTGCAAGTAAGCAATTTTGTATTCTTCTTATTATATTTTAATATTTATTTTGGGTGATTCTTCAATTTTTCATCATGTTAAATTTAGTATGATTTAAATTCTGTATTTATGATATTTAAAAGAAATCAAATTTTCTGCTTCAGTTATTTCCCCAAAATAAAGCACCTGGTGTATCAAACAAAGAAGAGCAAGAGAAGATAAAGAAAGCAAAGCCATGTAGAAAGGTTTGATCTTTATTTTTATTTACCATATATTTCCAAATAAAAGCAATTTTTTTTTTGCAAGATTAGCTGATCTGTATATAAGCCAATCTCCGTAATTTAGCTTCAGAAAAAATTTAAAATTTCTGGAACACAGAAATATTCAGTAGTTGTTTTGGATTGTATTTTTCAATAATATAGATATTTCATGGAACATTTTATTGTTTTCATGTTATTAGTTAAACAGCAATAACATGAAAAAATACTATAACCTTAGTTAGATTCATTTTGCAAGTAAAATTATCTGTAAAAATTTACAAAGTTTGCATTAATAAGAAAAAATTATCTTAAATGTGAAAGTTTAATTATGAATTTTTTCCTAAAACATTTTTGCTTAAAATTTGATAAAATATAGCATATGCTGTATTCTTTACTTCGCAGCTTTAAAAAAAAAAAAAAAAAATTTTTAATTTAATTTCTTTGAAATCCTATTTTGGGTTAATTTAATTTTGTGGGCTAAAATTTTGAAACAAGGTTCGCTTGTTTTTCTTTTCATTTAATCCAAATGAAAAGAAAAACTTGTTAATTTCTTTTTGCGACTATCAGATTTTCCAGGTTTTTGTTATCAACACTCTGTTTTTGGAAATTTTTGACTAATTACTTATTTATAATTAATTAATTAGTTATAATACCAAACAATCCCTGCCAAAAAAAGTAGGAATCGCACTTCAATCCATGCATAAAATAATTTTTTTTTCATGTAACAGATTGTTATATTTGATCTCTTACATATAATAACTAATAAAATTATGTTTACTAATGATGCTTACTGAATGTTATTCTTTAACATTACTAACACATAACTAAACTAACCAACAGATTCACAGCTTGACTGCCCGAAGTCTATCCAGGGAGTTTCGTGACCTAGCGAAACTAAATCTTCCAAAACCCATGAATAGAACTGTTCAAGTTCCTTCACAGAATGGTGAAGAGGGCACAAGCGAGAGGGAAAGCTTGTGCAGTCCAGAATCTGTCCAGAGCTCTTATAGCACAGGTCAAGCAGATAATGGCCATGGTTACACATCAGATGAAAGCAACACCAGTACTAATTCAGTGACCAAGAATAAATCACGTCGTCACATTTCGAGATCCATCCTCGAAAGAGCTACTTATTGGGAGCGTCGAGCAGAGCAGGGTTTGTTGAGTGATGCTTCTGTCAGCGAAGAGTTTCCAGGAATAGATATTAATCCTGAATAATTTCAGAAGTATTTTTTTTTTTTTTTCCCTGTATAGCAGTTTTTAGAAAGGATTTCCTATCTTTAGTATATATTTTATTGAACTATTTTATTTAAAATCTTTCAAGTGGTAGATTTTAATTGCCAATTACTTATGTTGCCTTTCAGTTTTAGATTTGTATTATATTGTTTCTTTTTATTTATCGATATATAATGATACAGTATGTTGTATCAGGTACTTCTTTTACACATATCATCTATATGCCTTGTTACTTTTTTTTTTCTTTTCTTTTTTGAAAATGTTCATTGCAAAGAGCATTTATTTTTAAAAACTTATCATTTTTGTTCCTTAAAAATCCTATTAAGAAGTATTTTGTTTGTTATAGTTACTATAAAAAGTATTAAAAATGTGAAACAGTATTGTATTCTTTTTGCACAAAAAATGGAGCTATTCATTAAGAAATTTTTTGATTAATATTTTTTTTCCTTACTGTAATTCTTTTATAAGTTAATAAGCTTTTTTAACATTCCATTTTATATGCTCCATTTTTGTTTTTCTTAAAGCACTACTTATATATTTTAACCAGGGGTGAAGAGTCTGCTTTTAAATTTCTGACTCCTGACCCCAAGTCGAATTTTTTATGCTGATCTGACTCTTTTCTGTAAACTTAAATTGATATGTGTAAACAAACATTTGCATTAAAGAATTTGTTACTATTTTGAAAGTGCACTCACTTAAAAGATATTCTTGAACACTTTTTGTTTGCAAACAATATATATATCCTATAACAATACTAAATAAACAGGTATTACAGTATAGCTTAAGACAAGCATACATTTTAATCGCAAAGTTGAAATGACTGACCGAATGATCCATTTTTTATAAATTCTCGCCCCCCCCCCCCTCCCCCAGAAGTGCATTTTCTGCTAAATATTAATGGACCAGTAGAGTTTCCATAAAAATTACTACGTCAAATTATTTATCACTACTTGGCAATCGCCATTCTCGCATAAATTCAATAACTTTTCCCCAAAAATTCCAAGTATTTTCCAACCGGGGACTCAATCAATTATTTTTTATAAAAGAGTCAGGTTTTAACACTGATTCGTAAATACTTGGAATACTTCCTTTCTTTTGGAATGTTAAATGTGTGTAGGTGTAAAAAAAAAAAATTTCCCCTCCTAGTCTTTTGGCTGTTTGTAAATATTAAAATAAAATATATTTATTTATAACATCTAATTGCAATTTCTCCATTTGATATTTGATTTTATTAAATTCAAAAATATTACATTTAGCTATTTATAATATTATTAATTTTTAGGAATTTTTTTATTTGCATGGCTGCTGCTGCAATTTATTTATGATAATTTCTTTTCAGCTAAGTTTTTGTATTGTGTTAAAATAACACAATACAAATTAAGAAACATTGGTTTTGCTATTAAAATTCTTACAATATTTAATTGCTTTAAATATTCTAAGAATGAATTATACCTTTTTTAGATGAAAGTTGAGCATCTATTTTTAATTAAATTTTTGCAATTTGCCTTGCAAAATCTACTTTTTAAGATTTGTCTCCCTCCTCTATGTATTTAAATATATAGTATTATAATTCTGTTCAATCAGTATTAAAAGCTAGGGGATCTGCTGCAATGTTTCTATGTATTTACAGTTGTTAAATTTTTATTGTAAATATTGTAAAAATTTGTTTTTTCAGATTCCAATAATCTGATATGTTACTCTGTTAGACAACACTGTATTGTCTGAAATTGCCTATATTCAATTGTTAAATGTGCATATGTAAGGTCTGAGCCTTTTTATTATGCATTTCATTTTAGTATAGGTTATTGAAATTATTCAGATCTTCTGCAGAATAAAAATATATTTTATTTTATTTTGTGTCAATTATTATCATATTTATTTCATGTGTTGGCAGCATTTTGCATTTGGACTGTTAAACTATATTTTAAAAAATGGCTAAATTAATCTTATGGCATATATATATATAAATTTTGTGGCAATCAATGAGGCTTTTGAGTAAAGCCATTGATGCTTTTTAAGTGATCACATCTCTACAACAGTGTTTTTATGCTCAATGTGAGAGAATTTTTAATATGGAAAAGGAAAAAAAAAATCAATTATAGAAATACTTTTAGAACTTAATTGCAAAACTTTGAACATATCGAGATTGCTAATTTTAAGAATGATAAGAACATCATTGTAAATATATGGGATTATTATGCACCAATCAACCTAATCTATATATATTATTAAAATGTAAGTAATGCAATATTGCATTATTTCAGTAAGTGTTTTGGTATTTAGTTCGATTTTTGTTAGTTCAAAAGTAATTGATCAAAAAAGGCTTGCATATTTTGATGTAATATCTAGCAGCTATCGCTTGTAATTTATTGAGCGCAATTTCAAAATGAATACCATTTTTAAAAAATAGATATTGAAAAGAGAAAAAAAAATTACATCGATGGGAATTTTGCATCAAGGCTAGCAGACAGTTGAAAAAGGATCTGATTTTCTAGTTTGTTACAAAATAAAAAACATAGTGCAAAATATTTTCCTGATATGTATGTTTACTTTTATTTATTAAATTATAAGTCTACAAAAAAATTATCAAATTAAAGTAAAATGGCTAGGCGGTCTGCTGCCTGAGCATTCCAATCATAAGATATAATTCCTCTTTTGAATCCTAACTCTTTGACATGGCAGAACATGCTTTTAACTAGATGTTGATTGTTGTACATAATACCTTGATTTTAACAGAAATCGGCATGGTTGTAATGCTGACGCCATTGCTAATACCATATGAAACCAAATGTGCATGATATGATTCATGTTGGCAGAATTTGGGAACTCTAGCATTAGGAAAAATAACAATCACGTTTATTAAAACTTTGTCACTAAACACTTACAGATTTGGAAAGCGTCATTGTATTGCACGTTGAGATTGCAATATCAGACAAAAAGTTCAATACCAGTATTTGGTATTTTTTAGATCTTTGATACCGGTTTCTTTTCTTGATCTTGATACCGAAATTTTAGAAAAAAAAGAAAACACACGTTTTTTTTTGCCAGTTTTATTAGAGAATGTAGTATATCAACCGATTTTTTTATGTTCTTTAAATTTATTCTGATTCGTTATTATGGGGTATTATTTATGAGTATATATATAAAATAAATCTAAAAAATATTTTGAACTCTAAAGTATGATATGCAAATGCAATGTGCACTCACCAATTTAAAAAATATCGAAATATTACACACTTTCTTCACAACTACAACCTAATTTTCACAGATAAGAAATTCTAGTTTTCAGATAAGAATTCTAAATTTCTAGTAAATACCGAAAAAACGGTATTTGAACGTGTGAATACCGGTATTACAAAATTGTACAAATGGCTCAAAATACTGGTATTGCAATCCCTAATTGCACGATATCTGTGGATGATGGAGTCATTGAAATTTATTTGCATATTCTCAATGGACTCCCCCCAATAAGCTGCTCACATCCCAACACTGCCATTATCAAATGGTATCCGTTCTACAATGCAATTGTAACGTCTCGCAAAAACTCGTCCACCCCAAAGATGCAAAAAGAAATCATACAGGATGTTCGATCAATATTGTATAGATTATGCACTCGGACGACATCATACCTTACTTCTGTAATGCAAAGTTTCAGTAGGAAAAGCATGACATCATATCTGGTGCACAGAAACTTTAATAGAAAAAGGTACATATGATATATATGGCATACCTAAGAAGTTGCTCAAAATGACAACATGAGGTTTACATGTGTGCGAAATTCAACGGGTAGTGAATTGAAACGGCCTGTGAAAGTGAAAGCAATTTAGTTTTATTCTTTGTAACTGGGATTCGATACATTATTACTTCAGATGTTCCTATAGAAAAAAAATCTAAAGGAGTTAGATCTAGAGATCGTAATGCAGCGTAACGACACCCTGTCATTAAACTTACTGATGATATTGGCATCGTGATAACAGCGAGGTGTATACTCACCTGCAGTTTGTAATGCATTACCATTATATTTAGATTAAGTAAACAAAGCAATATTTACGAACGGAATACATTAGTACTATGTAGAGATTACCTATAGTTCCGAGCAACGCGAAACCAATAACGCTGTTTATTTGCATAGCAAAGAGAACGCACCTATGATCCACCTCTTTAAACCAGGGGTCTCCAAACTACGGCCCGCGACAGCGAATAGCTTATTGTTGCTGTAATAAGTTGGACAAAAAAAACACAGAATGATAATAACTCGGTTTTATTTACTTACTAGGTAAAGCTTAATGACAAAATTGATATCAGTAATTCTGAACGTATAAGAATTTTCTGCAGAATTAATGCCTGTAGCTAAAATACAAAGAACTTTCTCCGATTGCGCTACTTGTTAATAACGATATTGTGGTCGATTTTTGGCAATAAAGATTTATCGTATTTCAGCAAAGGAAATGTTACGATTTCAAGGTTTGCTATAGAGCTTATTTTCCCTTGCATCGGATAGGACCTCCCCATTTGTGTCATAGAAACATGGTTTTCTGGACAGCTTTTATTCGCTTTAAAGAAACGGCCTAACAGTTAACGGCTGGATGCAGCATGGATGGTCTGAAGAGAAAGTGACTACCACGCCGAGTGTTTGTTTCTGCTTTGTTTTCACGTCTGGTTATCGAAGCAGCTATAATTTTTAGACATCATTGTTATTTAAAGTTTCCAATTGTTAATTTTTGTATTAAGGGGCCGAGTGGCTAGCGCTCTGGCGTTCGGTACCACAGGTATCGGATTCAAATCCCGGCTTTGCCCATGGGTGTTGTAGTGGTTCGGAATCCACTTTAAACCATAGGCCCCGGTCCTAATAGGATCGTAGAACGTTGCGGGGGCATTGTTGCTCCGCGTTCGTGGCTTATCTTCAAGTTACACGCGCCCCCTGGGTAATGCAAAGTGAGTACGTCTGTGCAGCGCTTGCCTTAAGGCATCCAAGACCAAGCTGTCTAAGTGTTTGCCAACTGCATTAGAACAAAAAAAAATTGTATTTTAGCATTAAAGAGCTCGGAGAAATGAAGCTCTTGGAATGAGACAAAAAGTAAAACCAAAAACAATTCCCGTCACTTTAAGGGACACATGAGCAAAAGAAGAATG
>BPLQ01006942.1:0-29042 GCA_021605075.1 Caerostris darwini
AGCGAAAAGAGTTGTATATTTCGTTTCCAGGAGAGATGAATATGTACATAATAACAACACATCACTCAAATTTGACGCTCTAATAAATCAATTAAAAACGAAATTTAATTTTATAAAACGTAATTAGAAAATTAAAATATTTTTTTAAAACTAATTAACTAAACATATATTCAAGTCAATTATCCTTTTTTGTTTTTTATTCCAGCAAACATTTTGTTATCACGTAATTTTCTAACACAGGATAGTAAGTGAATTGAAGCGTACATTAATTAACCTGAGAAAATGACGACAGTGCTGGGGTTTTTTCTATTAAAAAGAGTAAACCAGGTTCTTTACAAAATAAATAGAGTTTTTTATATGAATTTAATAAAAAATACTTAATACTGAGATAGATGCATCAAGAGAATTGGCGCATAAAATAGTCGACGCCATACAGCACTTTTACCAAATTGATAAAGAAAAACTCTTTTTTTAAACCATTAAAAGTTTTTTTTCTTTCAATCTCCTTTCGCATCACTATTTTAATGTAAAACGTCTTGAATAATCTCGATAAAATTTATAATAATAATAATTTATTACTATTATTACTACTATTTTACTAGTTTATTATTCCTTGTGTGTGTTACTATCAAATGCATAATATTACTATTACTATCGATTACATTTATACAATTATTGCTATTACCACTGTTATTGTTATCACAATCACTATTATCGCTATTACTATTATTACTATCACTATTACCATTATTATTACTATCGCTATTACCATTATTATTACTATCGCTATTACCATTATTATTACTATCGCTATTACCATTATTACTATCACTATTACCATTATTACTATCACTATTACCATTATTACTATCACTATTACCATTATTACTATCACTATTACCATTATTACTATCACTATTACCATTATTAATATTATCGCTATTACTATTATTACTATCACTATTATCATTATTAATATTATCGCTATTACTATTATTACTATCACTATTATCATTATTAATATTATCGCTATTACTATTATTACTATCACTATTATCATTATTACCTTTTTTACTATTATTACTATCACTATTATCATGCCAACGGCCGTACCATGCTGAATATACCGGTTCTCGTTAGATCACCGAAGTTAAGCAGCATTGGGCGCGGTCAGTACTTGGGTGGGTGACCACCTGGGAACACTGCGTGCCGTTGGCAAATTTGGGACCTGAATGGCCGAGTGTCTAGCGCTCTGGCGCTCGGTGCCACAGATTTCGGGTTCGAATCCCGGCGGTGCCATGGATGTTTGTAGTGGTTCGGAATCCACTTTAAACCGTAGGTCCCGGTCTTCTATGACTGTAAGAGCGTCACGGAGCAAAAGTCAGGCTTCTACCTACGGGTGCTCCATCACAACAGAAGCTGCTTCCTTCCCCTTCAATCATGAGTCCATATGGGCTTGTGGGCTTGGCCAGCCAAGTGGGATAAGAAACAACAAAACAACAACACTATTATCATTATTAATATTATCGCTATTATTATTACTATCACTATTACCATTATTACTATCACTATTACTATCACTATTATCGCTATTACTATTATTACTATCACTATTATCGCTATTACTATTATTACTATAACTATTATCGCTATTACTATTATTACTATAACTATTATCGCTATTACTATTATTACTATCACTATTATCGCTATTACTATTATTACTATCACTATTATCGCTATTACTATTATTACTATCACTATTATCACTATAAAAATTATTAATTACTATTCATAAAATTAAATACTAATCAAAATACATTATGTTTTATGAGCAAATAAGCATATATAATATTACGATGTTTATCTAAATAAATGATAATTTAACCGTCATTCAATTATTTTAAACGAAATCTGATGAAAGTTCAGCAAACATTTTATTACAAAGTAATTATTCTATGACTAGAATGAATAAGGCAGGCTTTAATTAATAAAAGATATTGTCTAAATAAAATATTTTTCTATGAAAAGGATAAGATTAAGATCTTATCCTTTTCATAGGATATAATTTAAAACTTTAGATATATTAAATTGTCATGACTATTTTGCAAATATTGAGTTCCTACAAAATTATATTGGAAACAATATTACTAAAAGTTAATGAGTGATTTTTATCTACACTTCCCTTTCCTTCAAAGATTGACAAAATATAATTAAGCTTGCTTCATCAGGAAAAAAAACCGTTTAACATATATAAAAAAAATCAGCTATCATACTTTTTTTTAACCATAAGCTTAATCATACTTTTATACTTCATCAAGCAAACCAAAATACTTTAACCTATCCTAACCTGGAGCCTAGTTTTCCACTTATGGTTACCATGAACAGTCTACTGATTGATAAAATAAGAGAGCTGTGAAAACTTTCAGCGGTAATTGCCCAAATTTGCATGTTTTAAGAATTATAAATGGGAAACCTTCTACCAAGTTTCACGAAGCTTAGACACACTGTCACAATTGCCATCGTCTTTGTTTCTCAAAGTAATGACCGCAGCGGACACCGTAAAAGATTTAAACCTGTGTCCTCCTCTACAGGATTTAATCCTGTATTAATACTGATCCAGAAATTGAACCATTCCTTATTTGTGTCACCATTGATCCACAAATTGAACCATTCCTTCGTTGAGTCACCATTGATCCACAAATTGAACCATTCCTTCGTTGAGTCACCATTGATCCGCAAATTGAACCATTCCTTCGTTGAGTCACCATTGATCCGCAAATTGAACCAATCCTTTTAGTTGTGTTACCATCGATCCACAAATTGAACCAATCCTTAGTTGTGTTACCATCGATCCACAAATTGAACCAATCCTTAGTTGTGTTACCATCGATCCACAAATTGAACCAATCCTTAGTTGTGTTACCATCGATCCACAAATTGAACCAATCCTTAGTTGTGTTACCATCGATCCACAAATTGAACCAATCCTTAGTTGTGTTACCATCGATCCACAAACTGAACCAATCCTTATTTGTGTCACCATCGATCCACAAACTGACCAATCCTTATTTGTCTCACCATCGATCCACAAACTGACCAATCCTTATTTGTGTCACCATCGATACACAAATTAAACCATTCCTTATATGGCTTAAAAACATTTACAATTATTACTTTTATTTAAGATTTGTACTTTTACATTATTCGTTTATTAATACTACTATTATTATTATTTGTAAACCCGTTGATAAATCAGTCATTTGAGTTTCTTGATTAGTTGATCGCTCAGTTAATGCCATTTCAAAGTAAAATTTTAAATGAAACGTCACTTCCCTCTGTTTCACAATAAGGTTTCATTTTGCAAGCTTCAGTTTTATCCCGCTGTGATTTATTGAAAGGAAGAAGTAATATGACCGGAGAGGTTGGAAACCGATTCTCCAAAATTCGATCTCTTTCTTCATACACCGTCGAGACCAAAATAAATAACCTCAATGTCACCGCCACGTCGTGCCATATTTATTAAATAAAAGGAATAAAATAGTCCGTTTTATTTTTATATTTCATGATCAGAACCCAAGTACATAGGATGAATTAGTTACTCACTATTTAACCAGTACTGGCATAAGTAATACATTATTTAATACAACCTGAATCTGAATCATGAAATATAAATTTTCCACGACCTTATAGTTCCAAAACCAATAATCCTGCTCGCACCATCCCAAACTGAAAGCTTTTCGACTAAAAATACCCCGCGGTTCGAAAACTCATAAAAATTCAAGGTTTCTCCAAAACAGGCTACATTTGCGTTTAAAGGTAAAGTCAATCCTTTCAAAAAAAATCAATATTTTACTATGGGCTTTTTTAGGCTACATAATGCATTAGGCATTTTTCTTTTGGGTTACATTGCATTGTATTTTATTCCGAGTGTATTAAACAGATCTAATATTAGAGAGATATCATGTGTACTACATACAAATTTGTAGTTATATACTTAATTGGCTCATTTTCTATAAATTAAAAATTTAGTAGACTTCATCTTAAAATTAGTAAAACTTATTTTATTTCATATTTCATGGTTGGATTCCCAATTTGAAATGGATTTAAATAGTTTCTATTCAACAGCTTGTTATGAGAAATAATTCTTATAGGTGTACTTTTAATTTCCTAGACATATTTCAAAACAGATTGCATTTAAGTAAATTGAATACCATATTATATTTCTTAAAATTAATTTTCTGCTCCTTTTCTAGAATACGCTCATTTAATTTATTGGTTGTTTTATGATGATATTTGCTCAAAATAATTTATAAGAAACATTTCATTTTCCACCCATTGCAAATACATGTATTGGGTTTATAATATGGAGGAAGTTGTGATTAATGGGGTTCTACCATAATTAGAATTCTAGATGAAGCAATTGCACAATGAGGAATTTTCATTTATTTTTAATTGGTGGTTATCATAAGTAAGATTTATATTTACCATTAATTATATTCTTAATATTCTATATAACATAATAAATCTATATTTCTTTTTAAATTTTTAACCTAAAATCTACTTAAAAAGCTTCTCATGGCAAATACACATGTAGCAAACGCATCTCCCAGACATAATAATTTAATTCATAATAATACTCAAAATGAATTGCATACCACAATGATAAATATGTAGGAGAAAATTGTAACAAGATATAAAAGTTTTTGTTTTGCTTAAATTGACACTAAAGAATTTGTAAGATGAATGACAATTTTGAATTCAGTCCTGCGAAACTCAAGTTGACCTTATTTATTTCGCCATTATTTATAATGCATCGTTAAAACAATTCTACAGTAAAATCGTCGTTTATGTCACTTCTTAGCGACGTAAGACATAATAAATGGAGACTTGTAGGCGTCAAAATAACTTCAAACTTAATTAATAACCGCACAACTAAGAAGTATTGATGAAATCATAAAAAAAATCTCATCAGCGAAAAATTGACGCTGTTATTCACCGCGAATTAAGTTAAAGAATCCTAAACGAAGTTACGGTAGTTTACTGAAATGCTCACAAACATCGCCCCGCATTTTGTAAATCATCGCCGATTTGACGTCTTGGCGAAGACGATTGCCCTAATATAGGATCCAGCCCAATTCTACTACAATGACCAACCAAGTCTGTTTTTTAATCTTTTATTTAGTTTATTGTCGAGTATTTGCTACATTATTTACCTCTAATAATTTAGAATTAATAATGAATGAGAGAATTATAAATAAAAAATAAATATCATGATTGATTGAATAACAAAAGTCATAATTATCTATACCTTATGCGAAAGGCAAGAAATGGTAGATCGGAATTAAACACATATACTATATAATTATTAATTAGATGTATGAATATCTGATATTTATGTTATTAAAAAAAACAATTATAACTCAAGCGCAATCATACTGTGTTGTAAGATAAAACTCAAAATAATCGCCTCCATGTTCCACAAGACATACAAAATTCGAGTTAAAAATCAAATACAGCAAAATATAATAATATCAACTAAGTGCAAAGGATGAACCATTGTTCAGTGCAAAAGATGAAGCATTGTTCAGTGCAAAAGATGAAGCATTGTTCAGTGCAAAAGATGAAGCATTGTTCAGTGCAAAAAGATGAAGCATTGTTCAGTGCAAAAGATGAAGCATTGTTCAGTGCAAAAGATGAAGCATTGTTCAGTGCAAAAGATGAAGCATTGTTCAGTGCAAAAGATGAAGCATTGTTCAGTGCAAAAGATGAAGCATTGTTCAGTGCAAAAGATGAAGCATTGTTCAGTGCAAAAGATGAAGCATTGTTAAGTACAAGAGATGAAGCGTTAATAAAAAGGAAATAGGAAAAAAATAACTTCAAATAAACATAGAAAGGAAACATTCACATTACATAACAAAATCGCAAAAAACAACCAAACGTTACTATATACTTGATAACATCAGAAAAAACTGCAGGCCACGAAATAACTAGTATATTTAAAGCTTTCCTTATTAAGACTCTTTGCCGTTAAAATTTTGTACAATTCAGAAGTAGGTGTTCGAAATGATGATCACTTTATCCTCAATTGCAATGGAACTCACTGCTTGAATTGGTTAATGGTGCCGAGTTCAGCCAATACAGAATCCAAGATTGTCATAAAGATAAGAACATAACTTGCCATTAAATGAAACAAAACAGTGACTCCCATCCAACTAGACTTCTAAAAGTAAAAATTCGGATCTTACGACACTCTACAGAAAAAAAATGTTACAATGATGTTTTTTAAAAAAAATTACAACGTACACTAACAATAAATTTCTTAAAAAGTCTATTTAACAAACCATTTGATAAAAATACTCATCATTTAACCTCAAATATAAATACAGCAGGTACAGTTTCATTAAAAACTTCGAATTATGCTCTTCTATTCCACTTGCGATCTAGAGGGGTAATCTTGATAGTAGGCAATCTATCTTAACTTTCTACGGGCCGCATTTTTTATTAATTACAAAAAAAAAATTATGCAACTGATAATCAATTATAAACCTATATACTCAGATTTAAAAAAAATATGTGACAGTTTAAATAATTTTATTATAATTAATTCATTTTGTAACAACGTCTTACAATGTTTACATTTATGAGCATACTATAAAAGTTTAAGCTTGAAATTGTATAAAACAGTTTGCACTTGGCTTTAAACATAGATATAATTTGTATTTGAAGCATTTTATTTTTGTAATTCTTTTACAATCCAGATTTTTACAACGTCCTGTGTTGTCCGAAATAATTGGCAAATGTACTACTTCATCTCTTAGCTGAAATAATAAATCTAACAAAGAATCTTCGTATCTATTACCGCTAATACATCTAATTATGTGAATTTATCATATTTTGGGTATATGATAAATAAATTTGAAATTAGAAGAACGCACAAGCATTATCCTAAATGTTCCGAAATCTACCATAATAGCCCACAATAAACTGAAAGTAACAAAATGATTATTGAAATCCAAACAAATAAGTTATTATTGATATACAAACCTGGAGCTGTTATGTACTCCTTCTATTTATTCAGTAAATACTGCCAGAATATAATGTCATTTGCACAAGATGGTTCCGTTGATTTCAATTTGCAGATTTATTTACTTTGATATTTCTGGTAGATGGTGCTGCCAACTGTCATCAGTAATGTTATTAGTTATCTCAGAGACGGCATATGATTAAGATGTATACTTCATCTAGTGAAAGTACTAAAATTATTGGATAAAATGATGATATATTAGCATGTGACCTGAAATTTATCCTGGCCTATAGGGGTTTAATAGTTCTTAATCCAATAAATGAAATTTTTCATAGTAGACATCGAATCTGTTTGGTTTATCGCTCTACTGTCATGTTTTGCATACTTTGGGCTAATTACACCGGGACCTACAGTTTAACTTGAATTCCTAACCACTAACAAACATTGATGTCATCCTCCAGAAATTGAACCTGAAGCCTGTGGTACTAAAGGCCAGGTTTGGTTATGTTTGTATCTCTACGGTCATCTTGTGTACACAAGGGCTAAACAGACCGATATCTACAGTTTAAAGTTGATTCTGAACCCCTCATAAACATCCATTTCATTGCCAGGATTCGAACCTGGAGCCTGTGGAACCAATGGCCACAGCACTAGCCAATTGGACACCGGGCTACACTAAAAGCCAGAGATCTAAACAATTGGCCATCAGGCAGAATCGGAGATTCTTGAGTTTCATTTTACACACATTTCAATTAAGTTATCAAAATAAATTCCATTTTGTGTTGTACATTTTTGATTTAAAAAAACTTTGGCAAAAAAACTGCTTTGAATAAAATACACAAGATGTTGTTTATGTGTGAATTTCTAAATTTATTCTAAAAGTTTCATTTCATTTTTTTAAAAAATCGACTTTTCAAGAGAGATATTAAATTTTTACGTAATGGAAGACCGTTGACAACAGGGATTAATATCATTTCAAACAAAGATGTTATTAAGTGGTGATATTTTAAATGTGCGTGACAGGTTTAACAAATTCAAACAAGATCTTAGTGCATGCTTTCAAAACAAAGTTTTAAAGTTAAAAAAACACAAACACAAACGCTTCAAACTTTTAATACATTTTTTAAAATTAAACTTCATGTCAGAATTTTTTTTTCTTATGCACAGTATTTCAGTAAATTATGTCACATTTCTTTTTTCGTGGTAATGATAATGATAAAAAAAATTTCCTTATTTACAATGCATTATTAAGAATGATTTTATAATGCCTTTCACCTTTTTTTACGTGTAGCTCTTTTTATTTTTTTTCCTACAATTTTGTTATAAAGATTAAATGTTTCTGATTGCAAAATTAAAAATAATTTCATCTTAAATGTGTTTTTCTGTGACATGTTTAAAAAAACAGGATAAATTTAAAGGTTTATCGAAATGCGAGAATACTTCATGTCATAATCAGTCGAAATTTTTATTCAATGTTTAAACATTGATATTTTTTTCTTGTAGAGAAAGCTTAGAAAAATGTACAATACAATTATATATAATGAAAATAAATTTATCATTATTAATTAGAATACAAGTGTCGGGTAAATTCGTTGAAAGGAAAAATAACATTCATCCAGGCATTTTTGTTGTTGTTGTTGTCTTTTTCTTTTCAAAGTACTTCAAGTAAAAAAATTTCAAAATTTTGCATTCGTTAATGACTAAATTAAAATATATAAAATCTATCATTTTGCTTTCTTCGTAGAAGTCGAAAATTATTCAGAAAGATAAAATTTGGATATGTCTTCTAGTATACATTATTATACAGTAAAACATAGTGATGTATAATTGATGATTATTTTTTGAAAAACTAATATTTATTTTTGTAAATGCTTATTTATTTTTTAAATATATTAAAAAATAAATAAACATTAGGCTTTATAAAAAGAGATGAATTTAAATAAGTCAACAAAACAAAATGAACATAAGTTTTTACATGCTCAAAATTTGAGATTCATAACGATTCATCAGTAAAGAAGATTATACAGTCTGTTCAAACATAATTTTATCATAATAAGTTTTATTTCTCACATAAGGAAGCTCATGTTCCACATATTGTGTGACGAACATTTCTTAACTGACCGAAAAAGAAAATGAATGCCTTCTGAACTTATTACTACGCGTACTTAATGCCTTACTATTATGTATTTGAGCAAGAAGCTCAAATGCATCATCACAATTACCCTCAAATCGCGTCGGTTTTGAAAATGACTGACGAAAAGCAATGACTCCAAAGCACGCTATCAGTCTACTAGAATTTAAATCTAGTCTACTCATAATAGTTTAAAGTATAAATAACGAAAGTCAATAGTAAAAATAGATGAACTAGTAAAAAATATAACTAGTAATAAATGGAAATTTCTTTATGAAATTTGAATGTGTTGTATTAACATAGAAAGAGTAGACATTTTCGATTATTGCAAATTAATTATGTACAAAGTTAATTATTTCTTTTAATGATATACTTCATTCCCTAAATTTATAATAATTTTTAAATCTAGATATTTGAAGACTTTCTATAATACAATTTTACATTTTTTTTTTTTTTTTACAACAATTCAAATATCTGATGATAATTGTCTTAGGAAACAAAATTGAGAAAATTTGTAAATCTATTTAAAAACTGTACTAATTTCTTGCCTACGCCATTCCATACTACCCAATTATAACTACTCTACATTAATACAACCACATCATAACTGCTCTACATTAATACCAGCCACATCATAATTGCTCTACATTAATACCAGCCACATCATAACTGCTCTACATTAATCCCAGCCACATCATAACTGTTCTACATTAACATCAACTAGATCATAACTGCTCTATATTAATACCAACTAGATCATAACTGCTCTATATTAATACCAACTAGATCATAACTGCTCTATATTAATACCAACTAGATCATAACTGCTCTATATTAATACCAACTAGATCATAACTGCTCTATATTAATACCAACTAGATCATAACTGCTCTATATTAATACCAACTAGATCATAACTGCTCTATATTAATACCAACTAGATCATAACTGCTCTATATTAATACCAACTAGATCATAACTGCTCTATATTAATACCAACTAGATCATAACTGCTCTATATTAATACCAACTAGATCATAACTGCTCTATATTAATACCAACTAGATCATAACTGCTCTATATTAATACCAACTAGATCATAACTGCTCTATATTAATACCAACTAGATCATAACTGCTCTATATTAATACCAACTAGATCATAACTGCTCTATATTAATACCAACAAGATCATAACTGCTCTATATTAATACCAACAAGATCATATCTGCTCTATATTAATACCAACAAGATCATAACTGCTCTATATTAATACCAACAAGATCATAACTGCTCTATATTAATACCAACAAGATCATAACTGCTCTATATTAATACCAACAAGATCATAACTGCTCTATATTAATACCAACAAGATCATAACTGCTCTATATTAATACCAACAAGATCATAACTGCTCTATATTAATACCAACAAGATCATAACTGCTCTATATTAATACCAACAAGATCATAACTGCTCTATATTAATACCAACAAGATCTTAACTGCTCTATATTAATACCAACCACTGAGAATTAATCACAACCATAACATATTTTTCCACTTTTATTAACTGTATTTTAATATTGATTTTTTTTTAAATTTGTTATTGTTAATTTCAATGTTTCACATTTCCATTAAAAAATTAGGCGTTTTACAGTTTTACTTTTCTCATTACTCATTTTCCACTATAAATAAAATTTCAAAGCATATTTTTCATCCCAGTACTATCTACAAAAGTTAACCAACGCTTATATTAAACAAATGCAATGTAATAAGTTTAATGCAACGAAACTGACTCATAAATATTCCCACTTTTTTTTTAAAAATCAAGCATTTGTGAAAAATAAAATTCCCAATTTGATACGATTATTCTACTTTCCCATGAAAAGATTTAATGGTATTTCCGATAGAAATCACTCAGTAAACGAGCGATGACATTCAGCACTTTCCATTTTTTGAGATAAAATACGTTGTGTCCTGGGAGAAGGAAATGAGAGTCACAAATCCATGCATAATTTTACCCGAGATAACGCACTGAGCAGGACAATCAGGACAATTCTGACAACGACGGGGAAGACTTCTTCCGATCAAAAACGCTGACTCGAAGTATCTTCTCCGCCACCATTAGTCCAATTTTTATACGATTAATAGAAAGATGGAAAGAAACAGATGCTTCTTTGCCCTACCGTCCAAAAAAACTAATTTTTCATCTAGTTTTTTTACCCTCCTAAAAAGGTTTTTTGTGGGGGGAAGGCGGTGTAAAAGTTATGTTATTAATGCATTTCCCTGACTCTGCCGTTTCTTGTTTTCAATCAACATTTGGATATCACATTTAGAAAAAACAACAAAAAAATACACTAAATAATTTTCAGTTGCATTTATAATAAAAAGGAAATATTATTTATCTTTTGTAAAAATTTAATCTATTCTGGAATATTGAAATGTTTGCATGAATTTTTCATTGATTAAAATTGTTTTAACAAAATTAAAATCTGCTGAAAAACTGTTTACTACTGTTGCATTTTTCCCAAGAGAAGAGTTGTAGAATTTCGTTCCCAAGAGAGAGGAATGTATATTCTTTAACAAGAACATAATAACTTATCAATCATATTTGACAGCCGATCAGCAGTATTGCGGATATTTATATTACATGCAATTAGTGTTTAGTGTTAATGATAACTTGTCACTCAAATATGACAAATAATCAGTGTCATGAATAATTTGACATCAGGAAATTAACGATTGTCTGTGCGACCTGCACAGGTCGAAACAATTACAAATGGAATATGGATTACACCATGAGTTGTTGCATGGTGATAGACCACAGGCTGAGAAAGTGTCTACTCAAATCAGAAGTAAGGGAAGCTGACCCCTTTCCCTCCTTCAATGATTAGACTATTCATTGAGTGTCCGTATCGCACTGCCGGATACAGAATTAGTCAAAAAACATAACAAATTTTCCCAAATTTATTAACATGTGTAGTTTTCCGTTCATTTATTTAAGTTTCGTTATTGTTAGTATTTAAATGCCTTACATTGCCAGTCTGATAAAATTAGACATTTTACAGTTTTTACTTTTTTCATTACTCAATTTTCACTATAAATCAAATTTTAATATATATTTTTCATCCTAGTACTATATACAAAAGTTAACCAATGCTTTTAATAACAAATGCAATGTAATAAGTTTAATGCAAACAAATACAACGAAACTGACTCACAAATATTCCCCCTTTTTTTTAAAAAAAAACAAGCATTTGAGAAAAATAAAATTCGCAATTTGATACGATTATTCTACTTTCCCATGAAAAGATTTAATGGTATTTCCGATAGAAATCACTCAGTAAACGAGCGATGACATTCAGCACTTTCCATTTTTTGAGATAAAATACGTTGTGTCCTGGGAGAAGGAAATGAGAGTCACAAATCCATGCATAATTTTACCCGAGATAACGCACTGAGCAGGACAATCAGGACAATTCTGACAACGACGGGGAAGACTTCTTCCGATCAAAAACGCTGACTCAAAGTATCTTCTCCGCCATCATTAGTCCAATTTTTATACCCGGAAGAACGATTGATAGAAAGATGGAAAGAAACAAATGCTTCTTTACCCTACCGTTAAAAAAAACTAATTTTTCATCTAGTTTTTTTCCTCTCCTCAAATGTTTTTTTCTGGGGGAGGGGGTGTAAAAGTTTTGTTATTAATGCATTTCCCTGACTGTGTCGTATCTTGTTTTCAATCAACATTTGGATCACTTTTAGAAAGAACATAAAAAAATACAGTAAATAATTTGCCGTAACATTTATAATAAAAAAGATTCTGAATGTTATTTATCTTTAATCAAAATTTAACCTATTCAGGGATATTGGAATATTTGTATAAATTTTTCATTTATTAAAATTATGTTAACTAAATTAAAATCTGTTGAAAAACTGTTTACTAAAAATTTTTTCCACGAGGAAAGTTGTGGCATTTCTTTTTCAAGAGAGAGGAATGTATATTCTTCAACAAGAACATAATAACTTATCAATCATATTTGACAGCCGATAAGCAGTGTTGCGGATATTTATATTACATGCAATTAGTGTTTTGTACTAATGATGGCTTGTCACTCAAATATGACAACATATAATCAGTGTCACGGATAATGAGACATCATGAAGTCAGCGATTGTCTATGCGACCTTCACAGATCGAAATAATTACAAATGGAATATGAATTACACCATAAGTTGTTGCCTCGGGAATGGTGATAGACCACAGGCTGAGAAAGTGTCTACTCCAATCAGAAGTAAGAGCAGCTGACACCTTTCCCTCCGTCAATAAGTGGACTATTTATGGGGTGTCCCTATCGCACTGCCGGACATTGAGAATTAGTCAAAAGCATGAAAAAAATTTCCAATTTTATTGACATGTGTAGTTTCACATTGATTTTTTTTTTTTTTTAAGTTCCCTTATTATTAGTATTTAAATGTTTCACGTTTCCAGTCTGATAAAATTGGACGTTTTACAAATTTACTTTTCTCATTACTCATTTTCCATTATAAATCAAACTTTAAAGTATATTTTTTCATCCTAGTACTATTTACAAAAGTTAACCAATGTTTTTAATAAACCAATTCAATGTAAAATGTTTAATGCAAACAAATACAACGAAACTGACTCATAAATATTCCCACTTTTTTTTTTTTTTTAAAAAAGAAACATTTGAGAAAAATTCACCGAATTTGATACGATTATTCTACTTTTCCATGAAAAGATTTAATGGTATTTCCGATAGAAATCACTCAGTAAACGAGCGATGACATTCAGCACTTTCCATTTTGAGATAAAATACGTTGTATCCTGGAGAAGGAAATGAGAGTCACAAATCAATACATAATTTTACCCGAGATAACGCACTGAGCAGGACAATCAGGACAATTCTGACAACGGCGGGAAAGACTTCTTCCGATCAAAAACGCTGACTCGAAGTATCTTCTTCGCCATCATTAGTCCGATTTTTATACCCGGAAGAACGATTAATACAAAGATGGAAAGAAACAGATGCTTCTTTACCCTACCGCTCAAAAAAACTAATTTTTCGTCTAGTTTTTTATTTTTCCTAAAAGGTTTTTTTTCTGGGGGTAAGTTATGTTGTTAATTCATTTCCATGACTCTGTCGTTTCTTGTTTTCAATCAACAGTTGGATCACTTTAAGGAAGAACAACAAAAATAATTCTTTAAATAATTTAAATAAAAAAAAATTAATTAAATATGTTGTAATTTATTGTAAAAGACATTCTGAATATTATTTATCTTTAGTAAACAAACCTTAACTTATTCAGGAATATTGAAATATTTGTATGAATTTTATTTTATTAAAAAAGGGTTTAAATAAAATATGTTGAAATAAAAAAATAAAAATAAATTGTTGTTTAAAACAAAATTCCTAATTAAAACAAAGAGCATGTCGTATGAAGTTTGGTTTGGTTTGGTTAGTCTACGGTTATTTTCTGCCCACTTTGGGCTAATTAGACCAGAACCTATAGTGTCATATGTGGACACCGATAAATGCTAATTTGTAATCGTTACAGAATATATAAAATAAATGGTAAAAAAAAATCTCTGAGATGTCTCGAGAAAAAATAAAAATACACCCGCTAAATTTGTGAATATGCAAATAACCGATATCCTCCGAATGTATGAAATGTTTTTATTCGTAAATTACCATCATTGCTCAATAGGCAGACGTTTGGAGACATTTTTTTAACCATTAATTTTTTTTTTTTTTTCTAGCAAATTAAATTATAATCGATATAAAATAACAAACTGAACTGGAATAAAAAAAAATCATCTTTTTCTTAATTCTTTGTTTTTAAAAAGTTTTCTTGAAAAAGGATTAACATATTTCTTATTTAAGCTTTATTTTTCTTCTTAATTGGGGTGGCCTGATGGCCAATTGGCTGGCGCGCCTCATGAATTGTAGTACCGCTTTCAGAAACGAGAAAACTATGAAGATTATAACTGCGTGTAAAAACCATGCGCGCAGATGCAAGGCAAGTTACCTCTTAAAAATGCAATTTGGAACAATATCCTCCACATAGACATTTTTGAAAATAAATTTTTTAAAATTTAAATCAACAATTATCATGAAGTGTAAACATTTCTTGCAAAGCAATGCTACATCAAAATTTTCTTTTAATTTAAAGTATTTTTTTTCTTCATAAAATATTTTTAAATAAAATATATTAGCATAAAAGGAATAAATTTTCCAGAAAAATAAAAATTTTAATAATAATTAACTGCCAATGATTATTTTTTAAATTTCTTTATTTACAAAAGAACAATTTTTAGTAAAAGTATTATTTTCAAGCAGCATTTCGTTAAAAAGAGCAATATCTTTATTCAGTATATATCGCATATCACAACATATTTTCTTTTTAACATCAAAATATATAAAAATGAATTTCCTAACCTATACATATACCAGCAAATTAATTTTATTATTTTAAATTTATAAGCTACAGTGCATCTACAAGTAAGACTATTAGTATTTTTAAGTACCTCTTAACGAAAATTAAAAAGATTAGCACTTAGGTTTTTTTTTTGTTTTTAGCTAATGATTGTTGCTTTTAAATCATTAATTATTTGAGTAAATGTTACAACTTCTTTTCACAATTCTTTCAAAAGAGAAAAAAAAAATGTCTCGTTTCGAGAACTACTTATTAATTCAACAAAAGAACATTGTTCTTTAAAAGAATATGTGCATCCATAATTGGTGCTTGATTTTATGCATTTTACAAGTATTCAAAATATTAAAAATGCATTTCTCATAATTAGAACTTTGGTTTATTTAGAATTCCCTGAAAGCCATTATTGTCAGCAAGAAAATTTATGTTTCCATTTTGTATATCAAAAAAAAAAAATTACCCTTTTGCAACTGAAATAATGCATAATTTATTTTACGGCAATTTAATACTGTGTTTCTATTTTGTTATTAACTTTTTTTTATTTCGGTTTTCCACGAATTTTAATGTAGAGATTACAAATCCTAATGGATTAGTTTCAATACAAAGGAAGAAATTATAAAATTTATAAATTGAAGGGTGCTTTAATAATCACTAATAACATACACGTATAGCATGCATCCTATATCATACAGCATCTAATTAACTTATTTTTTAAAACTGAAAATATTAAAAATCATAGGATTTAAACTAAAAACTTTTAATCAAATATAATAAAATATTTTTTTTTTTTTGTATTTTCCAGTTTAACTCGCTTTAATAAAACAATCTTGATAACACAACATAGCGTTGTAAAGACACATTTTGCATATTGTATGATGCATTTATTTACAATAAATTACAGTAATAAATGAAATAATAAAAATACTTTCTGTAATTAATATAAAGTTGTGTAAACATAGTTATTATAGCATCGAAAGCATTATCTTTATTTATTGCCGAAACAAGAATTCAACAAACCATTTAATGTAATAGATATTATAAGCATAAACTATCTTACTTACGAAAAACTAATGTTAAGCGAATGAAAGTAAGGTATAAAATAACGCTTTTTGGGCATAATAGACGTTGAACCATTCTTCCAGTGTCTGTAACAAAGTAAAAGCTTAGTTGGGTTGAGTTCTTGTGATTCCGTACGCCTTACTTCATATGTCAGTCATCGGTGCACAATGCGCGAGTTCCCAAAAAGGAAGAAAAAAATAAGAAAAATTACGATTACTCAGTAAAAAATAAGTAAACTTTCATAAAATTTACACAATGTTCTTAAAAATGTCAAAACATAATAAGCATGTTAAGATGATATCATTTAACGTATCCGAAATCAAGTTTTAAAAACATCTGCAATTTGCGGAATTAGAAACTGTGTAATGAAATTTTGAGATAGCCACCATTTGTCTGATGAGCAATTAGGTGAATAGAAATGAGTCAAAGTCAATCCCAAGTAATGTAATAGTTTAATTTGTCGCTCTACGGTCATTTCTTACACAGTTTGGGCTACAGCTACAGTTTGTAACCCATAATTTAAAGTGGATTTGAACTACTAACAAACATCTATGTCACTGCTAGGATTCAAACCTGAAGCACCAACGGCCAGAGCGCTAACCAATTGGCCATCAGTCTGCCATATGATAGTTAAATGCGAACCTTTTAATTCATAAACTGTATAATATATTTCCAAGAACAGAATCAGCTTCTAGAAGTGGCACAAAGCGGAGAAAGATCCAGAGCTACGAGTGCCACAGTTGACCGCTAACTGCAAGAGCTCACAGAACCCCTATGCCAACTCAGTTCAGAATTTCGCTTGCAGCAACCACTAGAAAGTTGGTATTCAGATCAATTGAGCACAGAATGCTTCATGAAGTAGGACTATGTAAGTAATCCAGTATTCTTTGTACATCTCACACCATGCCACCGAAATTAAAGTTTTAATTAGGCATATGCAGTAAGTCAGCGGATTGTATGTCAAGGAAAATCTGCATTATTTACTGATTAATCCAGATTTTGTTTTCAAATGTACACAAAAACATTGTTGGTTTAGTAGGAGCTAGCAATCTGCTATTATCACAATCCTATTAATGAAAGTAATAGATTTAGTTGATCCAGTGAATGTGTGGAGGCAGATATGGCATTAATAAGCCCGTATATCGTCTGAAGAGTTAACGTTAATGTTTAAGTAAATAGAGACCATTCTTTATCCAATTATTCATCTTTATCCAAACTGAAAATTAATATTACTTGCAATTGGTACCTTTTTTCGTCCTATTAAACTACAATACCAGATCACGCAGAGTTTGACTGATAGTTCAGTTTAGTTTTTGCTCTACAGTCATTCTTTGCACACGTTGGGTTAATTAGACCGGGACCTACAGTTTAACGTGGATTCAGAACCACTCACAAACATCCATGCTACCATCCAGAATTCCAACCTGAATCATGTGGTACCAACGAGTAGAGCGCTAGCTAATTGGCCATCAGGCTGCGTTTGCGTTATCTTAAAAATATTATATGCAAAGGTTTGTATCTGGACTTGAGATCGATTGAGCATATTTGAGATACTCTAGAAAGACGTATAGCTGCATTTATCCCGCCCCCTCCCACCTTTAAGTTTCTTCGAACTGCCCCGACAGAACAATGAGCTTTATTACCAACTGAGTTAATAAACGCCATCATTTTCAGCTTTAAACATCATTTTCGTACCTACATGTGATTATTTCATAATGAAGTTGATCATATATTGAATTCGGAGAGTATGTCTCTTTGGTATGGGCATTTTAAAGACAGAAAATAATCCTGATTTTTTTTTATTCCGAATTTGTGAAGTACTGTTTGATTAATGAATTGCCGAATTTTATTAAATTTCTATAAACAGAAATTTCAATCGCAATTTTCCAATTTTTCCTTAATTTTTTTTTAATGTACTTTTATAGTATACTTTTTTGGTCAAACCTTCCGGATGCAAAATCTGTTGTTTAAAAGTGTTTCCCGTGTCTATGAACAACAGAAGGATTCACATTTAACCATCCGACCACCTTTTCTGATTTTGACCTGCTTTTAATTTCTCGATAACCTTACATAGCACTTCTTTGGGACAAATGATGCCTGGAAGTCTCAGTAAGATATTGTCTTTTCTAAATTTAAAATATTATTATTACAGCGAAATTTACAGCTTATTCTCACATACATATTTTTATGTTACTTTCAGATGTATTCCGATTACAGATTCAGCTACTGTTTGCATCTTGCAATTTATTCAGTACTTTTTATTTTTTAGCAAATTTCATATCGTATCAATTTTTTTTCGGAGTTACTATTTTTAAATTATTTAAATATATATTAAATATATGGCATATATTTTCCATTTAAATATGTGGCATATCTTTCCCATTTAAATATGTGGCATACCTTTAAAAAAATAATTTTAAAATATAATTGAAGACAGTTACAATGGAGAAAATGCACATTCTTGTATGCAGCTAGGTAAGAATTATATAGATTCCTAATTCCATCCCGTATAAATCTTCTCCAAATATTTCTCAATTGTTACTCCAAATCTTCCATATGACTTACCATGTCTCAAACACTAATTGAAGAAGGTCTTGTGATCTGCAGCCTAAAGAAACATTTGAAACTGACCATCCAGAATTATATGAATCATATACGACCTGCCATGATGGAAAATGGTCCCAGAATGAAGCGCCATGTGGCATAACACAAATAATCAAAAGATACCATTAGCATATCGTTAAGTTGGTACGCAAAAGTACTTTACGTGCTCTGCTCTAGTAGAAGCACCCCTAACCAAAACCCCCAACACAAAATTTGTTTCGAAAGTAACTTTATACGTGACCTCCTCCTCTCACGGACACGATGGTCATCTACTCCAAGGCTAAATACCATAAAAAGACAATCTGGTGACAACCACGATGATCAATCTCAATACCTGAAGCTTTTATCTGTGTTGGGGAATCATCGTGAATATGGAAATACTAACAGTTTTCTTTTAATTCGTAAAACTTTTTGAATAACCAATATCTGAATAGGTTATGAAAGTTCTACTTCAAAAACTTTTTATTCTCCCTTCACACTTCACACATTTTACTCTCCCTTCATAAATTCGCAAATATGCTTACATGGAAAACGAATTGCCTCAATATACTGTAGTTGTTTGTTTTTTTAATTACATATTTTGGATTCCAACTCAAATACTTAGTTGCAAATGAATTTTATATTATTGAATTTTAATTTTAAAACTATCATCGTGAATAGGGAAATAGTAGTTTTCTTTTAATTCGTAAAACTTTTTGAATAACCAATATCTTAACAGGTTCTGAAAGTTCTACTTCAAAAACTTTTCATTCTCCTTTCACACATTTTGAAAAATTCGAAATTATAACTGCTTCCATTGAAAAAGAATTGTCTCAATATACTGTAATTCATTTTTTTTTTATTTTTCATATTTAGGATCTCATTTCAAATAGTTGCAAACGGAATTGATACTATTGAATTTTAATTTTAAAACAATCATCATGAATACGGAGATAGTAATTATCTTTTAATTCGTAAAATTTTTTGTTTCCATCATAAACTAGCATGGCCGACTATTTAAATTTTAACCGTTGCCGCAGAAACAAATTTATTCCTTTTATCGCAAATGTCATTCTAAGTGTTCCACAACCCACGCTATGAGCTGGGGAAAAAAAAGTATTTAAAAAAGAACGAAAAACTTTAGCATCCGGCAAAGATAATAAATGAAAATACTAAATCAAAAAATAAGTAGTGGAATCACACTTTTAATCGGAGACTTTTTTTTTTTATCTCCTCCTTCTTTGAAAAGCTAAACTGCAACTGCTACCCACAGAATGTTTTTCAAAAGAACATTCCCTTCTCAGTAATAAAAGTCGTCTGATATAAAAAAAAAAAAAAAAAAAGAACTAAAACTTTTTTAAGCAAACGCTCTAAATGTGCCTAAAAAAAATAATGGAAGAGGAAGTAAAGATTTCCTTTAATCAGAAAGAACTTTTCGAAAATTAAAATTCAATTTCTTAGCGACTGAGTCAGTATTGATTTTTTTTTTTTTTTTTTTTTTCGAACCAGTTAAAAAAATCACCCGATCTGGATTTTTTTCCCCATTTCAGTCTTTTTTTTTTTTTTTTTTTTAATTTGTTTATATATATATATATTTCTTAGCTTAGAGTGAAGCTTTGACTAATATTTCTCATTTTTTTCCCCCAATTCTTATATAGACAGATATTTCTGATTTATTTTCTGGTAACTTTTAATTTTGCACATGGATGTGAATATTTCAATTTACTTTTTTTTTTTTTTTTTTACACCACGTGATAAATACCTATGAAATGCAAGTCAAACATCAAAGAAATCTGACCCTTCTAACTGAAAATGTTCTAGTTGAATTCAAATTAAAAGAGAATTCCCAAGATTCATACGATATGCACAAGGCAGTATTTTATAATAATTTTGTAAGAAAAAAGTATTTCCATTTCATTTAACTTCGGAAATAAAAGTAAATTTAAATTAGGTAAGTATAGCATAGATATAATATATTTTAATTCAAAATTCAACAAAAAAATCTGTAATTGTATATATTTCTTGTTTCAGAGCAGAAATTCTAAATCAATCATCATCATCATAAATAACACAACAGCTTAAGGTGGGCTAAGGCTTTCCTTTGAAGAGATTTCCATGCATTCCTCTGGGTGACAAGGGTCCTCCGATTCTTAACCAGTACAGCAAAATCTCTTTCAACTGCGTCTATGCATCGCAACTTGAGTCGTCCTCTTCCTCTTTGTCCCTGCGGCTTTGCCAATACGAGCCTTTTCACAGGGTTTAAATCATTCATTCTAATACATGAGCAGCTAAATTTTATCTATTGATCTTAATACATTTTATAACACCTATTTTTATAAATGCTATATTTATAAATTTCTGCGCTGCACCGCCTTCTGCAACAATCACTTTCCCTAATATCTCCAAGAATAGCCCTTAAAATCTTCCACTCAAATAAACCTAAATGGGCCTCATCGGATCTTGCAAAAATCAATCAGGAAATTCAATATGCATTATAATTCAATATACAAATATCAGTCTACGCTCAAAATAATTTTCTCAAATCATTTAATATATTTGTCATTGAGTTTTATGATTTGAAAAATCTTACTTACAAAAGATAACAACAAAAACTTTTTACAGTGATATCAAAATTAAAAAATTAATTTTTTTTCCGAAGATTACATTTTTATACATGTATCTGAATTTAATAAATTGTATAAAATTATTTTCCTTATTTTTGAACAACTTTAACGTTCAAATATCTAAAAAAGTCTAACTACTAAGAACTACTATTAAAAAATTATTAAACTACATTAAAAGATTTATCATAAATAATAATGTATTATGTGCATTTTTAGTTTTCAGAAAATTTTTTATTAAAATACATTCGATTCTATTGATAATTTAATTTCCATAATATATATTTCCAATATATCATGCAATTTATAATTTTTAATAGCAATCTTCCAGTATATTATATGAATTATGATGTATTAAACTGTATAAATATAGTATTTCGAAATCAATTCAATGTATGAATTCCTTTCGTGTAGGAAAGTAAATATTAGAATGCTACGAATAAATATCGATATTAAGGCATTGAATTCGAATTAAACGGAAATTCAACGATATGTATTATTTGTTCTTTATACATTTACAAAATACATTTGAGTCACTATACATATTGTTCCAAAATATCCCCCATATCAAATATCGTAAATATTCTGAATAAATAATGAATCCAATGCAATTTTATTTAAATTAGTTTCTAAAACATATCGCGCTTTAATTTGCAATAAAATCATTCAATTTATTGTTTCGATATCATTTTTATTAACTCCTTGGGTACAATTTTATTTGAAAAAATTCTTGAATTAGGAACGGATTTAATTTACTGATGTGCTAAATACTATATAAAGGTCATAGATTAAATACAAATTTCATTAAATCTCATAAAGAGATTTCAATTATTTGATCAATATGATCTACATAGTAATAAACTTTAAACTTTTTAAACAAATATCTTCTATCTATAATATCCCTAAAGTCTTCATCTACCAAAACATCTGACGCTTTAGGATTATCACTTAGTCTAGTCTGCAGATACATAGAATTGATCCCAGGTATTGCTCAGAATCAGTTTGAATCAGCAAGATTTTCTTTGTCCTTTCAAATCCATTCCCCATGGCAATTCTTCACCAGAACATTCACTGTAACTGCTCGATAAGAGTCTGGTGAGGATTTGAAATCTTGATAATATTTTACCACCATCATCATTTTCTAGTTCGCTATTGTCTTCTAAATTTTCATTTTGTAATTCACTATAGTCATCATCATTATCATATTTCTCAAAAGTCTCCTCTTTCATTAAAACTTTCGTAAAATATATTACTTATTTCTGACATTTTGGGAGTCTATCACAAACAAGGTTCACTGAAGCACTGGAAGAAATATCCTCTCGCAAATCACTCTTGCCATGAACAAGAATGTGTATGTTTAATTTTGTCCTAGTTTGAATGATGAATTAGGCTGCCATACGTAACTTAAGGAAAACAAGTGCATGACGAAACTCGGTCGTCAAATATACCCAAGGGGTTAAAATAAATTATTAGTTTATCATACAGTGAGCATTCGTCCAAAGAGAATTAAATAATCTCAGTGTATTAATTCAAATAAATTATGGATTTTCATTCTTATATTTAACCAATTATATTCGTTATTTTACAAATCCAGATTATTTTTTATCATTTCCACAGTTAGATTAAGTTAGCATAATATTTATTTTTTTAGACGCTAAAAATATTTGTACGTTTATAATAAAGTGTGTATTTAATTTCCACCATGTTCAAATTTTCTACTTATATTTGAAACTTAGTCATTTGCTTATTTGTTATTCATCCCCTTCAAAAATATTTTCTGTTTAAATATAACAACATGTCACGCATTAATTCGAATACATTCTAAAGAAATTCTATTGAAGTAGCTGAGAATCCATACGTTGTCTTTAGTTTTCCATTATTTGTAGATTCAACAAATATTTAACAATTAACAAATAATATTTGCCACTTTTATAGCAGTGCAAAGTATAGTTAAATTCTTTATATTACAAAAACATTCGAAAATCCTTTAAAAAAAGACTTTAATTATTTCTTTAGAACTGTCCCATTTTTTAAATAATTTTAAAAGAAATAATGCACAGTTAAAATCGAAAGCTTATCGCATTCTAAAAAATTGCCTTGGCGAGTTATTGAGATTAACACTTTGGCCTTTTCATCTTCAATACTGATATTCTGACATTTATTCAACTCTAATACATAAAAACACATCAACTTTTTGTTGAACTTATACGATTGAGAAAACTAATACCTCAATTTAGTTTCACTGCTGACTCGTGACAACTATTTTCATAATAAACACATGACAGCTGAACACCTATGTCTTATTTAAATTCTAATCCAGACTTCAGTGTAACATTCCTCGTTAGCTACTATGTAACATCCTCAACGTTGAATTCGCTTTCTAGCTCTAGCTTAATTTACCAATAACTCAGTAGTTAATTTTAAACTACAGATTGTCCAGAACCTAAAGCCACCATTAGAACAAACTTTTATTATTTGGAACGATTCAATACCAAGTCTGAAGTCCAAATCCATTCTTCGCCATGTACTATGGCAGCTGATTTAATTAACTACGCACTAAAACCGTCTAATGTGCATTTGGAAAATGATCGAAGTAATTTCGAAGAATAATATGCTACTAGTAACTTATTATTCCAGCTTAACTACTAGTTAAATTATCCTTTATTATTATTTATTGAATTAGTAGCTTATAGTTCTGTAGCTTTAAGTTTTGTTTTTAATACAAGGTTATGATTACCTATATTACTTATTTCTATTCGTTCAGAAATAAGTAATATAACATATTACTTATTTCTGAACGAATCAAATTTAAAATTAAAGTTTTAAGAAAGAAAAGAAAATTATGATTTTCCTAAATCGATTTATTTGATTAAAAATAATTAAGTTATATAACAATATCAATTGATTTGGTTTTTCTTTTTTTTTCAATTCCTTCTATTAGCTCACACTCTCCCTATATATATCTTGTTCAAATCTTCAATCGTTAATAAAATACTTCTTATTCATCCATTCAAGTTCAAATACATTTTTTTTAACTTCTAGTGGATGACACTTGATGTTAATACAGTTTTTAAATATTAATTCAGTAATTAAATTTAATTAACTAAATGTGGTATTTTTTAGATTGAAGTTGCATATATCTACCAATAGATGGCGCCAGATAAACTTAAAAAAATGAATGAAAATTATTTATAAAGGACTTTCTGTAATATAGTGAAAAAAAAAAGTAGGAATTGACTTTAAAAAAAAAATTTGTATTACTTGTTTTTCTATAAGCACATACAATTTATCACACACATTTTACACGAAATGGCTTTTTGACAGAGTTTTATTTATTTTTTTTTTTATTTAGAGTTATCGATTTGATAAAAACTACATGTTTTTGAAGTAAATAATGATCGATAAAAATTTTTTTATTCTTTTTCATTTGTATTTTTTGACAAGCTTCATCGACCATTTGAAATATAAAAGTTTTTCTGAGTTTTTAATGTTCTTATTTTACATAACACTTACGCCTGGGGTATACTGCTTACGTTTGATTACCATTATACCTCACACACACTACCATTGAATTATAAGTAAGGTAAAGTGCAAAATCAGGTGCGCTTTGGCTAATGCACTGAAAAACAAGTAGACTCAGTGGTGATTAGGATAGTGGTTCTGACATCGACAGAGATATCACTTGCTTTTATTTATGTAATATTAACAATCATGAAATACCAAAATCGATTTCATGATTGTTAATATTATATAACTTAATTATTTTTAATCAGATAAATTTATGTAAATGATAATTTTCTTTTTCTATTTTGTTAATATAGTGCTGCAGAGTTAATTACTTTTGTTAATGACTAATGCAATCTGCAATATGATTGACCTCGGATCAAATGATTAAACGGAAAAAAACATGATTACATTATTTGAAATCAGTGAAGTTATGATCATAGTAATCCAATTCTTATTAAAAATCAATGTTATTACTTTTGCACGTGTTAGTAGAGTAATAATTTCAGGAATAATGCAAATATCAGAATGAATGCAGAATCAGCTGTTAAGATTAAAAGCATAACAGCTGATTCTACAATTTGATAATAATATCGAAAAAATTTCTTTTAATACATAGAATTCTGAATTTAGAAGACGACGGGGAAAATTATGTTTGTTTCATTCTTTAATAAATATCAGCAAATTTGCTACGGAAAAACTAGTGTTTTTGCTATTTTGTTTCTTAAAACAAAAAGCACCTAAGTCAATGAATTCTGTACATCCTCAATTCTACCAATCATTTATTTTAATAAAATTTATTTCAATCGTTTGAGATTAACAAAAACACAGTAGTCAAACCTATTTTTATGTACAGTCCCTGTTTGTATATACACTGAAGTGACAAAAGTCATGGGATAGCAATATGCAAATTTTCAGATGGCAGTAGCATCGCGTAGAACAGGTATAAATGCGCAGTGCTTTCGCAGAGCTTTCATTTCTGTTCAAGTTATTCATGTGAAGAGGTTTTGACGTGATGATGACCGCACGACAGGAATTAACAGACTTTGAACGCGGAATGTTAGTTGGACCTAGACGCATGGGTCATGCCATTTCTTTTGAAATCGTTAGGAATTCAACATTCCCAGATCCACTGTGTCAAGAGTGTGCCGAGAGTATGAAATTTCAGGCATAACATCCCACCATGGACAGCGCAGTGGTCGACCGCCTGCACTTAACGACCGAGACCGGCGACGTTGCAAAGAGTCGTAAATTCTAACAGACAAGCAACACTGCGTCAAATAACTGCAGAAATCAATGTGGGACGTACAAGGGACTTGTCTGTGAGAACTGTGCGGAGAAATTTGGCTTTCTTGGGCTATTCCAGCAGAAGACCGACTCGAGTGCCTTTACTGACAGAACGACATCGCTTGCAGCGACTCGTGGGCATGTAAGCATATTGGTTGGTCCCTAGATGAATGGAAAACCGTGGCCTGGTCCGATGGTCACGATTTCAGTTGGTAAGAGCTGATGGTAGGGTTCGAGTGTGGCGCAGACCCCACGAAGCCATGGACCCAAACTGTCAGCAAGGCACTGTTCAAGCTGGTGGTGGCTCCGTAATGGTGTGGGCTGTTTTTTCATGGCATGGACTTGGTCCTCTGGTGCGACTGGACCGAACATTGACTGGAAATGCTTATGTTCAGCTACTTGGAGATCACTGCAGCCATTCATGGACTTCCTGTACCCAAACAACGATGGGGATTTTTATGGATGACAATGCGCCATGTCACCGGGCCACAACTGTTCGCGATTGGTTTGAAGAACATTCTTGGACAATTCCAACGAATGATCTGGCCACCTAGATCGCCCGACATGAATCCCATCGAGCATTTATGGGACATCGAGAGGTCTGTTCGTGCCCAAAATCCTGCACCATCAACGCTTTCACAATTATGGACGTCTATATCGAGACAGCATGGCTCAATATTCCTGCAGAAGACTTCCAACGACTTGTTGAGTCCATGCCACGTCGAGTTGCTGCACTTCGCCGGGCGAAAGGAGGGCCGACACGATATTAAGAGGTATCCCATGACTTTTGTCACTTCAGTGTATATATATATATATATACTGGTGTCCAAAAGATAAGCATAAATCGTAAAATGCGAAAAACATGGAGTAAATATTCGTAAAATTATCCCAAATTTCTTGCGGGTATTAATTGGGTGAAGAAGAAACATTGGGTTTATGCAAAACTTTTCAGTCGACTACGTCCTGCGCGAAACACCTGAACGCAGAGAAACCGAGTCACGCAGCATAGGCAATTCAGACAAGTTTCGTGCAACTGCTGTGCGAAGGAACGTTGTTAACCATCAAACAAGGTGAATGATGGCACAAAGACGCCATTGGACATGTTTGCGAAAGGAAGAATCGCTTTGGAATGCTGGAATCCGGACGATCACAAACCGAAGTGTCTCGAATTTTGAATGTGGACCAGTCTGTGATCTCAAGACTGTGGCAGAGGTTTCAAAGAACGGGAGATGCTACCCGACAACAGAGATGGTACCCGACAGTATCAGGCCGACCAAGAGTCACAACTCCTAGCCAAGATCGATATCTGGTAATAAGTGCGCGACGTCAGAGGGGCAGTACTGCCAGAGCACTGGGTTCGGCGCTCACAGTCGTCACAGGAATACGAATTTCGAGACAAACTGTTTACAGGAGACTCAATCATGCTGGCTTGTATGCCAGAATACCAGCAGTTTGCATTCCCCTCACGTCTGCGCATAAACGCGCCTCGTTTGAACTGGAGTTTGAAACATCAACATTGGAGTGAGGGAGAGTGGGCCAATGTGATGTTCAGTGACGAGACCCGGTTTAGTCTGAGTAGTGATTCTCGTCGGGTAAACGATATGGGAGAAAGTGGAACACGTTTTGAACCAAGTAACATAACGGAAAAGACATCATTTCCATCAAGGGGAGTAATGGTATGGGTAGGCATCATGATGGACGGCCGCACAGACATCCATTTCTTTGACACGGGGTCTGTGATCAAAAAGATACAGAGACGAAGTTCTTGAGCCTTATGTTCGATTGTTTCGATGTGCTGTCGGTCCTGATTTCATATTCATGGATGATAATACGTCATGTCACCGATCGGTGCTGGTTGATGACTTCCTTGAAACCGGGAAAACATCCAGCGCATGTCGTGGCCTGCGAACTCCCCTGATTTAAATCCTATCGAGCATGTATGGGATATGCTCGGGAGACAAATTGCAGCCCTTTCGCACCCACCAAGCTCCGTTACAGAACTGAAGAGAACTTTCCAAGAAGATTGGAACAGTTTGAGCCCACAACTCATTCATCTTCTCATGGCAAGTATGGTAAATCGCTGTGTAGCGTGCCTGGTTGTCCTGGTTGACCACACGACTTATTAAACTGCAGTATCAGTATTTTATTGAATGTTTTCTTTCTTTTTTTCTTTAAAGTGTGCACCCTTGCTCAGTTTTCTTTCAAACTGCTACTTCGAATAAT
The DNA here is from genome assembly GCA_021605075.1 of Caerostris darwini. Classification (NCBI taxonomy): domain Eukaryota; kingdom Metazoa; phylum Arthropoda; class Arachnida; order Araneae; family Araneidae; genus Caerostris; species Caerostris darwini. Next base: position 28,895 of record BPLQ01006942.1, read on the forward strand.
AAAATTAATTATTATCGTTCTTTTGATTTGCTTTCTTATTTTATAACCATTTTACACTCATATCACGTTTCCCGCCATTCTGATTTACAGTTCCTTCTTTATTCACATAATTATCAATTATGCTTAACTTTTGGACACCAGTGTATAT
>BPLQ01006943.1:0-13892 GCA_021605075.1 Caerostris darwini
AATATGTTTTCCTTATTGTTTGGTATGTTTATTGATTTTCATCATGTTTCATGTAATAAGTGTACAATTTTAATTTGATATTATTAATATTTAAATTTAATTTTTAAAAATTTAATTTAACAAAAAACATGATAAATGTTGAAAATAATAGATAATAATTACTTAATTTATACGTTTTTTTAACAAAATGATTTGGTGACAATCTTTTATATAATATTAAAAGTTTTCCTCATAAATAAAGAATTAAAACCCTGAAAAATTTATCTAATCGAATGGAAAAGTACTGAAGTCTATATTAATTACGAATGATATGCAAAGTATATCAGTATAATTTAATCTGATTATTTATAATTTTGTCTTTACTTATTGAGTAGTAATATTTTTTATGTCTTTGGAATGTAGTAAAATTCCATATGAAATTAATTTACTCAAGAAAAGAAAAAAAATTATATAGTGATAAATAATGAAGCACTGATTTATTAAATTGATTATAAGAAAAAAGAAGAATTTAATGCTGGTAAAAAAAGAGGCTTTCAATTCCAAAAATTGGAAGAAGGCATTGTTTATGAACTTTCTGATAATTAAGAGTTCTACAAATCTTGAGGATTTTGCAATTCCAAAAATTGGAAGAAAATATTGCTAATGAGTATTCTGAAAATTTTATCCTGAAGAAATTTAACTCATTGCTCACAACTATTTATCATTAAGGCAAAGTAGTGACAATCATATTCAGTTTGTCCAAGCTGAGAAAATTTACCTAAACTAAATATGTTTGTAAATTCCTCAATTACCAGAATGTTCATCAGCAAGATTTTCTTCCAATTTTTTTAAATGTAAAACCCTCAATTATCAGAATGTTCATTAGCCATATTTTCTTTTAATTTTTGGAATTGTAAAACCCTTTATCTTTATAATACGTAGTGTGCAATTGAAAACGAAAATATTGTTTATCTTTAGCATCTGACTATCTTTGTCAACTTATTTATCAATATCTGATAAATTGCGATATATCATTGCCATATGCAGAATCTTATAAAATTGATCATTATTTTTAAATTTGAGACCTTATGATTGGACCAATGAGAACTTATACTAATAATATTATCTTCATGTGTTTTGAAATACTGATAATTTCTCATCTAAAACTGTGATAAAGAAAAGTTTGACTAAAAAAAATTAACATTAAAATTAGTACTTTAAATTACCCAGGTATGTATTTAATCTTAAAAAAACATTGCATATATCTGTTGTCTCAAATGGTTTATTAAATCCTTTATTAATGAGATGAATATTGAAACTGGACTTTCATGCAAATATATCCATTAAGTTGCAAGACTACTTCCACCACAACTTTATAATCAAGGCTCACCTTATCCTCACCCAAAAAGAACTTTCAACCGCGAACTTGTTACGCCGAACACCATTAGCATCAGTCCCCGTTTATTAATGACGTTTGGCGCTGCTGCCCGCCCCCTGTCCCATTCATTCCCCAAGTATTGTTGAGTTTCCTGCCCAAATGCCGCACAACTAATTTCCGAAATCGCAAAGGTGGCGGGCAACAAAGACAAAAGCTGTCGGCAACCCTGTTCCCAACTTTTCGGGAGTGACAACCCGGCGGATCCGAATGGTCTATTCCTCCATCGGAATGTTCTGGTGAATAGCTCGCCATGAAAGTGATAACACTATCTGATATTTTCCCCTCACACCACAAATCATTACTCCAAATCGATTTCTTGACCGAAATAATGTTTCTACTGAACAGGATTAAATCATTTGTGGGATTTCGTACTATAACACTTTTCTTGCTTAGTTGATATGTAGCCATCTATGCCATACTTCATAGTCATTTGAACTGCTAAAAATATATTTTATAATAATTGTTTTTAGAAATAATTTTTGTTGTTTTTAGTTTTTCATGTTAAAATACATTCTTTAAACTGATCAAAAAAGTAACTTTAAAAGTAACTAATCAAAAAAGTAACTCAAAAGTAATTTGATATATTTTGCACTTTGTAATAAGAACTATGAATGAATATATATAGATAATCTTTATATATATATCATTCTACTGTGCGTGTGTTTGTCACTAAACTCCTAATAAACGGCTGAACCGGATTTAATGACACCATTTGCGTGTGTTTGAGAGGGTCCCTGGACGGTTTATATTCACAATTTCACCTGGTAGGTGGCGCTGCCATCGGGTTAGTCTGTATACAGTCTGTAGCGTTTATCACTGATCCTAGTAGCATGGATGTGTGTTAGTAGTTCGCAATATACGTTAAACTGTATGTCCCGGTTTAATTAGCCTATAGTACACAAGAAATGATCGTAAAGCGACAAACCAAATAATCTAAAACTGTGATAAAGAAAAGTTTTTGACTAAAAAAATTAGCATTAAAATTAGTACTTCAAATTACCCAGAATTATATTTAATTTTAAATCAAAAGAAAGTATTGCAAATAACTGCTATCTGAAATGGAATATCAAACCCTTTATTAATGAGATGAATATGAAAACTAGACTTTGATGTACAATTTCACAATATAGCCATTAAGTTACTAGACTATTTCCACCACAACTTTATAATCAACGCTCAATTTGTCCTTACCAACCAAGAACTTTCAACTTTTTTTAAGTAATCTTCATGTGTTTTGAAATTTTGGCGATTTTTCATCTAAAACTGTGGTAAAGAAAGGTTTTTGACTAAACAAATTAGTTAGTCAAAATTAGTACATTAATTACCTAGAATTATATTTAATTTTGAATTAAATGAAAACATTCCAGATATCTGCTATCTGAAATGGAATATCAAATCCTGTATTAATGAGATGAATATAGAAACTAGACTTTGATGTACAATTTCACATCATATCCATTAAGTTACAAGACTACTTCCACCAAAACTTTATAATCAAGGCTCACCTTGTCATCGCCCACCGAGAACTTTCAATCGCGAACTTGTTACACCGAACACCCATTAGCATCAGTCCCCGTTTATTAATGACGTTTCGCGCCGCTGCCCGCCCCCCGTCCCATCCATTCCCCAAGTATTGTTGAGCTTCCTGCCGAAATGCCGCAAAACTAATTTCCGAAATTTCAAAGGTGGCGGGCACACAAAGACAAAAGGCTGTCGGAAAGCCAGTCCTGAACTTTTCGGGAGTTGCAACCCAATGGATCCGAATGGTCTATTCCTCCATCGGAATGTTCTGGTGAATAGCTCGCCATGAAAGTGATAACACTATCTGATATTTTCCCCCTCACACTACAAATCATTAGTTCAAATCGATAGGGGAAACATTTCTTCACCGAAATAATGTTACTACTGAAAAGAATTAAATCGTATGTGGGATTTCGTATTATAACACATTTCTTGCTTAGCTGAAATGTGACCATCAAGTTCATACCTCATACTAGTTATTTGAACTGCTAAAAATATATTTCACAATAATTGTTTTAGAAATAATTTTCATTGTTTTTAGTTTTTCATGTTAAAATACATTCTTTAAACTGAACAAAAAAATAACTTATTTATTAGAAATATTTTGCACTTCGTAATAAGCGATAGGAATGAATATATATAAATGATCTTTATATAATACAAATAATCTTTATGATAATACTCTTTATATTATACTTCTGATTCTACTGTGCGTGTGTTTCTCACTAAACTCCTAAAAGGCTGGACCAGTGTTCATGAGATTTTTTGGGTGTGTTCGAGACCGTCTCTGGATGATTTAGATTCACAATTGGACCCGGTAGGTGGTGCTGCGATCGGGTCCTTCTGTACGTGTGTTATTAGTATCTTGTTACGCGTGTCATCACTAAACTTAGTAGCATGGTATGTTTGTTAGAAGTTTGGAATCCAGTTAAACTGTAGGTCCCGGCCTAATTAGCCTATAGTGGGCAAAAAATGACCGTAAAGCGAAAAACCAAACCATATAATCTAAAACTGTGATAAAGAAAAGTTTGACTAAAAATTTTGGCATTAAAATTAAATATATTTCTGGGTAATTTAATCTACTAATCTTGAATTAAAAGAAAGCATTATATATATCTGCTATGACAAATAAAATATCAAATCTTTTATTAATGAGATGAATATTGAAACTGAACTTTGATGTAAAATTTGACAACATATCCAATCCATTAAGTTACAAGACCACATCCCCCACAACTTTATAATCAACGCTCACCTTGTCCTCGCCAACCAAGAACTTCCAACGCGAACTTGTTACACCGAACACCCATTAGCATCAGTCCCCGCTTATTAATGACGTTTCGCGCTGCTACCCACTCCCTGTCCCATCCATTCCCCAAGTATTGCTGAGCTTCCTGCCGAAATGCCGCACAACTAATTTCCGAAATCGCGTAGGTGGTGAGCAACAAAGACAAACGGCTGTCGGAAAGCCTGTTCCCAACTTTTCGGGAGTGACAACCCAGCGGATCCGAATGGTTTATTCCTCCATCGGAATGTTCTGGTGAATAGCTCGCCATGAAACTGATAAAACTATCTGATATTTCCCCCTCACACCACAAATCATTACTCCAAATCGATTTCTTGGCCGAAGCAATGTTTCTACTGAACAGGATTAAATCACTTGTGAGATTTCGTACTATTACACTTTTCTTGCTTAGCTGATATGTATTTATCAATTTCATATCAAGCTCTAGGCACAGTGATGTGGTGTGGTGTAGTAGTAGTAGTAGTAGTAGTAGTCATAGTCCGAAGCATGATAAACTTTATTTGTAAAAATCAAATCTTACTTATCCCGGACTAAGTGTGAAACAATATTTTGTACACAAAATTTTAACAACCTTTAGTAGCATACTTCCTTTTTCTACATACATATATTTTTCTTATTCTGTGTGTGTGTAAATGTATTTATAAATAGAGTAACCCTGCTTTATAAAGAAATTGACATGTGTTTACTCATCATGTGTATATACTTATAGTTTTGCTTCTCACAAAGATTTAAGTGTGTGTATATCTATATATATATATATATATATATATATATATTGCGTGTATATTTTAAGTAATTTTACTTTTTTAAATAATCTAAGTGTTTGCATATACTGTGTTAGAATATTAAAGTAATTCGCTGTTAAAATAATTTATTATTATGAATCATGTAAAGTAATTAACTTTATGAAATAATCTTTGCTTGTGTATATATTTAAGGTAACATAACCGTCCTATGTTTGCATATTTAAGTAATTTGTTTTACAAAATAATCTATGCTTGTGTATGTACCAAAGGAAATTTTGTATTATAATGTATATAATTTAAGTGGGTCCAACAGCATATTTCTAGGGCACACTATATTTGAAACAATTCGTTTTCTTTTTCATTATTAGACTCCAAATTACAAAATCAAAAATTTTTGATGTGAATGCCATTTTTCTAGTTATATACCTAGCATATTTATCCCTTATGTAATATCTCCTTCCTTTTTTTTTTTTTTTTTTTTTTTTTTCTTATTGTCTTTGTCCATAATTTTGCAGCAACTGCTCCTACCGTCGATTTATTTATTAGCTATTAAGATTTTCTAAATTCTATAATAATTGATTTGATGAATATTCCTTCAGCTCTCTGATTTGTATAATCTCTTATGTAGTGTTTATTGTATCATATTGCTTTTAATTTTTTTCTCTAAAATCTCTTACCTAACGTTTTTATATTTTCGCATTTCATATTCCTCCTTTTCAATTTTTAAATTTTTGACATTTAGTTCTGTTCTTGTATGAATTTTCCCCATTGTTCAGCTTCTGTACCTCCAAAAGGGAATTATGCAAAACTTTTCTGCCTCCATCGTGCGTCCTTTCCTTTCACCCGCATCATTCCCAAACTGTATAGGGGCAACTAAGCTCTAGGCACAGTGATGTGGTGTGGTGTGGTGTGGTGTGGTGTGGTGTGGTGTGGTGTGGTGTGGTGTAGTAGTAGTATCAATTTCATATCTCACAGTTATTTGGACTGTTAAAAATATATCTTACAACATTTTTTTTAGAAATGATTTTTATTGTTTTTAGTTTTTCATGTTAAAATACATTCTTTAAACTGAGCAAAAATGTAACTTATTTATTTGAAATATTTTGCACTTCAGTAATAAAAAGTGTGAATGAATATATATAAATAATCTTTATATATATGATTGTTTTGTGTGTGTTTGTCACTAAACTCCTAAGCGGCTGGACCGGTGCTGATGATGTGGTTTTCGGGTGGTGGGGTTTGTCGCTCTACGGTCATCTTGTGCACACTATGGGCTAAACAGACAACTAAAACAACTTCAGGGACCTACAGTTTAACATGGAGATTTCTTGGGTGTGTTTTAGAGGGTTCCTGGATGGTTTAGTTTCAAAATTGGTCCTGGTAGGTAGCACTGCAATAGGGTTCTTTTGTACGTGTGTTTATCCATGTACTTAGTAGCATGGATGTTTGTTAGTAGTTCGGAATCCACCTGAATCTGTATGTCCCGGTCTAAGTAGCCTAAAGTACGCAAAAAATTATCGTAAAGCGAAAAACCAAACCAAATAATCTAAAACTGTGATAAAGAAAAAATTTTGACTTAAACAATTAGCACTAAAATTAGTAGTTTAAATTACCAATAATTATATTTTAATTTCAATTAAAAGAAAGTATTGCAGATAACTGTTCTCTCAAATGAAATATCAAAACCTTTATTAATGAGATGAATATGAAAACTGAACTTTGATGTACAATTTCACAACATATCCATTAAGTTACAAGTCTACTTCCACCACAACTTTATAATCAACGCTAAGTTTGTCCTCACCCACCAAGAACTTTCAACTGCGAACTTGTTACACTGAACACCCATTAGCATCAGTCCTCGCTTATTAATGACGTTTCGCGCTGCTGCCCGCCCCCTCTCCCATTCATTCTCCGAGTATTGTTGAGCTTCCTACCGAAATACCGCACAACTAATTTCCGGAAATCGCAAAGGTGGTGGACACACAAAGACAAAAGCTGTCGGAAACCATGTTCCCAACTTTTGGGGAGTGACAACCCGGAGGATCCGAATGGTCTATTCCTCTATCGGAATGTTCTGGTGAATAGCTCGCAATGAAAGTGATAACGCTATCTGATATTTTCCCCCCTCACACCACAAATCATTACTCCAAATCGATAGAGAAGGAATATTTCTTGACTAATAATACTGATATTTCTTTCCGAAATAATGTTTCTACTGAACAAGATTAAATCGTATGTGAAATTTCGTATTCTAGCACCTTTCTTGATTAACTGAAACGCAACCATCTGTTTCATAACATACAGTTATTTGAACTGTTAAAAATATATCATGCAATAATTCTTTTAGAAATAATTTTTATTGTTTTTAGCTTTTCGTGTAGAAATAAATTCTTTAAACAGAGCAAAAAAAGTAACTTATTTATGTGAAATATTTTGCACTTCGTAATAAGAAATATGAATGAATATATATAAATAATCTTTATATATATATGATTCTACTGTGCGTGTGTTTGTCACTAAACTTCTCCAAAATGGCTAGAGAGGTGTTGATGAGATTTTTTGGGTTTGTTTGAGAGGGTCCCTGGATGGTTTAAATTCCCCACTGGACCCGGTAGGTGGCTCTTCAATCGGGTTCATCTGTAAGTATATTATAAGTATCTTGATACGTGTGTTATCACGAAACTTAGTAGCATGGGATGTTTATTCGGATGGGATGGAATCCACGTATACTGTAGGTCCCGATCAAATTTGCCTATAGTATGCAAAAAAGGACTGTAACGCGAAAAACCAAACCAAATAATCTAAAACTGAGATAAAGAAAGGTTTTTGACTAAAATAAATTAGAATTAAAATTAAATATACTTCTGGCTAATTTTCGTTTAATAATTCATTTTTATTCAAGATTAGTAATCTTGAATTAAAAGAAAGCATTATAGATATCTGCTATCTCAAATGGAACATCAAATCTTTTATTAACGAGATGAATATTGAAACTAGACTTTGATGTACAGTTTCACAACATATCCATTAAGTTACAAGTCTACTTCCCCCACAACTTTATAATCGAGGCTCACCTTGTCCTCACCCACCAAGAACTTTCAACTGCGAACTTGTTACGCCGAACACCATTAGCATCAGTCCTCGCTTATTAATGACGTTTCGGCTGCTGTCTGCTCCCTGTCCCATTCATTCCCCGAGTATTGTTGAGCTTCCTGCCCAAATGCCGCACAACTAATTTCCGAAATCGCGAAGGTGGTGGGCAACAAAGACAAAAGCTGTCTGTTCCAACGTTTCTGGAGTGACAACCCGGCGAATCCGAATGCTCTATTCCTTCATCGGAATGTTCTGGTGAATAGCTCGCCATGAAAGTGATAACACTATCTGATATTTATACCTCACACCACAAATCATTACTCCAAATCGATAGAGGTGGAAACATTTCTTGACCGAAGTAATGTTTCTACTGAAAAGGATTAAATCGTATGTGGGATTTCGTATTCTAACACTTTTCTTGCTTAGTTGATATGTAACCACCCATTTCATATAGTTATTTGAATTGTTATATAAATACAAAAATTGGTATACGGCATATTGGAAAATAGCGCAATAATTTTTTTCGAAATAATCTTTATAGTTTTCATGTGGAAATACTTATTTGCTCTGTTTAAAGAATGTAATATTTGAAATATTTTGCCCTTCGTAATAAATTCGTAAATATAATTCTTCTGTACTCTCAACTATTAGAATGTCCATTGACAATAATTTCTTTCAACTTTTGGAATTGGAAGCTTCTTTCGTACCATCATTAAATTTATTATTTCTTTTTCTATAATAAGGGAATTTTAAAAAAGGAATGTTTCATTAATTATATATTTCTTTCTATACTTGACTAAATTAATATCGTATGGAATTTTACTACATTTTGCACAGAAAATCTTTATACTACTAAGGAATAGGAAAACATTGATCTTTAGCATCTGACTATCATCTTTGTCACCTTATTTAACATTAATGTATAGAGATGTTCAAAGAAATTGCTATGTCCAACAAAATACATAATTATTTTTAATTTAGAGAGCTTATGACTGCAACCAATGAGATCTTATACTGATAATTTATATTTATTTTTATGTGTTTTGAAATACAGGGGATTTCCCATCTAAAACTGTCCTAAAGAAAAGTCTTTGACTAAACAAATTAAAATCAAAATTAATACTTTAAATTACTCAGAATTATATTTAATCTGGAATAAAAAAAATCATTGCAGACATCTGCTATCTCAAACGCAATATCAAATCCTGCATTAAAGAGATGAATATGAAAACTAGACTTTGATGTACAATTTAACATCATATCCATTAAGTTACAAGACTACTTCAGCCACAACTTTATAATCAAGGCTCACCTTGTCCTCACCCACCAAAAACTTTCAACTGCGAACTTGTTACACCGAATACCATTAGCATCAGTCCCCGTTTATTAATGGCGTTTCGCGCTGCTGCCCCCTGTCCCATTCATTCGCGAAGTATTGTTGAGCTTCCTGCCCAAATGCCGCACAACTCATTTCCGAAATCGCAAAGGTGGTGGGCAACAAAGATATAAGCTGTTTGTTCCAACTTTTCGGGAGTGACAACCCCGCGGATCCGAAGGGTCTATTCCTCTATCGGAATATTCTGGAGAATAGCACGCCATGAAAGTGATAATACTATCTGATATTTCCCCCTCCCCCTCACACCACAAATCATTACTCCAAATCGATTTCTTGACCAAAATAATGTTTCTACTGAGCAGGATTAAATTGTATGTGGAGTTTCGTATTGAAACACTTTTATTTCTTAACTGAAATGTAAACATCTATTTCATATCTCATAGTTATTTGAACAGTTAAAAATATATCTTACAACAATTTTTTCAGAAATAATTTTTATTGTTTTTAGTTTTTCATGTTAAAATACGTTCTTTAAACTGATAAAAAAAAGTAACTTATTTATTTGAATTATTTTACACTTCGTAATAAGAAATATGAATGAATATGTAAATAGTCTTCATATATATGATTCTTCTGTGCGTGTGTTTATCACTTAACTCCTCCAAACTGGTTTGACCGGTGTTGATGAGATTTTTTGTGTGTATTTGAGAGGGTCCCTAGATGGCTTAGATTCACAATTGGACCCAGTAGGTGGCGCTGCAATAGGGTTCTTCTGTGCGTGTGTTTATCACTGAACTTAGTAGCATGGATCTTTGTTAGCAGTTCGGAATCCAGGTTAAACTGTCTGCACCGGTCTAATTAGCCTATAGTACGCAAAAAATTACCCTAAAGCGAAAAACCAAACCAAATAATCTAAAAATGTGATAAAGAAAAGTTTGACTAAAAAAAATTAGTATTAAAATTAATACTTTAAATTATATTTAATCTAGATTTAAAGGAAAGCATTTCAGATATCTGCTATCTGAAATAAAATATCAAATCCTTTATTAACGAGATGAAAACGAAAACTAGATTTTGATGTGCAATTGCACAATATATCCATTAAGTAACAAGACTACTTCTGGCACAACTTTATAATCAACGCTCACCCACCAAGAACTTTCAACTGCGAACTTGTTACACCGAACACCATTAGCATCAGTCCCTGCTTATTAATGACGTTTCGCGCTGCTGCCCTCCCCCTGTGCCATTTATTCCAAGAGTATTATTGAGCTTCCTACCGAAATGCCGCACAACTAATTTTCCGAAATCGTAGAGGTGGTGGGCAACAAAGACAAAAGCTGTCGGAAAGTCAGTTCCCAACTTTTCAGGAGAGACAACCCGGAGGATCCGAATGGTCTATTCCTCCAACGTAATGTTCTGGTGAATAGCCCGCCATGAAAGTGATAACACTATCTGATATTTCCCCCTCACACCACAAATCATTACTCCAAATCGATAGGCGAAACATTTCTTGACCGAAATAATGTTTCTACTGAAAAGGATTAAATCGTAAGTTGAATTCCGTATTATAACACATTTCTTGCTTAGATGAAATGTAGTCATCTATTTCATATCTCATAGTTATTTGTACTGTTAAAAAAAAATCATACAATAATTTTTTTAGAAATAATTTTTATTGTTTTTAGTTTTTCATGTTAAAATACATTCTTTAAACTGATCCAAAAAGTAACTTATTTATTTGAAATATTTTGCACTTTGTAATAACAAATATGAATGAATGTATATATAAATAATCTTTAAATATATATATATATATGATTATTCTATGCGTGTGTTTGTCACTGAACTTCTCCAAAACGGCTGGACCAGTGTTGATGAGATTTTTTGTGGGTGTTTGAGAGGGTCCCTAGATGGTTCAGATTCCCAATTAGACCGGTAGGTGGCGCTGCAATTGAGTACTTCCCTAGGTGTGTTATTAGTATCTTGTTACGTGTGTCGTTACTGAACTTAGTAGCATGGGATGTGTGTTAGTAGTTCAAAATCCACGTAAACTTTTGATCCCGGTCTAATTAGACAATAGTACGCAAAAAATGACCGTAAATCGAAAAACCAAACGAAATAATCTAAAACTGTGATAAAGAAAAGTTTTTGACTCAAATAATTAGCATTAAAATTAAACATATTTCTGGGAAATTTAAACTACTAATCTTGAATTAAAAGAAAGCATTATAGATATCTGCTGTCTCAAGTAGAATATCAAATCTTTATTAACGAGATGAATATGACTTTGATGTACAATTTCACAACATATCCATTAAGTTACAAGCGTATTTCCACCACAACTTTATAATCAAGGCTCACCTTGTTCTCGCCAACCGAGAACTTTCAACCGCGAACTTGTTACACCGAACACCCATTAGCATCAGTCCCCGTGTATTAATGACGTTTCGCGCTGCTACCCGCCCCCTCTCCCATCCATTCGCGAAATCGTCAGTAGGCACCGTGACTCTCAGCCGAGAGGACGCACGCCAAAAACTGGCGCTGCTGTTAGTTCCGAGCTTTCATCCCGAGAGCTAAAAGTAGAATTCTTCCACAACTGTATAACTTGCTTCTATTTCAGAGATATTTAATTTACAGGCTCTCACCCCGACAGAAGATATAATTAGCACCATCCTGTGCATAAATTGGCCCACAGAATTTCATCCAGAGAGGAAGTATATTTCGCAATCCAGCGTGTACCCGAGTAACTTTATTTACAGCTTAGAAATGAAATCCTTCCATTTAAATGTGTGTCTTTAAGGTGTTACCCTGTAATATATTAATCTTTTTAGTGTGTTGTGCGCTTGGAGAGCTCATTGCGCATCTTTGACTTTACCACGCCCAGATCGGGCTGCACAAACAAATGACGACATCTACAACAGTCATTCATTTATTGGTTATTTATTTCTTCGTTAGGTACTTTGTGGTATATGAGAATTTCTCGTCAAATAAAAACAAAAAAATTTCCATTAAAGCAAACAATTTACATTATTATTTTTACATATTGAATTCTTTAAACAAAAATATATTGAGTTGACAAGAAAATATGTTCCTGCTTTACCATATATTTAAATCGTGTTAACTGAAATTACTTTCTTACTAACCCAATAATTTTCGTAAAATAATTATCTCTTCAATTATTATAATTTAATTACAGCCAAGAATTTTCTAAATTTAACATTCGTCCATTAAATATGCACTTAAAGTTATTGAACCCATGTATTCATTCAAATTACAAGCATGTAAAAACACCGAGACCATTTAACCGAGAATGAATGATGACTAGCAAGGACAAGATGACGACAAAAACAATTTGCTTTCAAATTTATTAGAGAAAAACAAATCTCTAATTTCTCTCCCCGGATTTGTTCTTTCCCAGATCAGGGAACGCATTCTTCAGGGAAGACATCAATAACTTGAGACTCGGCTTAAACAGGCGCCTCTGTCACACGAAAAAAAAAAAGGTACAAAAAGAAAAGAACGAATTCTTCTTCTCTCTTCCGACTCCAATCGAGATTTGTAGATTTCGAGAGAAGAAAAAAAATGGCCGGAACATCTTTCGAGACCAGGACAGAGTAAAAGACTTATCTGAAATTACTCCCCATCAGCTTCACCAATCGGAACGAAAGGAAATATATCACGATTCGAATAGACCAGGGCGATTCATTTAATAGCGAGTTAATCTCGAGTTTTATTCTTTGTTTTCTTTTATTCCTTGGTTGAGACAAATGCAATGAGATTTCAACTGTCCTTGTGAATTTTCAAGACATAAGTTTGTGGAGATCTAGTGTCACAGAAGGCAATCATTTGTGATTAAGCCTAAGTGAAGATAGAAGAATTCATGGAATAGAGTTCTGGAATCTGAACAAATTTTGCCTAACATAAAACTTTACACTAAACTTCATTATATGTGAGATATCCCTTTATGTGAAAACAAAGATATTTTAAGCATGATAAGATTTAGGATAATAAAATCAACAGCAAGCATTTTGTCAACTAAAAATCAAATTATAGTATTAAATCATATCTCTGGATCATTTGCATCGTTTAATTTAAATATCTGTTTTCTGTTTTTCACAAATGCAATGAAATTGCAACTGCCCTTGTGAATTTTCAAGACATAAATTTGTGGAGATTTAGTGTAACAGAAGGTAATCATTTGTGATTAAGCTTAAGTGAAGATAGAACAGAACAACGCATGGAATAGAGTTCTGGAAAAATACTGAAAATGATTTTGCTTAACATACAACTTTACACTAATTTCATTATATGTGAGATATCCCTTTATGTGAATGCAAAGATATTTTAAGTATAATTGTGATTCAGGATAATAAAATCAATAGTAGACATTTCGTCAACTAAATATCAAATTACAGTATCAAATCGTATCTCTAGAGCGTTTACAACATTTAATTCAAATATCTGTTT
>BPLQ01006944.1:0-36023 GCA_021605075.1 Caerostris darwini
AAATGTGCATCGTGGTATTATTACATAAATAATATTTATGACTAATAGTCATTATAAATATTCTTTTCCAATACAAAGCCTTATGTCAACACATTTCTTGAAAGTATAACAGTTTAACAAACGACCCTTTTATTAATTATACAATAACACTACCTTTATTTCACTAAGACATTGAATAAAAAAAGTTTGATATATCTTTAATATGACTCTTTAATCTCTTACGACACTAACGAAAAGTTACGTACACCATGTAATTACTTTTGGAGAAATATTTTGCCTGTTACCGAACTTCCTGACAACAACTAACAGAAAAAGTTTTTCGAAAGAAGAAATTCCGTATATTTCTGCAGGGTAAAAGCACTCACGATCCCTTTTATCAGCCTTCGACCCAAGAACCCAACAAAGAAAAGCGTCAGATTGAGCTGCAGCCCTTCTTTGTGCCAAACACTTGTCTCCTCGGTCCCTGATTGTCGACATTCTTCTTCAAAGATCCCCTTAAGAATGTTTTTCTTGTTTATCTCGGTCTCCAAAGAATGGCCTTAACAGCTAATTATGTGAAAGACGATATGATATATCTTGAAGCAGTGTAAGCATTGTGTAATACGGAAGGGGTTTTTTTCAGAGTTTTCTTTGCAAGAAATATGGTTGATTTTTATACTACTCGACTAACTTTTAACAGAAAATAGATATAAGCAATTTTTTGCTGCATAAAAGGAGATTTTTTTGTAAAAGCTATTTTCTATAAGTAAAAATTCTTAGTAAATTATAAAAAAAATTATTTCATAAACAGTGAATGCAGATATAACAAACAATTTAGAATACATGAAAAAAAAGTTTTTAAATTTTAAGGAGTAAATTGGCCTAATAAGGTATAAAATAAAAGCATCCATGTATTTGTGTTTTTAGAAATTGGAAATCACTATGATTTTGTAAGTCTGCGCTCGGTACCACAGGTTTTTTCGAGTCCCGGCAGTGCCATGGATGTTTGTAGTGGTTCGAAATTCCACTTTAAACTGTAGGTCCCAGCCCAACATGACTGCAGAGAGGCGGGCGTAGGACTGAGAACCTTACTCGTAAAAAAGAAAACATCTCAGTTTTGAAATTGCCAGTAGGCAATGGATGTTGAGCCAATCATGATGACGATGATTTTGTAAGATTTTTAAAATTAAAATATTTGTTAGAAAATGTAGGATTTATATTAAATTTCAAAAACGTTTTAATACATATTTTCATAAATTCACAGAACGTCCGACATGCTTGGAAAAATATGCAAGGTTCAATGGGGAAAATTTGAAAAATCTTTCATCTTTAGATTGGCCATTCCTTTTCTTAATTATCATTTTAAGTGCTTAGACTATATTGCATTTAGATGCTTTGTATAATATTTAATTATTAGAGCGCGCACTACATTCGCCAAATGTTATGCTATATGCATATATTCGCAATCAAGTAATGAACATTGTTCAAGAATACTGCGTCATTACTTTATCCATCTACAGTAAACGCTACAACACAAACTCGAAAAACCTTCACATATTCTATTCAAACTTTTAATTTTGAGCTGGCACTTATAATATTTTAATTCTATTAATTAACACCAATTAAAAATAACTTCATTTTTTTCAGAAAAGTATTTTTTGTCTCTATCCCACTACAATTTTCATGTTAAAGTTTTTTTAGTTATTGTATATTAATTTCCTTAATTAAGAAAAATCAACATAAAACACATTGTAAAGAGGTTTCCACTTTATTATTTTAAAATAATTGTCCAGATTATTGATAACAAAATTCTAATTCTGAGTGGAACATCTTCTCGTGCCCATCAGCAATTATTCTTTAACTGATTTCCTTTACATTCATATGATAATTATCACAATCCTCATCAAGGTATAGGCATACTTGCTACAATTTACTAGCCACGGGCACATGATATTAAAAATGTAAAAGAAAAGTTATTACCAAAAATAAATATCTTTATAAAATTAAAAAGTAATTGAATTTCCTCTTATAAAATATAATAATTAAAAGAAGAATAAACATTTAAGCATTTACTAAAAATTTTTAATCTTTCATTTTAAAATAAATCTATAGAGATAATTGTATAAATATATAGTGCAATTGTACAAAAATTTTGATCAGTGTATATTTTAATATTAACTTTTATTTATTTTTTACTTTTCATTTATATATTTATTTTTAATTTTAATTAATTTATTTATTTTTTTAATTCTTATTTATTTTTTAATTAATATTAATTTATTTTTTAAATTTTTATTTATGTTTTTAATTTCATTAATTTTTATTTATTTATTTATTATTTATTTTTTTAATTTTCATTAATTTTTAATTTTTTTTAATTTTATTTTTTTTTTTAAATTTTTATTTATTTTTTAATTTTAATTAAATTTATTTTTTTAAAAATTTTTAATTGTTTATTTATATATAACTTTGTATTTATTTATTTTTAATTTTAAAGGATTAATTAAAATTTATAATTTATATAATTTTTATTATTATATTTCGCATTTATTAAATCTCCTAAACTTTCTGTCTTGTAGCTATAATCCTAGTATAATGCTAATGCAACTTTTCGCTATTAGTGGCGGAAATATCGATTAACTGCTTACAATTATAGAAAAGACTCCTCTAACCAGGACACTTAAGTGCATGATTACGTTGGCTTCTATCAAAGTTAATGCAAACATGACAGACACCTTCCCTGTACAGACAGAACTGTACAGACAGTACAGACATAACTTGGTCATTACAGGAGCAATTCGTTGGTGAACTAATTACATCGTTACGCCATCGCTGCCCGAAGCATCCCACCTGGATGAGTGTGTTGAAGGTAATGATGATGGCATTGCCGCTGACAACGCTAACAGCACTAATTTCGGCGATTAATAGCTGAATTATTTTCATATTGCCAGCAAAGCGAATGCATGTGTTTGTTCGGCACTTTCGCACATTTCATTGTAATTTGCATGTTTGGCATGGCAAAGTGCCCTGAATAAATGATTCCATGAACTTTTCATCAGTTCAGAACAGACAGAGTTATGGGGATATTTTCGAGGAGTTATGAAGTTTGGAAATTTTAGCTTGAGATTTATTAAGTTGGTGGTAGTACTAGTGGAACATGCAAATGATTTTAAATCCATCTTTCGAAATATTCTCAGAAACTACAATAAAATGTGCCATTTGCAATCTACGCGAGTTGATTCTGGCATATTTTCGTGGAATTGTCACTGAATGTATTTACGAGATAATTTAAAATCAAAATTTACTGTTAAAAGATATATTTATGTAAATCGTATAGCCTCCATTATTTTCATTATTTAATACAATGTTAATTTTATATAAACTTAATAATTCAAAATGTATATAAAAATATCTAATTAAATTTTAATTTGTAAAGTTTGTAATGTTTTTAAATTACTTTAATAAGTCCAGTAAAATAAGAATGAATAATTTTAAAGTGGATGAAATAATTTAATTTTTTACATTTTTTGCAAAACAAAATTCGAGTGACTTATATTTGTTTATGTTTCTACATTATTAAATATTTAGATTATTATAAAGCAATATTATCAATATTAGATAGCATTTGATAGTATAATCTAGAAATGTAATTATTTTTATTTTAAAGATTTAACTTATTATAATCATATTTATAAATATTGGAAATACTACAGTATTGCTTTATAAATTAATCTTAGGTTATAAGACACATTTAATAATAAATTAACTTGAACAAAGAACAAAGGTTTAGGTAAATTAGATTTTGAAAAAAGGTATAGGTAAATTAGGATAAATTTGTAAGAACATAAAATTAATCTTGAATTGCTGTTGTACAATGTAACATATTTCCTCTATTGACATTTTCATATAGTCAAAGATTACAAGCAACTCCATAAAACGAATAATACAAGAGAAGAAACATTACTGCCTGTAATGTTATTGGGATTTTATGCTTTCTTTTGTAACATTCTGTGCAAAACCAACACAAGACTACATTCTAAAGTAAGAAATCAATTTGCATTGAAAAGGCATTCCGTACAATATGGAATCTCGGAAACTGTTGAATTTTAACTTCATAAAAATACATCTTCATCTCATAGAAGATATTTTTTTTTAATTCAAGTTTGGTTACAAAAGATTTTTTTTTTGTTAAAATATGCATTATTAGAATTATGATCAATAAGTTTTTAACATGTTTTATTAATTTTTAACGATAGAAATCCAAGTAAAATTTTGCAATGGAGATGAAATCGAATTTGGAAAATAATCAGAAATATAATCATCTGAATCATCGCCACATTTGGTTTGTCGCTCTACGGTCATTTTTGTACACACTCCAGGCTAATTAGACCGGGACCTACTGTTTTACGTGCGCTCTGAACCACTCACAAACATCCATGGCACTGCCAAGATTCGAACCTTGAGTCTACGTTACCAAAGGCCAGAGTGGTAGCAAAATGGCTACCAGACTGCGATTCTTTGCCAGAGGCGAGATAACACAGAATATATCTCTAAAATGTTTTTATTTTACTCATTAAAAAAAATAATAAAGGAGAGTAGCTAGCTAATCGCCAGTATTTTATGTTCTGAAGATATTCTTGCCAAATATAGGCAAAAATAACATGAAAACACGTTTTTAATGACTGTTGACAGACGTACGATATCACAAGCGTTTCAATTCCTTTAGAATAATACAACATATTCTGCTGGTAAGAAAATTAATTTGCACTTCAAAAACACGCACGAGTGAACTCGTGCAAATGGATTCGAAAAGATGAAACATGAAATACTTCTGTATTCGGGATAAACCGTGACATGATTAATTTGATTATATAATCGCAGACTTTTCAATTCAAAAACACGAAATAATAGTTGTTCTTTATGAAATGATTTTAAATATATTTATAACTAACTTAAATGCATAATTAATTTATTCTTTAAAGAAATATTAAGGATTCATTATCAAATCAAATCATCAAATCAAATTCTAGCAAAAAGCAACTGAAGATTCTAAATATAAATACTTGTGAGGTAAAATATGTGATTTCCATTTATAACTCAGTGAAATCATATTAAAAAAAATAATTCTGACAGTGTCTCGCATTGCTTCGGATTGTAACGACAGATAATAAGATTCAAGATTGGTTTTATATGTTTTGTAAATGCGATGTAGTCCAGCTGGAAATATTTTCGGGACAATAATAATTACTTACTATTAGAATCAAAGAATTACTAGGGGAATATGAAAGTACCGAGTCAAAAATAGTAATGAAATGGGGAAAAGTCATAAAATATATTTTTGAAAAATTCCATAATAATAATTTAACTTACTCAAACTACAGGAAATTTCTTACCAGGTACACACACACAATGCTCTCTCCATATATGACTTTAATCTTTCATTCAATAATTGCTTTTGTAAAACTCGAAATGGGAGATCTGCCATTGCGCTTCACAATGCAGACGTCGTACTAGTTGTTATCTCGTTCTACAGTTTCAAAGTAAATTTTAAAATTGCACTATAGTAAATAGTGCATGAAACTAATAAAGCATATCTGTCTATCATATAAATTAAAATTTATTAGTATAAAGCACTAAATACAAATTTCAAATTTACTACTGAGAAGTAAACATTCATTTTATACATTCATATGTTCAATATAAGATATTAAAAAAATAACATTTGTGGAAGGAAACTTAATTGACGTGAGTGAATCGACAATCTGACGTTATTTCTGAAGAGTCAGTATTTATATGTGATAAAATCAATACTTATCATCACTAATATTTCATTTCACACATATTAATAAAGTAAACTTATAGTGTCCTAAAATTTCTCATACTAATATAGAAGGTAAAATAAAGCCAAATGTACTAAAACAGATTGGCACCACTTTCTCTCTCTCTCTCTCTCTCTCAAAAAAAAAAAAAAAAAAAAAAAAAAAAAAGAGAAAATTCCTTTTCTTTCATATATATTTGAATGTTTCATGAAAACAATTAAGAAAAAAATTTCATTAGAGTCCAAACAGCTATCACATGGAAACTGTCAAACATTTAAATCAGATAGATTCACATATAGTCGTAAAATAGGAAACAAAAGTAATTTAGCATGTGATTAGCACAATATTTTTTTTAAATCAGGACATTTGGAAATGCATAATATCTATTGAAAAATAAGATAAAAAACTTTTTCACTATAACTGTTAAAAGTTTTTTAAAGAAAATTGTTTTGCATCACATGTGATTGACCAATACTCCTATCAAATAATAGATTGGCCCAATTTCACATAGAAACAAGTTGTTTACTTTTAAAACAAATTACTCGTAGAAATGTACATAGTTATAAATTTATTTGAGTTTTAACATAACTAAATAACGCGGGTAATTAGACTGTAGAAAAGCTCAGATTCGAATCCATTGACGGCCTTCTTTGCAGTCACTGTATTTTAGATAGGACGAACCAGATGGCGATTGTGACAATTCCTTCAAAAAAACATCAATATTAAATATTGCCAGTATATATAATCTGTGTAATTATCACTGACAGCCGTTATTGTAATATTCGTTGAATGTAAGAATTTTTTGTAATCTTTAATTTCTAAATTTATTTTTTCCTGCTACATACAATTGCCAAAGTTACTTATTTATATATTACATATATATTTTCATATATTCATATATTACTTTCTAAATCATATGTTCATATTTGAGAAGGAAACAGTTCGATGAGATTCGTGAGTAAAGGTTAACGTATACATTTTATTTCTATATTAGATAATTCATTGAAAGAAAAGTTTAACTATAAGTAGTTCTTCACAAAATTTATTTTCATTTTTTTTTGTATATTTATTATCACTGTCAATGATATGAATTAGCAATTCGAAACTTTTTTTTTTTCATTTTTCTATATAGTTACCAAGGAATATCAAGGAAACTCAAATCAACCAGTTTGATTTTTTTTGTTTCCCAATAATATTTGTCTCAATAACTAATTTTCTCAATCTAATAATTATAAATTCCTATTCTGAATCAGCGTACTCATATTTTGCTTACATTGATTACCGAAAACCTTGTTAGTCATTAAAATGTCTTAACGTGTTACTCAAAAAACGATATCAGCCAAAACTTCTTTTTTTGAAATTCATGAAGTTCAACAATTTTAATTGATTTCTATTTCATTCTAACTATTTTTCTATTTATTTATTATTATTTTTTGTTCTTTCACTTCCCTGTTTTAATTTTCAAGTAAATCAACTAACAAAATTCTATTCGGGGTCAGGTATAACGGCACAGCTGCTTGCAGGATCCATAAGGTTAAAAATTGTTAGATGCTTCCATTTCAATCATTTCTTCTACAAACTAGGTGAATATAGTAGATGGCGAGTATGACAGTGCATGTTAGACACCTTTTATCAGCAGTTAAGTTACTTGATGGCAGTTTTTCAAGTTTTCTTCCATACCTTTCACACAATTTTTCCGAGTTTTTACCCATTTTCTTCAAAAATACCCTTAAAATACCTTCCGGAAAGGAACTTCCTCTCTTCATGGCCCATCAGAGTTCAGGTTGTGGCATACATAAGCGGATTATGAGGTCTATTCATGGTAAGAAAAATCATTATAGGGTTTTATATAAAGGTTTTATGAAGGCTATTTTTTTAACATCCGATAAAGGTGCTTGATGACCAGTCGATATAAGCAATTCAGATCTTGGCACTGATCATGCAGCTTCCTTGCTGTAAAATCTGTCGTTTCTTACCAGAAAAAAAAAATAGCCCATCAGAAATTCAAATAGGATAATGTTTTGAAAAACCATATTCTAAAGTTTTGATCCATGGAACACACAAGAGCATACCGCTTTTGTAGTCAAAAAACTTCTTGCAGAATTTTAACGGGTAATGTTCGATCACTAGGCCAAAAGTCAAGAGTTTAAAATAGGTCTGAAAAATAATTTATTCGGCAATGAAGATCTCAAGAGCCTAGGCTTATCTCAATAATCTGACAACAATCTATTTTGAAGATGGTATTGATAATCTCACACATCGGTATGAAAAATGCCTCAATATTCACGGTGACTGCGTGGAAAATTACATCGATTATTCTTGAATTTTGATAATGAAATCATTTTGTTATTCACTTATAATATTCCCATTGAAAGTTGAAAAAGAAATAACCCTCATCGTTAATTTTGTTTTATAGTATTTATACTTTCTTATATTTTCATCGCGTAAATTTTATCTTCTTGGTTTTTGATATCATATATTACCATGTTTTTTCATTTGATTAAAACACAAATTAAACTTTACAGATTGGGTATTGCGGTATGTAAGTAATTGCAAATAATTATAAACAATTTTTTTAAAAAAACCGAGAAAAATGAGTTTTTAAACAAAGGGCTTAATTTCATGAATCCACTTTAAGCCGAAGGTCCAGACCTAATATGGCTTTAGAGCTTTGGACATGACAACCCTATCCTGTAAAAAGAAAACATCTCCTGTCTCGAAATTTAGCAATAGCAAGACGGCCTTGGTCCACCATTGGGCTGCTGCGCCAGTGATGATGATGGCTTTATTCCATGTATTTAAAAATTATATTACACAATATTAAAAATAAAAAAAAATACTGGAAACATTACTAAAGAAACGGGCACATTTTTTTATTCGAACTATTTTTGAAAATTTCCACGATACATGATTTAGGATTTCATCTTCAGAAAAATAAGAGGATAAAACAAAAAAAAAAAAAAATAGTTTAATTTTGAATAAAAGTTGTTAAAAAAAAAAAAAAAAAAAAAAAGCCTATTTGTTTATCATTGAATGTCTAGAGCAAATATCGTTATGTTCATCGATCATAAAAATCCGTCTGTGCATGCATGACATATTATCGAATGTTTAAGTCAGCGAAATACGAAAATTTTAAAGCACGTTTTCATTTAAAGTTTTTTTGTTGTACTTGTTTTTCTCCATAATGTTTTTTTTTTCACGAAGGTGTTTGAAAGAACTTTAATAATGATCCTATAATGGCACTTTAATGCTGCATAATCTCAAAATTCATGCAGCAGAAGGAATTGATGATGAGTTGTTTTGGAATACAACAAATGCCTTTCAAACAACATAAAAAAAATATTTAAATAACTATATAAGAATTTTGGAATAAATAAATTTATCAATTAGAAGGGGAAAAAATATGTGTGTTAATAATGTTATGTCTTCAAAATAAAATAAATTATGTAATAGTCCATCAAAGAATTTTTAGAATATTTTTTTATAAATAAAAAAAAATAAGAATAAATCATATGTATCATACATTAGCTACGCATTTATCTCTTATTTGCTATACATAACATTAAAAGTAATATGCAAAATCATAAATTTGATTTGAAATTACAGAAAATTGATACACTTCAACAGCAGCATTTATCAGAAAAAGTTATGCTCCGCCATCCCACCTCTTAAATCTACCTGTGTGTGCGCGTGTGTCTAATGGTCAGTGTCCTACAGTGAGGGACGGACTCCCCACGAGTCTACTCTGCAACATGGAGGAAAAGGTGGCAGCTTCTATTGGGATGGAGCACCCGCAGGTAGAAGTCTGACTTAGCTCCTTGTCGTTATTTGTATCATTAGTTATTTTTGGGGTTATTTTATATTGCGTATAAATTTATCAGAGTTATAAATAAAATATTAATTTAGAAATTAGAAAAAAAATTTGCGCAAATAAATACTTCTCATGCAATACTATTTTTTTCAAATACATAATCAAAATATTTATTTATATTTATTTGTATTGTTTTAGGGGCCTGAATGGCGAAATGGCTAGCGCTCTGGCGCTCGGTGCCACAGGTTTCGGATTTGAGGCCCGGTTGTGTCATGGATATTTGTAGTGGTTCGGAATCCACTTTAAACCGTAGGTCCCTGTCTAATAGGATCATAGAGCGTTGTGGGGGCATTGTGACTCCGCATCCGTAGCTTATCTTCAAGTTACACGCGCCCCTTTGGTAATGCAAAGTGAGTAGCGTCTGTGCAGCGCTTGCCTTAAGGCATCCATTACCAAGCTGTCTGAGTGTTTGCCAGCTGGATTAGAAAAAAAAAATTGTATTGTTTCATTATATTTCATATAAAATTATAAGTGCTGTAAGCAATACATAATTTCTTGCATCGATACGTAAATGCGTGCATGAATGAATCATGCACTAAATGAAAGTGCATGTTTCTACATTCATTGTATGATTCCACCAAATAAGTTCATCGAATTGTCAAAGGAAGAATGTTTTCCCCAAATATCCTACGTATATACATGCTTTTCGGAGCAATGAGTGCATCCATTAGCGGTATCGAACAATTGACCACAAAATTGTAAGTCTAAACGAGTTATTTGTAAAATTTCTTTATTTTTAAATACTAAATTGTTCCTTTGGTGACCTAATTATTGTGCTGGATATTATGTTACTAAATTGTTCAACTTCTTCTATTCCTGTGATAGCTGTGTTCATCTCTTTGAAATATGAGTAACGCATTTGAGATTGTGAGAAATAATTCTTACATTGGCAATCGAATTGCAAGCTGTGTTTTCCATGGTTTTTGTTTAATAAAACACAAAGCCGACGTAATATCTGAATTGCTGAACAAGGCATTCTTTAAAAGCTTCCATCTTGTTGTAGACGTTGTTTAATAAGCCAGTCGTGGCAATCAGAACAGCTCAATTTGCAAAAATTTACCGTAACATGAACGAATGATAATATACAAAGTGGCTAGCGTTTGGAAATGAGCCATACTTTATTGTTTTACAAAAAACATCTACACATTTTTTTTCTTTGAGAACGAGACTGCACTTTTACTAACAATAACCTTTTTTTTATAAGTTAAAAAATTATCTAGTTGACATGTTTTAAAAGAAAATGGAACTAATTAGCGCCTAACAAACTTATTCATCCTTAATTAACTCAAGAAATTTTTTATAGCAAAAAGCTAATTGGGAGATATCCAAGAAGTTCATTTTGATCTTACGTTATTAACATAATAAAATGGATAGTTTGGGTAGCTTGTTTCGCGGTTTTATATATATTTATTTTTTTTGCACCCTCTTCATCGACTTTCATCAAGCAATTTATCAAAGGTTAATGAGTGTATATATATATATATATATATATATATATATATATATATATATTTTAAGTGTTAGAAAAAATGTTTTTAAAGATCCTCAATGCAAAATCAGAGCTATTTTTTTCTTATTTTTAAATTTTTTTAGAAAATAATATCAAATAAAAATAATATCGCTTAAAACAATAGAGATCAAATTATTTATTTTTGAATATGGTTTTTATGGATTAAATAAATATGTTTATCAAGTCACAATACAATTAGATTAATTTAAATAACGTTAAATAAATTTGATTTTAATAAATTTATGAAAACACATATTATTGCCATTTTCCGCCAAGCACTTAAATTTTTCATATTTTTTAAATAATTATTTCTTAAGAATGACATGGAAGTCTATTGTCCTATAATACTTTAAGAAAGGGTGAAAAAATATTACTTTATTTAAATAATTTATTTTAAAGCATTGATATATTTTTGGATTTTAATTTCTGAATCTGGTATAGCTTGGTGATTAGCGCTTTGTCTTTTAAATAGAGATATTTAGTTTAAAACTGCACAAGTGATCTAAAATAAAAATTCAGAATCTACAACAGGAAAAGATGGGAAATACGACAGAACAAATCTGTCGATCAGGAAGTCTAATAAGTGTGAAGAATTGATCGATTATTACACTAAATAGAATAAATTCTAAAGTTTCCTGGTTCCTTCTAAATATTTGTACAAATTAGGGCCATATACGGCTGTGGTCCTGATTCAGTGTTGTTTCATAATAAAAACTGAAATATTTCTTATATTAATTGTTCGATAGCTCACTAACACATAAAATAAACTCCAATAATGACACGTACACAGATAATGGACTGTAATGAATTAATCTCCTTTATTTAGGCAGCCATCAATCTCGAAGATGGACTGCCACACGCAACCTTTCTCGTTGGTTACAGAAGTTCAACTCTTTTAATTATGCAGCCATCAGACTCGAAGATGCACTGCTACACAACCATTCTCTTTGTTCGCTGAGTTTCAACTCATTTTACTTACATTCCTTCTTTCTCTCCCTGGCCCTCACCCCCTGCCAGACACCCCCACAAACAGGATGTTTTTCTGGACATAGGGCGTTGACCTCCCCTAAGCAGGGGAACCTGGGTTTCGACGTAACATTAATAACAAGATGTTTAGCTGTCCTATTTATTTAAAATTGCAAAGACAACACTGCACAACTGCGACACATAACACACAAAACATTATTATATAACAAATATTTACAGAATTATCTTAATAGCAAGTTTGTTTAAGGGGTTTCTACCTTCTGTATTGCCTGGAACTCTTCACTCAACTATCACTCCCCTTTCGTCACCCTCTATCCAATCCTAAGTTCCAAAGTCGAAAGAGAAAAGAAAGAAAAAAAAAAGGCGTAAAGACCAAGTTCAAATTAAGGGTCAACCCGTCCTACAAATAAAGATCTATCAACTTTGAACTCTTTCCCGTTGGCTATTTAGTTTGTCTCGGAAAGACATGGCGGATCCTTATTATGATCCTGGTTCCTTTGCCATTCCAAATTATGAAGTCAATGTTGACTCAATGGGGGAGAGGGGGGCCGAATGGCTAGCGCTCTGGCGTTCGGTACCACAGGTATCGGGTTCAAATCCCGGCTTTGCCCATGGGTGTTGTAGTGGTTCGGAATCCACTTTAAGCTGTAGGTCCCGGTCCTAATAGGATCGTAGAGCGCTGCGGGGGCATTGTTACTCCGCGTCCGTGGCTTTTACCATCAAGTTACACGCGCCCCCTGGGTAATGCGAAGTAAGTAACATCGGTGCAGCCCTTATGGCGAAAGATCACGGTCTATTTGCCAGCTGCATTAGAAGAAGACGTTGACTCAATGACTTGGCGTTTGCATTTTATAATTATCAACAAGTGTAGTGGAAATTTGACTCAAGAGAGAAAACATTGAAGCAAAATATAAGTAATTGCATTACAATAAAAAAACATTCACATTGTAAAAAATAATAAAAATTAAATAAGAATATCTATTTCTTCATAAAAAATATCTAATGTAGATTAATATTTTTTTTAAAAGGATAAGTTAAATTTCCCTATATTACAACTACAATTGGTAATCCTAATAAGTTAGTACTAAAATAGCCCTTGTTGTATATGTAGTGCTAGAAAAGCGAGGCAATCCTTTTTAATACAGCATGACGTTTTTATAGATATTGATTTCAGATAGAACCTCATTTTCTTAATGCAACACTCCAAAGAATAGGTTGGGCCTCTTTTTTGATGAATGTTATTATCTCAGAATCTATATTTTTTTTACCTACTATTTTGGTTAAATTATTTAATTATGAATATTTTTACAGCAAAATGAATTTCTCAATTCTTTTCTAAATTTCACCCCTTACTTTATTATTTTTATGTAAAATTATTATATTAATGGAATGGAAATTAAATTGTTAAAGTGTATTAAATTATTTAAAATTAATTCTATTTGAAACTCATAGCTACAACGTTAAGAAACCTGCTGGTACTTTATTATGTAGTAAATTTTTAAAAAGTATCCAAAATTCTTAAAATGAATATAATAAATAATATTTTCACTAATTAATTCAATGGATTGGAATAAAATTCTTCAGTTTTTCACTGACTTTTAAAATTTCAAAATATAAAAATATGATTTAGACAATTTTTTTCGTTTTTTTTTAAATGCAACAATAATAGAGAAACTAAGAAGAGAAAATATAAATCAAGTATGCGAAAAGAAAATTTTTCAGTATCTTTTTAACTAAATAAAAAACTGTATAAAATTATTGATTTCAGATAGGAATTTTTTACTCTAAAAAACTAAAGCAAAAATGTGTTAAATGTTCTTGAAAGGACTTTCTAGTTTTTTTATTTTTTATTTTACTTAAATTCTACGTTTCTTATATGAAAAGAAAAATATTTTATAAATCAAACAATAACATCAAAAAATATGATTCATTTAGTAGGTACCGTACTAAAACCACTATAAACCGTAGATCTCTTTCTAATATGGCTGTAGAATTTTGAGCTTAGGTCTGACAACCCTACCCAGTAAAAATGAAACATAACCTGTTTCGGAATCTGCCAGTAGGTAAGCTGCCATGGTCATACACGGACTGTATTGCCGGTAAGTTTAGTAGTTTGTTGCAGATTAGAAATTAAAGGTTTTACCACGTTGCTTCTTCTATTTAAAAATTTGTATATTTCAATATATTGTCAGACACGAAAATTGATAAGCATACAGGATAGTCATATGTAAATATGGCTTACTTACTACCCTATCTGTAATATATGTATAATATGTATATACCATATGTGTAGAATATTTACGGGAAGATAATTTTATTCCGCAAAGAAATGATCTCCTTGTATATTTACACGTTGGATAAAATAAAAGTATTAAAATAATTGAATTTTAAGTAGCAGGGCAAATCAGCCATTTGCAAGTTTATAATTTGATATAATATTGTCCAATGGCCGGATCTTTAATCCACTTGCGTTTTCTGAAACGTAGAACTTTTCAAAATTCTGCGGGCCTGAATCTCCGAGTGGCTACGGCTGGCTCTCGGTACCACAGGTTTCGGGTTCGAGTCTCGGCGGTGCCATAGATGTTTGTAGTGGTTCGGATTCCACTTTAAAATGTAGGTCCCGGTATGTTTAGCCTAAAGTGTGCACAAGATGACCGTAGAGCGACAAACCAAACCAATCTCGAAATTCTGGATTCCGTAGCTGACAGACTGTAGAGGTTGTTGATTTATACATCATTTAATACCTACTAATCAGATCAACTTTCGTTTCAGATCAACTGCATAACTTGTTGATATGAATATTTCCCGAAATTTGCATATTTATACAACCGGATGTCTATGGTGTTGCATTTTCTATGCCCATTATACATAAGTACCACGATTAAAATAATTGAAATTCAAATTCTATTTTTTTAAACAAATAAAGAAAATTTTTAAACTATCGAAATCGTAATAATAATCAATACACAATTAAATTTTATTTATTGAATGATTTTCATGGAGTTATACATCTACAGTATATAGTCGTTGTATAATCTGCAGAGCAAAAAAAAATAATAATTTGATTCATAAGTATTTAAATATTTAATAAATATCAAGAATTTATTTTGTAACAATCTTTCAGTTTTCTTTTTTAAATAAAACTTTTAGGTATTTCTTCGTTCTAACACTTCATTCTAAATTTTAAAAATTAAAATAATTCCGATATTTCTCATTTTATTTCAAAGTGCATTTTCTTTTCCTGTGAATTTATAAAATTTTAGTTGTGCATTTGCCTTAATACAGTGTCTTTGAAGATAATGCAAAAAGTATGGAAATGAATTTAAAGTTTTCTTGGAAACCTCTTAATGTAACCTCCCAACGTGTGAAAAGAGATTCACAGTTCTTAAATACCTGAACTAAAGATAATGGAAAAACTCAGAATCTACAGTAAAATGGTAAAAAGATCCAGATGTTAAAATAATGCACGCCTTCTTCATTATTTTTCTTTTTTTTTCTGTTAAAATATAAAACTTTTTTTTTTTTTTAAATTTTGGAAAGTCGTATACTTTTGTAACTACATTTGGAAATGGTTTGAACTGTTTTAGAGTAAAAGAAGAAACTTTAATATTTCATAATATTTAATACGAAAATTTCTTTTCAAAAGATCAGTAAAAATAATTAAATGCTTAAACTAAACACGTGAGTATAGTTGATGATTTTAAAAATAATTAAGTATATGTAAGTTTCTGAAAAACCTGGTTGCTAATTGAAAAATCTAACAAAGTCATCGAAACATAAATACTTCTTTTTTCTAATCTAGATCATTAAGAAAGGATGGAAGATGCACACCCCATATGCCACTTCAAACACTGTTTTCTAAATAGCAATGATATCTGTAGATATATAAGCAACAGTCTCCCAATAGAACCTTGAGTAGGCTAAATCTCAAACTTAACGATCATTCAGCGAAAAACGACCTCAGATTGAATGTCTGGCATTACTATTACTACACCATACCACATAACTGAGTTGCCCCTATAGAATTTGGGAGTGATGTGGGGAGAAGTCTGACTGTGCTCTTTGACGCTCTACAGTCATATGAGACAGGATCCTACGGCTTAAAGTGGATTCCGAACCAATACAAACATCCATGACACCGCCTGAATTCGCACTCGAAATCTGGGGCAACAAGCACTGGAAAGCTAGATATTCTGCCATTTAGGTCCCAATGGCTGTTAGAGAACCACTAAATACCCACTTATATCTATATAATTCAGACTACTTGGAGGTAATTTTTTCCGGATTTTCTTTGATGGCCGAGTGATTAGCGCTCTGGATCTCAGTGCAACAGACTTCAGGTTCAAGTCCCGGCGGTGTCATGCATATTTGTAATAATTCGGAATCCACTTTAATCCGTATTCCCAGGACTAATATGACAGTAGGGTTGACAAACTTATCCAGTAAAAAGGAAAAACATCTCATGTCTCAGGAATCTACCAGTAGACAGGCGGACTAGGCCCACCATGAGTTGTAGAACTGGGGAGTACTTTCTCTCATGCGACACACAAATTTGTTATTTATTACCCATTAAAGTCATCCCTATATGTCCTTCCTCCTGCTGCACTGTCCTCCTCCTCCTTGTCCGTGGGCTGTCAATGGGATACGTCAGCTGATACACGGTTCACCGGACGGTCAAGGAAAAGAAGAAAATATTCACATTTTTGTTTATAAGTTGAATTTTTTTATTCATTAATTACAATACGTATTAAATTTCTTTTTTGTTTTATCACTTTAAATATCTAAGAAAACTTCAAAAATGCTGCCATAATTGTGACATAAATTAATATTTGTTTCTTTTTGCATGAAAAATAAGTTTATCGTTTTTTTTTTCATAAATTATGAACTATAAATTAATTTATTTTTTTATGGGGGAAATGAGGAGAGTTCTTTATGTAATAGTTTAATACGTGACTAAAATGCAAGTCTAAAGAAAACTAGAAAATAAATGAGCGTGATATGAAAATCGATTCACTCTGAATAATTGAAGTCATGAAGAATGATTTGAAATCCTTTTACTAATACATCAATGAATCAAGTGACTTTAAAGTTGAGATTGAATTCATCTGTCGTTACTACTTTACCTTGGAATCATTCCATAAATAATCTTCACAACGTTGTATTTCGGCTATTACATAAAAATATCCTATGGAGATTATGACAGTGACATAATTTTTAGATGTCATTTTCTTTGTTTTACAAATGAAAATGGTAACATTATTTATCAAAGGTAAATTTTTTAATCCCATGTAACATTTTCTATTATTTTAACACTCAAATAAAATACTGTCATGGAGTGATAATGGAAATTTTCTATTTGCTTAATGTGGACAATGGTTTTTATTGTTATATTATCAGTCAGTTTTTGCAATAATGTAGACTTCCTTTTATAATTTGTTATTTATAAAAATTGTTATTTGTTAATAAAGTAATACTCTTAATAAATGATAAAAATTATTCTAGATTATAGTTATCTCTGTATTTATTTATTTTTGCTGTACCGGTAATTTTTATTAAATTTGCATTGAACTAAAAAACTCCATTGTGTTCTACAATCTTAACTGAAGATTATATAATGTATTTAATTTTGAGAAAACTAAAAAAAAAATAATAATAATAAATAAAATAAAACAGTTATATTTCTTTTTCTATGATGGCTCATACTTCTGGTCATTGCCTGATGAAGTCTATAAACTTCATCATTTTTATTAGATATGATCCCTGATGTGTGAAACAATGTCCTTTAACCTGGGACGCATCGAAGATAACTACATTGTATTCGTATCGCAGGAACCTTAGACATGCCTTCGATCATAGTGTGTAAGCGTCTGATGACGCCAATTAGGTTGCATTATGGGAACAGCAATACATTCTACACAACAAGAAAATGCAAGGCAGCTATTGAGACAATTCCAATTTCTAAGACAAAGATAGGAATGAAAGACAAAATTTTGCCCATCATATAATTGAGAGCTCGAGTGCGAATTTAGCATGCAAAAAAGATCAAATTCCAAGCAATTCGCAGCGTTCATTGTATTACTATTATGCAATTCTGGAGATTCAATGGAAATTAGATACCGTGTGTAATCGTCTGATATCGCCAATTACGCTGCATTATGGGAAATACAATACATTCTACAGAACAAGAAAAATCAAGGCAGCTACTACTGCAATTCCATCAAGCATTTAGCTGTCTATTTTATTATAAATATTTTTCATTTGAAAATTATATAAAATATACATAAAATTTCATATTGGTTGAAAATAATTCATAATACGTTGAAACCGGAGAAGACCGGAGAAGAAGTATATCTATTGCGCATCCGAGTTTCGGGTTTTCGGCTTAGAAGCAGAATCCTTCCACGAATCTATACTTATCTGTTTTTAAATATACTAAATATTGCATGTGCTTAGTGTTTGTGCGTGCGTCAATAAAACTGTGGGTCCTCCAGCTTGTGCTTCATATATCTCAACCCAACCACACCCAGTTACAATATGATTGCCCGGCCTGCACAATACGCATCATTATTCATATCATTCTCAAAGAGACAATGATACTTGTTTCATTCAACAATTAATAATATCTCACAAACGTCGATCCAATGTGTTTGTGTCATAATACGAGTCCCATAAAAGTACATCCTGATGAAATTGACAATCACAAATGTATAGAAACGCTCTCAATGCAAATTTAGGCTCATCACTGACATATCTCATTTATCTGATGATCACTTGAATATGTCTACATAACTTGT
Source organism: Caerostris darwini (assembly GCA_021605075.1). Lineage (NCBI taxonomy): Eukaryota > Metazoa > Arthropoda > Arachnida > Araneae > Araneidae > Caerostris > Caerostris darwini. Next base: position 18,961 of record BPLQ01006944.1, read on the forward strand.
TACAGCTGGCAAAGCCTCTCTGCTTATCCGATGCATATTCCTGTGGAGGGAGATGGCAGCGTCGCAAATGGTCAGCATTGTAATATTCCGAAACTGAGGAGCAGATTGTGCTGAAGACATTCTACATTGGATTGGGTTAATTGTGAATAATTGTCAGGTAATTATATATCAACCTTAATGTAACAGAATATCGTTACGACATGTTATTTTCGTGTAGTTTTCGCTGGGATATTTTAACTCGATACCTTTTGCTATAGCTCTATCTTCTCAGATCAATAATTTAAAAACATACTTCTATAAAACCACATCTGAATTAAATTTTGAGATTTAAGGATGTTAAAAGATTTTGACGGAATACTTTAAAATTTCTAAAAAGTTTTTTATTACGCATATATGCATTTTTGAAATTTGATATAGTGTCGCTTACTATATAGATTTTCCTAATAAGATAATTGTATATTTCTTTTGTATTTAAATATTTGTATAAATATTTTATAGTCAGACTATTGTATAGACCGTTTAATAATTGTATAATTCTTCTGTAGTTAATATCAGTAAAAATAATTGTTACGTATATAATATTTTAGTGTCAGATAATTGTATAACAACCCTAGTATAATAGGATATCGTTACGACATGTTTGTACGTGTGTGTTGTGTTTCTTTCGCTAGGATATTTGAAATCGATATATTTCTTATAGTGCGACTTTCTCTGTGCTGTCATTAGTTCAGTAAGTATAAAACATTTTTCTCTAAAACAATTTATCTGCATTACATTTTTAGATTTAAGGGTAATATGAGATGAAAAAATATGCCAAATTGTCTGAAAAAACGATTTTTTATTATATATATATACAATCTGCTATACATAAAATTTTTGTAATTTAATACGGTGTCGCTACTATGGATTTTGTACAGCAAGGTGATTTATCAAAAATATGTGCATTACATAATTGCCTGTAATTGTCTAATAATTCAATACAAATTATTAGACATTTGTAATCAGGTAACTGTATATATTTTCCTAACCATATAATTGTACATTTATATTGTAGCCAAATAATTGCATATTTATTTTGTATTCAAATAATTGTATAAGCCTTTTGTAGGTTTAGATTCACATTCACATAAAAATAGTTGCATATTTCTTTTGCAATCAAATAATTTTGTATTTCGTCTGCAGTTAGATAATTGTTTAAATATTTGAGTATCAGATAACTGTATATTTTTATTATAGACAGATATCCATGTATATACTATACCGATAGACGCATATAGTGTTTGAAGTCAGATAATTGTATGGAGTTTTAATAAACATGCTTGGATATTTTAATACCTTGATTTAAATAACAATTTTTTAAAAACACTTTTTATTCATTTTATCAAAATTACTCCGCATGAAACCTGATATAAAATATTTTAATGTAAAAAGTTGAATAATACATCATGCACATTCCGTAACTATTTCATATTTAAAAAAAGCTAGCAATTGTGTTTTCCATGACATTTCATTGCTAAGCTAATAAGAAGCATAGTTCTAAGCAATATAGCACCATTTGAATGAAGAAGCAATATAGCTCTAAGCTATATTCCTTCTTCATTCAAGACTTAACGATCCCACCAAACTTCGACCCACTTGCGAGTATCATTGTGGATATCCGAGCCACATTAAAGTTTATTCCCCTGAAATTGAAAATCATGACCAGAGCAAGACCGGCCTCCAATCCTAATTTAAGCAGAACGCTGACTTATCTCATCTGGTGGTCACATGCATATGTCTCACATCAGTTGCAGCTGACAATGCTCATCCGTCTCTGCTCAACCAAGAAATTTTCCTTTCAGGGAAAGAATATGCAACATCTCAAATGATCTGGACTACGATATTACGATTCAATGCTGTAAATTGTGCTTCCAATGTTCTGGATTAGACTCTTAATAACTAACCGTTAACTGTTGGTACTGTTAAAAAAATAATTTCAAAAATTGTAGTACCAGTAACTCAAATATAAGAATGTATTCATTCTTGTCTAATGTTTTCATTCGAAGAGGGTTAAAGAATTGGAATTTTTTTCTCATAGCACAGGTTTTTTGCAACAAAATTTTGAAAAATATTCGTAATTAGTAATGTTGAAAAACGTTATATATATAAACAGTTTTAACTAAAATTTATTTTTAGCGATGATTAGTTTAATAAAAATATTAAATGAAACAGTTCTGAAACTTTAAATCATATAATGATTTTTTTTTAAATTTTTAATGGATATATTTAAAATGTTATACACATTTTGTTTTTATTGTAAAGGCAAATTCATTAGAAAATCACATTCATTATTATTTATTTTTTATAAAGAATATTTATTTTCTTTATATTTAAAATACCCAAATAAAAAATACTTTTCAAAACGGTTAATGCTTCACGGTATGGTGGGTCTCAGTATGAATTAAATTATAAAATTCCATCAGAAATTTGTTAAAACATATCCATCCCTGACTAGACATGTTTTTTGTAGTCCTAAGGATCATTTGATTTTGACCACATATTTGAACCACCGTTTACAATGGTGCAGAGAGCACAAAAATTGGATTAATGGAGTCGTGTCCTCTTTACGGATGAGAGTCGGTTCTGTACCAGAAGCGATTCTCGACGCGTTTTGATTTGGAGAGAGGTCGGGACCCGGTTTCATCCCAGTAACCTCAAGGAAAGACACCGTTATGGTGGTTCCGGAGTTCTTGTCTGGGAAGGCATTTTGCTGAGCTCCACGTTTTCGACAGAAAGTCTGTAACCGGGGATCGCTATTGTGAGGAGGTACTCCTTCCCCATGTGCTTCTGTTCCGAGGTGCCATTGGCCCAGACTTCATTTTTATGGATGACAATGCACGGCCACATCGGATTCTTGATGTTGAGGAACTACTGGAAAGTGAAGATATCACTTGAATGGATTGGCCAGCGTACTCCTCAGATTTAAATCCCATCAAACATGTGTGGGATACTTTGGGGAGACGCATTGCAGCATGATTACCTCCTCCGGAGAACAGCCAACAACTCAAACAGATGCTGATTGAGGAATGGGCACTCCCACCGCAAGAAATGTAGCACCAGCTGGTTCTAAGTATGCGGAGACGGTGCGAAGCAACCATTGCAGTGAGGGGAGGACATATCCCATATTAAGGAACATCTGCTTGTAGTTCTTCCTCGTGGATAGACAATCATAAATCAGATACTATGCATTCAATAAAGCTTGTTTTTGTTTGATTTCAAACGGATGCATTGTATTCCTTTTTCAGCGCCGATGCTTTCGTCATCCTTTACGTACATAATACTCTCCCTCATTTCTGAATGTCATGTCTCTCAGATGATTTCTCGTGGAGTTATGGCAAAGACCCACCTGTTGCTTTAGTTTTGCACACCAGTGTACATCTGTTTTTCTAACTTGTATATCGGATTGTATTTCATAAATTATAGCAGCGGCAGTTAATTTGGGTTGTTTGGTAAAAAATCATTAAATATGTGTTTAGTAATCATATTTCCTTGGTTTCCAAAATAGCTGATACCCCTCCTAGGGGAGGCAGTTGAATGTTCAATGGGGTAGTCTCAGATCGTGAGATGTGAGATATTTAGAAAAATAAATGGTGGTGATAGCATAATCGGACCTGATGGCCGAGTTACTAGCGTCGATGTAACATGCTTCCTGTTCGAGTGCCGGCGATATCATAGATGTTTTTAGTTGTTCGGAATGAACACTAAACCGTAGATCCCTTTCTAATACGACTGTAGAGTGTTTGGCGTAGGGCTGATAACCCTACCCTGTAAAAAGATAACAAATCCTGTCTCGAATTCTGCCAGTAGGCCTACGTCCGTGGCTCTCTACTGGGATGTTGCTCCAATAAGACGAAGATAACATATAGAGAACATGAAATTCAGAAAACAGTATTTGTATGATGTTCAATTGTGTAGAATTTTCATCAACTTACAATTATTGCATGTTCTGGGTTCAACATTATATCCATTTTCGGAATCAAATTCACTATTTCTAAAAGGTTTGTGACATAAAATCAACAATTAACTATAGATATACATAGATAATTTACTCTGAATTCATTCTTTATTCTATGTTTTTCGCTTCTCTCATGCTTGAGTTACTTACATAGTACCATGTATTTTTTTTCTGTATTATAAACCATTGTACTCCAATAATTACGTAATTAAAAATTTTTAATTATTTTTACACACTCATATATTTAATTGATAGAAAGGGGCTACATAACTATGAGTACGGGAGTGATACGTGGAGTAAAGTTTATTTTAAATTATGAGCTATAATACTAAAATTTTAATTGCATTTCCTTCATCCAATTTTGAAACGTGGGTTTAATGTGGCTATAAATTTGCTTTTAAAAAGAAACCGACTGCCTGTAGCGAATCCTGCTGACGAAAATAGTGCCCAATTAATTCTTTGATATCAGTGCACTAGGTTCATCCTTCTCATTAGAATTATTTATGCTATTTGTAAATTTTATTTTCATAATAAACGTCAACTTTTCTGGGGTTACTATTTCATTTTCATTTTTAGTTCAAGTATTAGTTCTACTTCATATATTCTAATCATCGTTTACCTGTTAAAATGATATGAACTATTTAATCTATAGTTTTATGTATTTCTTTCGTTTTCAAATTTATACTTTTATTTATATTCTTTTGTGTTGCTAGAAAGTACAAGCAACTTTTTTTGTATTTTAAAAATTAATTTTTAAGTCTGTTGTTTTTTTGTCTGTTGTATCTGAGGGGAAAAAAAAAGAAAAAAAAAAATTTGATAAATTGAGGTGTAAAGCAGCGTTAACGAGCATACATCTCAAAACACCAGGTCAAGTTATGTTGCTAGCTTTATGAGTTTAATGGAATCTTATTATAGTTGATTTTTTAACTGTAATAAGATTCTTATTATAGTTATTAAAATCATTTAATTTATTCTTATTATATTAATTTTATAATTTAAGCTTCAAGGTGTAGTGTTTACAACATCTTTGTCTGCTACGTATTAAGATGTAGGTAGATATACATATAGAAAAATAATGCTATTTGTTTTAATAAATTGTTTTACTTTTGTTTTAGGAGGGTACTTTTGTAGTTTTGTAGTTTTCCAGAATTTGAGATAAACAGTATTCTCATAAGAGGAAAGAAGACAAAATAAATTTGGTAACTCCTGATATAGATGATTAGCTGCAATTACTTTAAATAAAATCAAATATTGTTTTAAGACAGAAATAACATCAAATATACGTAATTTTGAAAACAAAAAAAATCAATAAATAAACTGTATTAATATAATATCCGTCTTAAAATACCAAAAATACTACTTTAGTCCTTTTCTACTTTAAAAGAAATCTAATGTGTTTCCTCCCTAAATAACTGATTAAACCTTCCATCAAGAACAGTTTTTTTTCCCCTCTATGAGAGTGGGCTCATAATCGTCCTTTTCGTCATTACTGTATTCTGTCTTCTCCTTAGGATCTTCTCATTTCCTGTCTCTCAATGTAGTCGGTTCATATTGCGTCCTAGAGTTCCTACCCATGCCCATCACGTGTAAAGTAGTATTTCCTGAATGACTCCGGCAATAGCCCTAAAGCTTCACGCGATGATGTCGTACGAGGAAAAGTTTAAGAGATCCAACTTTTCTCGAGATATTTATTTTGCTTCCAAAGAAAGAGACTTTAAATCTTATTCTCTTTTGGATATCTGGTTAGTTTGCTTTTCCTGACGACTTAATGTTATTTCTTTTTATGGAATATAGAAAAATGAAGGAAACATAATAATGTTTCCTACAGGCAAATGTTTTAATATATTAAATTAGTGTTACTTTTCCATCAATTAAATGTTTTTTCCTATTGAAGGATGACTGGACAATTAAAAAATTGAATTTTCGAAAACTAAATATACTTCTGAAGAGGTTTGGTTTGTCTCTACGGTCATGTTGTGCACACGAGGGCTGAACAGACCGGGACCTACAGTTAAAAGCGGATTCCGAATCACTAACAGACACCCATGCCGATATTCGAACATGAAGCTTGTGGTACCAAAGGCGAAAGCGCTTGCCAATTGGTCATCAGGCCGCCTCTGCGAGGAGAGTGTGCATACAATCTTTTGTTATATCGAAACAATAAAAACTGATACAATTGGGAGCAATTTAGAAATATTCTGCACCATTGACGAATTATAAAAAATAAATTTCCTCATGTAAAACAAAAATTGAATCCATTTACTTAAAAAAAAAAAGAAATAAGAATTCGGGAATAAATTTCTTCTTTAATTAACAATGTTGGCATATCGAGTTAGAACACTACAATAAAGTTTTCAACAAAATAGAAAATTGTGCGATATAAAAATATATTTAAGTTGTTTGCATTATATATATTTGTATAAAATATATTTATGTTAGTTGTTCTTAAAGTATATTTAAAAACGAATTACAAAAACATATTTAAAGTATATAGAGAAAACTGCCACTACATATCTATATGTGAGTATCTCGTGGCATGCGACAAAAAATTTCTTACATTGTACTAATTTTTTTAATTTTAAATTTGCTTGTTTATGAATGCAGTTTATAGGTGACATTTATATATTTTTTTAAAATAATAATAGTTGTTGCAGTTTTCTGTCAAAATAATATCATAAATAATAATTTCGAATACTCGACGAATTTACAAAACAATGAAAGATTCTATTGAAAATATTGAAAAAAAAAACATTTAGATCGGATAGATATGTAACATACAATAGCAATTTTCTTATATTTTAGCCTGCATATGACTGTGCCTTTGATTTTCGAAGTAAGTTATTCTTAAATAATTAAAAATTAAGTAAGTTATTCTTTAATAATTAAAAGTTATTCTTAAATAAGAAGATATATGTATAACAGGTTTAACGTTATCAAGGATGAAAGAAGGAGGGTAACATGCTAAAATGCATCCACTTTTTATATACACAGTTTTTAAATTCCAGACACAGAGATAATATGGAAGGAATTTACATATTACTTCGGAGTTCAACGGAAAGGATTTAACCTGCAGATTTACTGCTCTCATTCTTAACAAAGAAACGGAATCTTTTGGTTATTTTTCACTTGCTGATGTCAAATCCAACTCTATTAATTCAGAAATCTAACATTTCCTAGACGCACGAATAACGTTTGCAATGTATTGTTTTCGTGGAATAATACATAAACTTAATTTCACGTACACGAAACTTTTATATTACTTATGTTGCATAAAATCACAAAACATAAATTTTAAATAAGCATATATTAAAACTAATTTTTTTTTTTTTCCACAAAGAGTGAAAAAAAAAAAAAAACTGTACCACTTCGTATCATAGTTCTATTGCGAATAGAAAATAATGAATGACAATCTGGATAAAAGTGTTACTTCAACCTCGGTTTAAACAAGAATTTACAACTTCAGGTGCCATATTTTGCACTTCGCAATGGATTGTTTTTATTAGAAGAATACATTATATTTTCAAGGAACATAATGCTTTAAGATTTTATGCATGGAATTTTTTTTTCATGATTTAATAAATATCGAATAAAAATATGAAAACCTAGAATTTAAAATAAAAAGACATGATATTTCATTCTTTTAATAATTTATTCTCTTTTACATAATTTACGGAAAATTTTAGAATAATAGAGAGCTTTTGCATACCGTACGCTAGTTACCGTAGGACGTCCGTTAGCTTTTCTCCCTAGCGCGCATGCGCAGTTTCCTATGAGCATGCGCGCGCTAGGGAGAAAAGCTCTAGTGAAAAAAAAGCCTTCTAAAATGACATAAAAGGCAGATAATTATACAGTTTGACTTATTTCATTGAAACATGTTACCAAATCTACGTAATTGATACTAAAATGGTAGATATGAAAAAAGAACGATGCATTTTGCATGAAATGATACTTTGAATCTTAACTTTAGCCTTTTAGAAAATTGCCTTTTTTATATTGGAAACAAATTATTTTTTTATGTAAAAAAGAATTTAATTTTAATGAAAATTCAAAAATATCTTTACTAATGCTGAAACTACTTAATATTTTACATATAATTTCCACTTCTAGACAGTAATTTCATTGATTGTCTAGAAAATTAATACGCGAAAATATAATTTAGTTAATTACGAAACAGAAATATAATTTCAAAGAAAAAAAAATCTAATGTCTGAAGAATTAACCGAAGAAAAGAAACTATTTTAATGAGAAAAGTTTAAAAGGAAAATTTTCGATAGATTTATGAGAACTTATACGGAAATTGTTTTTATAAAATATATCGTAATAAATCGCTTAAATTAGATTTCGAAATATTTATTAGGTTATCTATCCGAAACTGCGGCAAAAAAAAAAATGGTTGTATTGGACTTTAAAACTAAAAAACAAACAGATAATTAACTTTCAAACGTTCAATGAATTCTTAAAAATGTAATAAAATCTGCATTTTTTACTTATTCAATTGAGATAATTGTTTTAAATAATTGACAGCAAGAAATCTTTTTTTGGAATATGAAGACTATACTTTTATTTCTAATAGCTATAAAATAGTTTCGATTTAAATATACAATATAAATAAATCTTTCTAAACAGTTATAGTTTATATATATATATATATATAGAGAGAGAGAGAGAGAGAGAGAGAGAGTTTTGAACAGTAGAAGTGAAAAATCATTTAAATAAATTGCTGATTGAAGTTAATTGAATATTTGTCTATAAGAAATGTACTAGCTCAACAAAATATTTGTATTTTAGTATATCTTAATAAATCGCGTTGTATAACTTACAGAGTATAAAAATTTTTTTACAAAGCATAATAAATTGCTTAAAATGAATTTCGAAATATTTATGATATGTATGCGGAATTTAAAATATAAAATATATTAAAATAGTTAATGTTACACATATACAACATAAAACAACAAAAATTAATATTAAATTATTTAAATTTAAAAATTATAATAAAACTTATAAAAATTTAAAATTATAAAATATTTATAAAATTATATATTGTATATATATATATATATATATATAAATCCAATAATATTAAAACTTAAATTATAAATTATTTAATATTGTATTAAAATATTTATATAATAAATTACTTATAAAAGTTAAAAATCTTGATTTTTAAAATTAATTATAATTAAAAAATTAACTTTAAATCTGAACAAGATTTCTAATAACTACATCTTTAAGCATAAAAAAATTTGCATTGCTGGTTCAAAATTTATTTTGCTTATAATTTGCACAATATTTATATTCATTCAAGCAGCAACAATGCGCTCCTTTAGAGAGAATAAGTAGTACTCCCTTAATACTTTACAGGTAATAGTCCCGGATGATCAGATAATTATTCATTGAGTTGTATATGAACCAAAAAAGCTGTGAAATGAAACAGATGATAAAGTAGTGACTATAGATTTTAGGTATATATTTATAGTGTTTATCATATTTAATATTTTTGATAAAAATATGATAAATATTAAGGTTTACATTTTTTTAATGTAAATAAACACAAGTTCTAGTACTTTACATTCTCCGCAAAATAATCCCAACCTTAAAATTAATATATATATATATATTTTTTTTTTTGGCATATTTTTTTTTTAAATAAAACTTTTAGAGTGTTTTTCATAGAGAGTTGTCCAGAAATTAATATACAACTCTCACAACTAATACTTGATTATATAAAATATTATATTAAATAGATAATTTTGTATTCTGATTTGAAATTTAGTTGGATTGATTGCAAATATATTACAATAATATAAATAAAATATACTTCAAAAATATATTATAAATTTTCAAAAGAAATTTTTTTTTTTTTTTTTTTTTTTTGTATAGAATATGACAAAAAAAAAAAAAAAAAAAAAAAAAGATTTTTCTCATATCAATTGAATTAACTGCTAACTTGCTAATGTTACATTCTATCTTCTCCTTAAGGTCCACTCCTTTCCGATCTCTCTCGTAACCAATGTATAGCAAGTTCACATTGCATTCTAGAGTTTCGGACCGTGGCTATCACGTGCGAAGTACTAGTGCTTCCTGAAATGATTCTGGGAACAGACCCGGAGTTTCACGCGATGATCTGGTTCATTAGAGGAGAGCTTTGGAGTACAAAGTTTCCGATGGGATAGTTAGTTTGTTTCGAAAGAAAGATTTAAACCCTTACCCCTTTGTAGGATTGTGATAAAAGCGCAGCATTTTTTTTTTAAAATTATATCACCAGTATTATTCATAAAACGATATAATAATTTTACTTTTTTTGCAAAATGTTTCATTGCTTATTTAATGCTCTATGATCATGTGAGATCGGAACCTACTGTTTAAAGTGGATTTCGAACCACTACAAACATCCACACCAGAAACCTGTGGCATCGAGTGCCAGAGCGCTAGACACTCGGCCACCAGGCCCAATTTAAAACCTGTAACCATTTGTCTCTCCCTTTTTATCAACAAAAACGCTTTTAATATGCATGATTTAAAATGATTGGTTATCTAATGCATTTCAATGATTAAAAAAAAAGTATTTTTTGCTCATTTTATACTGATCAAGATTAAGTTGAATTTGTTAAATGCCTGTTCTACATTGAACAATTTAAAATGATAAGATTCAAATCCAAATCCTTCAATTGCCGGTGTTAAAACATAAACAATCTTACTACAATGAGGAAAGATAATCACACCCCACTCTTGATTTTAGCAGATGGGCGAGAAAAGGGGTAAAATAAAATATAATTAAGATAAAAACTGATATATTTTTAAAGCAAAAAATCTTTAATATTTCAATCAATTGATTAATTTGGCATGCAAAGAAAATATATTTTTGTACAGCTTCTATGGTGGTGTCACAAAGCCAAATAAAGTATTTCGTATCGCGTTCTAAAGTACGGAAGTTTAAAATCAAGTAAAACTTATTTAGAGTTTGGGAAAGTAGAAGTATTACTTCATTTATTCTTCTTTGGGGCAATAGCCCCATGGTGGATCAAGGCACGTCTGCTTGTTGGCAGATATCGAGACTGGAGCTGTGTTTTTTATTGAGTAGCATGATGATTATTATTGAGTAGCATTTTTTTATTGAGTATGGCCAACAGTCATATTAGTGATTGAGTCTTACGGTTTAAAGTGAATTCGAACCATTACAAACATCTATGGCACCGCCAAAATTGAACCTGAAATCTGTGGCACCCATCACCAGAGATTACTGTCCACCAAGATATATATTTGTGTGAATCATTCTTAAATGGCTTTTTTGCTTTTAATATTCTAATATTCTCTCAAAAATATTAATACCAGCACAAAACTTCAGTGTATAAAGAAAACGTCCCAAAAAGCATATCGTTCAATCATCACTGAAGTCTAAACATCATTTATCGATGCATTTTAAATAAAAGTAGCGAAAGAAAATACAGCTTCTTTCTGAACAGAAAATACAGATCTTTGTTGAAATTAGAAATTTTAAAATCAGTTGAAGTCTAACATTTCTAGATGTAAAAAGATTTTGAATTCCTGAAAACAAAAATTCCCTTTGGATGTATATCATTTTCATTGTAGAGTGCGTGCAGTATCTTTCCTGCTAGATAAAAATCGTAAAAAAAAAAAAAAAAAAAATTAAAACATTCTACCCTTGCGACATGTTCTTCTTGAAAATAATGATTTTAGTTTCTTTTTGAAAGAAAAAGGTGAAAATTGTGTACAACATAATATCCGAATTTATTTTTTTCGGGAAAAAATGAATGGCACTTAAATATATATATTGATACAAGCTTCATTAGCAAAGATTTATAGCCACAACGTGTCATATTTTGATACATCAATGCATTAATTTTACACCATGAGTAATGTCTATTATAAAGGTGATGCATCCTATTTTAAATTTTTAAACATGGTGGTTTTTTCATGACATAATAAATATTCAATTTAAAATAAAATTCTGTACTTTACGAAATAAAGAAAATAAAAATTAATTAGTAGCAGTAAAATAAATTTGGTAAATGTTAAAATAAATTCATTAAATAGTAATAAATAATAGTTAAATAAAATTTAAAAAAATTGATATAAGATTATGAAAATAAATGTTTCTTTTTATAATTGCATTATAATTTCAGATAAAGGAATTGTATTTATGATAACTTGGAAACTTGCTGAGAATTATATTAGGTTTAAATGATTGATTCACTCTGTAGGAAGATAATTTTAAAATTTAATTTATATTTGTACCCATGCCACCTACTTCACCAGAGCGTCATCTGTGGTTTTCAGGAGAAATTTTCAATCGGCTCGGGTCTCTCTCCTGAGAAAGTACAGCGCAACTTGCGCTTGCTAATGAAACGGTTAGTTTATAATTTTTCATCCAGAGAAAATATATTTGACACAAACCTGCATATTAGTTGGTTTTAAATTCTCAAGAGGTTATACGGCGCGTAACTGAGTATCGAGTGTTTGGTTCAGAAGTGTTGTCATTTTACGAATCTATCTTTAAATGTTTTAAATACTGTATGCTAAATAAGCGCGCGCGCGCTTGTGTGTGTAAATAAAATCCGGCGAGACCTCTAAACTTTGCCTCTGGTATATCAATATAATCCAACCCAGTTAAAATCTAGTTGTCCAACTTGCACGAATTAAAAACTGTTCTAGCTATTTTCAAGATTTATTTCAACCTTAACTTAAACAAAATTGAAAAACTTGATTGAAAAAAAAAAAGAATGGACAATAGTTTCTATTTTTCCGATATTAGGAAAAGAAAGACATCGAACCAGAAAAACGTTTATCTTCTTACTTTCAAAAAATCGTACATTTAACTGAACAAAGAATATGTAAAAGCAAATTTAGATTTTTATAATAACAACTCGCAAAGTAGTATTATGTAACAGACAGAAAAATTATTAAAATTTTTATATAAAACTTACCATTATATCGTTACTTATTAATGATTTTTTATGTATAAAAAAATATAATATTTAATGCATAGGTATTTAACAAAGGATATTCTGTTTGTTTGCTAGAGAATCATATATATATATATATGTAGGATTTCTATATGCTAAGCACCAGATAAAATCTCCGCAGTTCATAATGCTTTTCACACCAACTTGTAACCGTGTAGTGGTGGTATTGGACAACGAACTCCAGCCTGGAAGAAGGGAAAAACCCCGTTACTTAGGCGAGAGATGAGAAAAGCGAACGGACATGGGAGATGCTGCGTCAGCAGCAGTAGAAATAGTTTTGAATATATCAATACTTTCTGTAAATATTAATGTAAATATATTAATTAAATATGTATTTGTTGAGAGAAAACAAACGCTTCTTTATTTCGCTTTGAAATACACCCTAGATCAGCAATGTCCCTCTGTCGTTAACAATTTGCTAGACCGATAGAAAGTCTACAAATTGCAGAATAAACTGAATGAATCCGCTGAACTGTTGGAAGCTGGAGATAACCATCCTGGTTATAAGTGACAGTGAGATAAGGCCACCCTGGCTGAGATGAATCCGCTGAACTGTGTTGAAGCGTGCCGAAATAGCCGTCCTGGTTATAAGTGACAGTGAGATAAGGCCACCCTGGCCAAGAAGTGTGGAGATTCTGTTTTGGAGCACGGTGTGATAGCCACCCCATTATAAGTGATATAGTGGAGATAAGGCCACCCTGGCCAAGTGTTTGAAGATTCTGTTTTGGAGCACTGTGTGATAGCCACCCGGCTATAAGTGATGTATGTAGCGAGAGGCCACCCTGGCCAAGTGTTGGGAGATTCTGCATTTTGTATCCGTACCCTGGCCTATTGGATGAAATTTGCAGATAAGACATTATTATTTTAACAATAACTTATTTTCATATTTGCATGATAATATTTAATTTTTAATTACTGCATTTTTGTTCTAAGTCCTACAAAATTAGGGTTTCTTCGGCTGTGCGTCTTTGCAAGCGCCTAACTCTACAAAAATTGGGGGATTCTGGCAGGATTTGTTTCTATGCTAAGCACCAGATGGAAACACCTCACGAACTATGTGCTTTTCACACCAACCTTTTGCCATGTAGTGGTGGTATTGGACCTTGAACTCTGGCCCTGGAAGGAAAACCCCGTTACTTAGGCGAGAGATGAGAAAGCGAACGGACATGGGAGATGCTGCGTCAAGCAGCGGTAAAAAATGGTTTTGAATATATCAATACTTTCTGTAAATATTAATGTAAATATATTAATTAAATATGTGTTGTTGAGAGAAAAACCAACGCTTCTTTATTTCGCTTTGAAATACACCCCTAGATCGCCTCCCTCTGTCGTTAACAATTTGCTAGACTGATAGAAAAGTCTACATATATATACTGAATAGCTAATCAGTTCACGACTGCTAAAATAATCATGAAATTTCACCTCGAGACTGGAGTTTAATTCCCTTGAAATAAATATTCTTCTTCAGCCAGATGGGAAATTAATTGAGCTTCGCTCTCAGGAGTCTGTGAGCAAACTTGACTTATCTTCGAAGTGTGCGGTCATTTATTAATGAGTTCCTTTGTAATTAACATGAAGTTTAAATAGGTGAAGTTAACAATTTAATAAAATAATACTTCAATGCAATGGAATAATTAAAATAAATTTGTTTCCAGTTTTACTTTTTTGTAACAATTAATTTTTCATTTTCTATAGTAACAAAAGTAATCATAAAATAAAATAAAAAATGCTGAAATCTGCTCGGCAAATTTCAACTTATCATGTGTGAACATTAGAGAAAAAGGATGGATAAACTCAGGAATATAACAATGTTTAATAATGCAAGCGTTATATGAAGTATTTGATTGGAATACTACCAGAATGGCCAAATTCAATAGCGACATGAATATAAGCAATGCTGAATAGAACAAAATTTCATACGAATGTCCAAGAATCTCTAAACGAATATACAAAAGTAAGATAAATATAGTCTTAAAGGAAGTATAAAGTATTCCAAATTCTACAAGAAACGTTATCACATTCAATAGCCAAAAGAATATATCAAAAGTTTGAAAACGCTAGTATAAATGAAGAATTCCTAATACAATTAGAAGCATCCCAACCCAAAAATATGAAAAGTGATTCAAAACCGTACTACAAAACACTTCATGCAAAAGCCAAATACTCCAGAAAATTCTTCGAGTATTAACGTTATTTATGAATCATTTCAAGAGTTAAGGGGCCCAAACGTTTGCAGCCAAATTTTGCAATGGAGTTTTATTTGCTTGACCCTCATTTTCAGTTAATGTTACGGCCCCTAACATGTGTCACACATGATAAAAAGAATAAATATTGTATCAAACTTGAACAAAATAGTATGCAGTTTGTAACATATCACATATAAATTAGATATTTATAAAAATAACAAAATAATGATGTATATTCTAGAGAATAAATTTGAACTTGTATTTTTTATGCTTATCTAAACATGTAAAAGGTAACAAAATTTATTATACACTATACAATAAATAAGTTATTTTTCTGTATCACATAATAATGTATCTAGCCACAAAATATATCTTACATATTATAATAAAAGGAATCAATAAATCTTAATCATGAATAAGTTACTGAATATATTTTTCGCTTTCATCGATTACCAATAACTTAACTAGGATTAATTTTTCTTTTTCTGACTACAACAATGTTAACCATGATTATTGTTTGATAAAATTGTTGTGGCATTAGCCATCCTGGAATTTTTTTGACTTCTCTTTGTTGAAACAAGAAGATAAAAATGTTTTAAGAATCATAAACTTAAATTGAATATTTGTAAAAGAGTGGTACATTTAAAGAATTATTCAGTGTTTAGAAATATTGAACTTTGATTTAATACAGATTATAAATACACTGAATTTATTGTTATCGCTTGTGATTTATTACAATTTTTAATAAAAATTTTAATTTTATTTACTTACATGATGTATTTTTTTTTGCTTTAAAGCCATTCAGGTTTCGATAACTTAATTAAAAAATATATATCACTTAAATCAAATTTTTCTTCATTGGCTTAACAGCCGCATGGTAGGCCAAGACCGTCTGCCTGCTCCGCAGATTTCGGAGACAGTATTTTTTTTTCTTTCTGCAGAGTAGAGTTGTCACCCCAACGCCCAACCCTCTACAAAATTATTAGACCGGAACCCTTACGGTTTAAGGCGTGATTCTGAACCACTACAAATATCCATGGATTCGCCGGGACTGGAACCTGAAATCCTGTGGCATCGAGCGATAGTCACTCGCCCCATAAATTTTTAAATTTGAATTATTGCATTTCAAATAAAAATAGATAAATAAATATTTTCATTCGTAGGTATTTTTTAGATAAAATATTTGATGAAAATTATGGTACCATCATTAAACCTAAATTTAAGAAATAATGGTCAAATTTAAATGTAATCAGAATTTTTTGAAAATTTGCATTAAATGCATTCGTTGAATAAATGAGATTACTTTTTCTAATATTTTTTTATAATTTTATTTGATGGTTTCAGATTCATTATAGTCTTAGGGGGAACATTTTTATTTTATAAAACATATAAAACAACTTTCTTTATTGCGAGAGACATTTACATGAAGCTATTAATCACAGATGCAACATATTTACATAAAAACTTTGCATTACTCAAGATGTATTGTAATGAGATTTATCTCACTATGTAAACACAGGATAAAGGCGAAACCTTTTCTATACACCTTTTTAATAGTACGTGCTATCACGTTTGTATTTCACTAGTGAAAAAGGCGAGATGATCACGAGAGGGGTAAAACTCCATGATAGCGAAACATGGTTTTTAATGTTCATTTACTATTCATAGAAAAGAAAAAGAAACGCAAACCATCAGAAGGAAATTTTTTATAACAATACATGCTGAATGGCTATAATTGAATGATAAGCCTAATAGAATACGAATGTAAATATTTTTGCTGTCGGTCGAAAAACTTATCCAAATTTTATGATTAAAACATTAACTGAGAATATATAATTAACTCCCTTTTCACTACAGCCCATGATGGGCCAAGACCATCCCGCCTATTTGCAGATT
>BPLQ01006946.1:0-144003 GCA_021605075.1 Caerostris darwini
TTTATTGAGACATTAGAATACAAAACGATACAAGTCCAATTTTGATAAAAAATGTTTTTATCAGAATTTATTTTGGTTAATGCAGTTGTTCTAAGTTAATATTCTTTTCCACTATTTTTCAAAATATTTTTTATAATGTATTTTTAATTCACATTGTATCAAAATATTATCTCATATTTTAATGAGATAAATATTCGTTTCTACGGTTTAATCATTTCTCATTAGGATAATTGAAAATTTTTTTTTTGTAACCATTCAAACAATATGTTCCATTTTTCTATACAAAGGGATTAAATGATATGAATACATTCGGAAATGATCATCATCCAGTGTTTTTATTTTACTATTGTAATTAGAATAAAGTTTAGGACCGACTGATAAATTATATCCGACAAAATAAATTTTACTTAGTTTCTTATGAGTTACGTGTATTTTATGAAAGATACAAATATAGAGATTAACACATGATTTCAATAAGATAAGTACAGTCAAACACACACACACATACATATATATATATTTATATGTATGTATGTGTGTGTGTGTATATATATATATATATATATACATTCTATGTAAGAAGTACCCGGTATTGTTAAATAAAATACAAATAATTTTAAAGATAGGCCCCATCAAATGCAGTACCAACAATGGCAGTGCTTGATCTAGTTTTCTATACATTTTTCATAGGCTGATTGAGGTTTGGCATTCAATTCGTTCAAAAAATTTTCTTTTATGGCCTTAATAGTCAATTTATCTTCCTCGTAGTGGTAATTTATAGTTTTAGGAACAGGAAAAACACATGATGTCCTGTCAGGTGACTGCTGTGCTTTGTTAATGAAATTTGTTGAATTTAGGGGGATAAACTTTTTCACAATGATGGCTTAGTGTACGATATAAAATCCATAAACTGTCCTTCGTCAAATTTGGTCGTTTTCAAAGGATATTTTTGCGCAAGCTCCCCACGACGCGTACACAATATTCCTTATTCACAGCATTTCCTTCTGGAAGGAATTCAGAGTGCATTATTATACGACCGTAGTATGCAGGAAATAAGCAGGATAAATGCTTGGGTTGGAAAAGCCTTTCGTTACGTTCCAGAAAAAGTGTGGGTAGTCATGAATTCCACAGACATTCATACTCGAAGGGTGTTCGCTCCAATGTAAGAGCTACCAATAAATCCAAATCTAAATTAAAGTGAAGATAACCCTTCTTTCACGGTGGACAAAACATCCTGTTTTCCACATCATCATTATTATCAATTTTGCTTAAGAAGCTCACATTATACCCTCTGGGATAAAATTTTTCAATGAATAATGACACTTGATGAAATGCTTGGCCCTAAAGAATGTGTTTATATTAGCTTCACAATTTTCCTGGTTTGATGATTTTCAATTTTTATGATTTAGGCCTTTAAAATTTTGATGTAATGGTTTAGTGTAAATTAATCCATCAAAATTCGTCTAGTTTGAAAACTATGAAATTAAGGTAAGCGCCAATCATAAAATAGCTTAAAACGTGACATTAACTCAAAAATTTCGTCCTCCTGAATATTAATCCTAGTAAACAAAATGCTCCAAGTAGTCCGAATATCTCACAGAACGGAATAAACATTATCGACTGATGAGTTTTCCCCCCGAATTTCGCGATAAAGGGTTCACTTCAAAAACCGATAACCGTTTTAAACTTTTCCTCTTGAAAACTCAATTTAATGCGGCATCGTCACACGCTTCCAACGAGAAAACCTGCAGCGATTGATACACGCGGCTCTCATATTTGCATATTGATTGAGATTATTAAGGGCGAAACGTCACTTAATTGCGCTCTCCACAACGGCAGCACAGGATCTCTAAAAAGGACAGCTTCTCCCACAACCTGTGATTAAAGGCCATCATCATCTGGCGGACACAAACGGCGTTTACAAGGAAATGGTCATTAAGCAATGGCCAGGTGCCTTCGGGTGCCTTTTTTCCCATTAGTTATTTGGGCTAGTTTGCTCCATAAAAATAGCAGAGTCGCTCGACCAGCTCCAACCATTTTAATCTGGGGCGTAATTTGTAAGAGTGGCAGTTTATTTTAAAAAGTAAAAAATCAATTGCCTACTCCCCATAGTTGGATTATTTTATTTTTGCATACTTTTATGTCTGTCTTCAGTTTGGGAAAGAGGGACTAATTGAAACCCATAAGTTGGAAGCAAGTTCGGACATGAAGCAGGTTATTACCCCCCACCCCTTCCACCCCCATTTCCATTTTGGTGCAGGGGTGGCTGATTACCCCGGGCATAAAATAGGATTTTAAATATTGGTGAGGAGGGATTTCCTTGAGGGAAAAAACCAATTTTGGATCATTTGGTTTTTAGTAAATGGAACAGGTACCCCTCGAGGTTGTACACGACGGAGTTGTGTTGGGTGTACTGTAAAGTACTGGAGCCTGGTTTATTAAGGATTGTATTAGTTGGAATTTCTTGCAAAAAATATTTTGTGTCATCACGTCACTGTTAGAAGTAAGGCCGTAAGTAAGTTTCATCAAGTTTAAAATAGATTCTTCTTATTTGTGAATTATTTGCTAACTATTCGCAAAACTACATACTACATTAGATATATTGAAGCATGTAGTTTGAACTAAAAAAATATATCTGATTCCATCAATTGAAATTTAATTTTGCTTTTGTGTAAATGCTTTTGCTGCAGGCTTTAAAATAATTTACTTCAAAATTGTGCTGAAATTGTTTTTAATAATATGATAATCGATGATATATAAATATTTAAGTTCTGAATGTGTTATGTTCTTCGCTTTTTTCTCAGATAATCAATAAAAAAATGGTCTACTGTTCTTAATTTAAAAAAATTAATTTATTAATATGCCTGTATTACCTATTATTGTTTATATGAATAAGAAAATGTTTAATTTAACCAGACATACATCAAATTATCTTAATATGATTTTGATATATGTATGACCGAACTATTTATCACAACTAATGAATATATTTCATTTCTTTTTTTAACACATTGATAATTAATTTTACAAAGAGGTTTAATGGTGCAACTAATGAATAGTATTTATTTTTCTAATAATTAATCAAATTTTATCAATAAATTGATCTACAGATCAATAATAATTACTACTTTTTTGAAATCCCAGTAATATTTTTACAAAAATTAATACTCATAAAAAGATATAGTCTATAGTAAAAGAAAAAAAATATTTTATTAACGTCAATTAATTAAAAAAAATTAGTTTTTTTGTGCTAGCGCTGTGCTCGTTGAACTTCAGCATTCATTAATTTCAACACAGAATTAGGCTTGATGAACATTACCGAAGTTGAAAAAGAATCTCTCAACGGATATACCGAAAACATTTTTAAAGTGTATTGTAATACACCCACAATAATAATAGGCCAATTTCAAGCTTAAGTGGCCTCATTTATTTGTTCTATTGCACAAAAATCAAAAACCTCCAACCAGGTTCATTAACTGCAGATGTCCAATACTCTGCCGTTATTACTATTGTAATAACAAAAGTATTGGCAATTAATTAACTGCAGCAAAATAGAACTTAGCGAATGCGTTTTAAATTATTCAAATTAACAATCAGTTCTTTAGAAGAATTCAAATCATAACGTTAAAAGAAATATTTATTTGATTAAATGCAAATTAAATTTGGCATTACTATCATTTTAATTTCTAAAATGCAATTTTTTAATAAACTTTTTAAATTCATTTTTTTTTATTTGCTAGGTTATTTCATTTTACTGTATGGCAAACTTAAGTATTTTTTATTTTTGTCAATTTTTATTAAAATTATTAATAATTATCTACAAAAATGAAAATTATAATATTTAAAAAAATTATTTATTCAGTTAAATTCAGTTTAAATTTAGCACTGGTAACATTTTAATTTCCAAAACAATTTTTCAACTGACTTTTCGACATTTTTTTTTTTGACTGCTAAATTATTTTTTTCTACTGTGTGACGACGTAAAAAATCAAGGGGGAAAAAGTCACGAAGAATCAATGTAATGTGAGCTGACGCTTTCAGGGTTTTCTGTACCAATCGAGATTTGATGCGTTTGAGGCCCAAAATGCAAATGACCGACCCTTTTGAAATTCCAACATCATCAGAAACCTTAATGTTTTGAACATGACCTTCGTCGGTTAAGGTGGAGGGTCAACCAGAGGGCTCTTCATCTTCAAAGCATTCTCTGCCTTCTTTGAAATGTTTATACCACTTCTAACATATCTTTCCGATATAGAGATGGTCACCGAATGCCTTCTGCAGCATTCCATACTTTTCCGCAAACAAAATTGAATGCAAGTTCTTTGCTCAATTAATTCAGACATTTCAAAAATTGCGGAATCAGTTTCAGCGTCACGCGAAGCCAAGCGTAACTCAAACACTAATGAATATTTTGACTAGTGAAAATTCACGCAGATGTCAATGATAGTGCCAACAACCTAAAAAAGAAACAAAAAATTAAAATTCCATAATCACCGGAAATATTAAATTAAAAATTGAAATTACTTTTTGGACACAGTAGTATGTCTATAACTGCTGCGTAGCAATATATCAATGCATTGATAAAGAAATATTAAATTTCTTCAAGTGCATCAAACCTTCAATATTACATAGTAATTAATCAGTCTTTGTAATGATGATTTTCCTATAATTACGTTCCTGTAGGCCTAACAGATTTCAATCCGAAGCGATTTACCAATGCGATGATAAAAATATTGGGCTTTCACCAGAATACCAGATTGGAATAACCCCACTAATAAATAATCATTTAATTTTATTACAGAAATAAAATTTTGTCACTATGCATTGTTTTCTTCTGTATTCCAAATTCCAAAGATTACGTTGTAAATAATCAGATTTGTCACGGTGGCTTTCCTGTTAAATGTGACACAAAACCCACATACATTTCAATCTGTAATACGAAAAAATTTACCATTGCTACGATAAAAAAAATATTTGTACTTTCTCTTGGGCACACTCTATTAAATACCGTCTTTAATAAATCATTATATCCCTTTCGGTACACCTCCCTTATTCAGTGAGTCTCGATAAGTAATACTTATATAAACTCACCTACATAACCCTGTTATCATGAAAGGACGATTTATCTTCCATGCTGAGATACCTTTTAGTCCCGCTAAAGCAAGATACTTATTATGTTTTTTCAACGCTTCGATTCACGATGGCAAAAAAAAGCAGAACAAAACGGGGGGGGAAAAAAAGGAGGGGTAGATAGAAGGAAATAATTTTTGGCACATTACCCCTGCTCCAACCAATCAATAAAGTCCACGAAAGAGATGCACGTCAGAAAGAATCTGTTTCACCACTACAACAGACAATAAAGAAAAGAAAAGAAAAGAACAGGAGCAACAACAACAACAACAACAGCAGTGGGAAAAAAAAAGTTAACCCTAAATGAATCTGTACAATATGTGTTAGGCTTAGTTAAGGCGGAAAATACCCCATATACTAGAAGCCGGCTGTTGTAAAGTTACTCGTCTTGCGAACTGTTACTAGTGATACAGTATTGGAAGTCTTGCCCATATACCTTGATAATAAAATGTAGCCCTTTTCTTATATTTAGGAGAACTTTTTGCGTCGTAATTTTTGCTAATATGTTACGGTATTGCGTAGAGGAAGTGTTTTTCTTTGTTTGACTCTTTTTTTTATGTGCTTTTCCCAGAAGTCCCTTCGCTGCAGGGACATTGTTATTTACAGCGTAGCCCAGACTTCTATATATCCGATAAAACGTAATATCTTGAAGTAATTCTACATATCATGGCACGCTTCCGTATATAAGCTGCAGCAGGCGCTTTTGTGTACTTTGCGTGACTTAGGTAGTGCAACAACGTTTGTTCCCGTACTGGTGTAAGTCAAAAAGATATAACCTTTTTTGCAGATTTTAGTACCGTAAAACCTCATTCTTTATTATAATACTGCTTTTGCATCCAGTATAAAGTATTTATGTCCATTCTAAACAATAAAATTTACTTTTATGGGTATAAAATGCATACTATATTCCCCTCAGTAAATTTTAATAAAAAGTATTTAAAGATTTATATTTCAAAAACGTGTTCTTACGCCATTTTGTCCTAAATATGCGAATTGGAGAGCAAAAGCATTCGAAAGAACACATAAAAATCTCTTCCTTAGAAGCAGCATTAAACATTTATTATTCTCTTTATTTAAGATATTATTTTTAAAGTACTCTGTTAGTAAAAGCATTCTAAATGAAAGCTTGCAGTCGTTCCTAAAACTGGAATTTTTACTAAAATGGCATTTCTTTCTAGAAGTGAAAAGAGATAAACATGTTTATAACTTTTATATTAAGATAGAAAAATTATCGTGTGCACAAATATAAGCATTCTTAAAAATTTTATCATTTATTTATTGAAGTGTTTAATGTAATAGCCTACTTCAGCAAAACTGTATTGTGGTAACCATGTAAAAATCTGTCCCATAAATTGAAATACATTAAAATTAAGTGTATTTTTGAAAAATGTTGAGATATGTATTAAAAATGTTACAATTTCTTATCATTTGAAAGCCATAAATAAAAATTTAAAAGGATGTATTTGAAATAAAATAGCTTAAATTTAAATCATAAACAAAAGTGGAATATTTTCCATACCAATAATATAAAAATAAAGTTTAGTATACTTATATTAGTTTTGCTTTTTAATTAATTAACTCATACAGAATTTTGAAGTGATAGTTTATATTTACAAAGCAATAAATCCTTTTCATCCTTTTTCTCTATCAATAAGAGTTTTTATTCTTTTTTTTAGATTATGACAAGAGTATTTTCAAAAATAATTCAAATCCAATAAATAATTAAAATAAAAAAATTAAATTAAACCGAATATATTATCTATCTATATAATTTTACAATATTTTAAGACACAACTACGTGGAAATGAATTTGGATAAATGGCATTTATATATTTATTATTTTTTTATATTTATATCTATATTTATATATTTTATTATTTTTACCACAAAAAATGCGCTACAAACTAAATGTACGAACATTTAGTCATGTATAAAAATTACTAATTTTTTATTTTACTGTGCTAACAAATGTATATTTTATTTACAATAAACCGATCCTAAATACAAAAATAGCCAAAATTGAATCAATAAAATAATTATTAAAAAGAAAAAAGGATCCCTTTATGTGATTCACTAGCATTTAAGGAATAAATTTGCGCATAAATGGTTTTTGTAGGTGTTATATATTTCTTTTTAAATGTAGATCAGTTTGTAGGAAATACACTTTTGAATTATGTAGTCATTGGTAAAACCCTACTGTAAAACATGCTACACATGCTATCCAGTATATGCATGTATTCCCTCCTTCTTAAAGACTGTAGATTTCAAGATACCACGATGTTGAAATTGAAGAATAAGGACGCATAGCATCATTTTTTGATATTGGTCAGCAACCACTGTTGTCGTTTGTATACCTCTTTTCGTATTCCCTTTAAAAAAATAATGCATACTCACTGTATTATCTGGCGCTTATGGCTAGTACACTGTCAGATTGGCGATCACTGTTTGGCGAGGGTTGCCATAAATATTCTTATGAATATAGAGAAGGTTGCTTGGCAATTTGATTTGTAATTGTTGCAGTTCTAAGTTTCAGGAAATACATATAAACAGACAAATCTATTGCCTCAGATATAGAGAAAAAGAAATGAAATATAAAGACAGAGAGAAAGAAAATATAAAAAAAACCAGCAACCGTGCCTTAGTTAAAATATGACAGACACATCCGTTTTCCTGGCTGACAAAACAACCTCTGACAGACATCGGGTCTTCCGTTATGGCCGATATGTCCCGTCCACACGACACTCTCACTTAGCTATCTCTGATTTCTGGAGCAGAAAACGCCGAGGAAAAAAGAAAAGGAAAAAAAGAAAAGAGAAAAGAAAACATTCTCTCTCTCTCTCCCACACAGAGAAATCTCCGGGAAGAATTAAGCCCATCAAGAGTAATTGCATTCAAAAGACAACTGGAGTGAAGTGAGGTGGTCTCTGATGTGAGCCAAACTTCTTGCCAGACTTCATCCTAAAAGAAGAGACCGTATTTGTTTTTGTTAACGTACTCTTTTCTTAATCTTTTTTCTTTTTTCTTCTTCTTTTTGTCTGGTCGTTTCGGAAGACTCCATTGTGATGCCGCATCGCGCTGTAAATATGAGTGTTGAATTAACAGTCACAAATAATCAACAGCGAATTCTAAAAGGAATTAAGTCATTGGGGAAGTTCGCTGGAAAATAAATGTTTTTGTTTTGATTGAACAGCGGCATTTTTGTTTCAAAAGGAATTTAAAAAAGAAAAAACATCAAACAATTTTGCATAAATTTTTCATTGTTGTGACATTAATTAGAATACAAAATCATACAAGTCCAATTTTGATAAAAAAATGTTTTTATCAGAATTTATTTTGGCTAATACAGTTATTCTATAATATAGCCTCATTTTTTGACACTCTTTTAAATTGATTCTAACAGAAACGAAAACCTTAAAAACTTAAACTTATCAATATAAGAATAGATGAACTTGTACCACTTCAAACAAAACGCAAGACAAACTCGATTCCTTTAGCCTATTGATATAGAAGTGAGATTTTATAACATTGCTTCTATTTTTTAAAATTTCTTATTTTATATATTGGGAAATTTAAATCAGTTGCTTTATGCATGATGTATTCCTATTATAACATCTTTCTTTCCAGCATACTTTTCCACTCTTTTTCAAAATATTTTATTAATCTCTTTAATAAATATTTTAATAATTTTTTTTAGTTGTCATTGTATCAAAATAATATCTCATATTTTAATGAGATGAATATTTGTTTCCATGGTTTAATCATTGCCCATTAGGATAAGTGAAACATTACTTTTTATCATCATATAAAGAAATATTATTTTATTCATTACAAAAACATATTCCCCTTTTATAAGCAAAATGATTTAACTCCATATATACATTTTGAAATGCAATATTTATTTCTAACATACAGCGTATAATATATTATATCATCAACTATTGTTTTTATTTTACTATAGTAATTAGACTACGCTTTATTACCGACTGATAAATTATATTGGACAAAATAAATTTTATTTAATTTTTTATAGGTTCCTCAAATTTTATGAAAGATATATATATATATATATATATATATATATATATATATATATATACATATATAGACATTCTGTGCAAGAAGTACCCGGTATTCTTAAATAAAACATAAATAATTTTATTTGTCAAAACTTCTTTGTTACCTTAAAGATAGGCCCCCTCAAGTGCAGTACCAACAATGGTAGTGATTGATTCATTCCTCCATACATTTTTCATAGGCTGATTGAGGTTTGGAATTCAATTCGTTCAAAGATTTTTCTTTTATGGCCTCAATAGTCAAAATATCTTCCTCATAGTGGTAGTTTTTAGTTTTGGGAACAGAAAGAACACATGATGTCCTCTCAGGTAAATGCTGTGCTTTGTTGATGAAATTTGTTGCATTTGGGGAGATAAACTCTTTCATGATGATGGCTTAGTGTATGTAAAATCCATAAACTGTCCTTCGACGAATCTGGCCGTTTTTAAAGGGTACTTTCGCGCAAACACAATCGCGCACAATTTTTCGCGCCTAAATAATATTCCTTATTCACCCCATGTCCTTCTGGACGGAATTCAAAATACATCATAAGGTATGCAGGAAATAAGCATGATAAATGCTTGGGTTGAAAAAGCCTTTTGTTCCATTCCAGAAGGAGTGTGGGTAGTTATGAATACCACAGATATTCATGCTTGAAAGGTGCTCGTTCCAAATTAAGGGATACCAATAAATCCAATCTCAATTAAAGCAATGATAACCCTTCCTTCACGATGAACAAACATCCTCCTCTTCCAAATCATCATTATCATCACTGTTGCTTAGCAGGTTCCAGTTATGCACTCAAGTAAAGATTTCAGTGTCTAATGGCACTTGATTAAATGCCTGGCCATAAAGAATGTGATTATATTAACTTTACAATTTTCCGCCTTTGATGATTTTCCATTTTTATGGTGTAGACATTTAAATTTTTGCTGTAATGGCATAGTGTAAATTAATCCATGAAAATTCGTCTAGTTTCAAAATTATGAAATTAAGGTAAGCATCAATCCATAAATAGCTTGAAACGTGACATTAGCTCAAAAATTTCGTCCTCCTGAATATTTATCCGGTAAACAGAATACTCCAAGTAGTTCCGAATATCTCACGGAACGGAATGAACATTACCGACTGATGAGTTTTCACCCTGAAATTTGTGATAAAGAGTTCACTTCAAAAACCGATAACCGTTTTAAAGTTTTCATCTTGAAAACGCAATTTAATGCGGCATCAAACCTCATAATACACTCTAGTAAGAAGCGATTGATACACGCAGCCCGGTCTCTCATATTTGCATATTGATTGAGATTGTTAAGGGTGAAACTTCACTTAATTGCGGTCTCCACAACGGCAGCACGGCATCTCTAAAAATGACAGCTTTTCCCACAACCTGTGATTAAAGGCCATCAGCATCTGGCGGATACAACGGCGTTTTCAAGGAAATGGTCATTAAGCAATGGCCAGGTGCCTTCGGGTGCCTTTTTTTCCCATTAATTATTTCGGCTGGTTTGCCTACATAAAAATAGCAGAGTCGCTCGACCAGCTCCAACCATTTTAATCCGGGGCGTAATTTGTGAGAGTAGCAGTTTATTTTGAAAGGTAGAAAATCAATTTTCCACTCCCCATAGTCGGATTTCTTTTTCTTTTTTTTTTTTTTTTTTTTTTTCATATTTTTATTTCTGTCTTCACTTTGGCAAAGAAGGACTAATTGAAACCCATAAGTTGGAAGCAAGTTCGGACATGAAGCGGGTTATTACCCGCATCTTTCCATTTTGGTGCAGGGGTGGCTGATTACCCCGGGCATAAAATGGGATGTTTAAAAATTGGAGAGGAGGGATTGCCTTGAGGGAAAAAAACAATTTTGGATCGTTTGGTTTTCAGTAAATGGAACAGATATCCCCGGGGTTGTACTCGACAGAGTTGTGTTGGGTGTACTGTAAATTACTGGAGCCGGACTATTATGAATTTTATTGATTGAAATTTCTTGCAATAAAGTATTTCATGTCATCACGTCAGCTTTTTTAAAGAAGCATTACAAGTGAGGCCCTAAGTAAGTTTCATCAAGTTTAAAATAGACTCTTCTTATTTTTGAATTATTTGCTAACTACTCGTAAAACTACATACATTAGATATCAGGAAGTATGTAATTTGAATTAAAAAAAGATATCTGATTTCATCAAAGGAAATTTAATTTTGCTTTTGTTCCAGCGCTTTTGCTGAAGGCTCTAAAATAATTTACTTCAAGTTTGTGCTGAGATTGTTTTTCACAATATGATAATCGATGACATAGAAATATTTAAGTCTTCGAAGTTCACCTCAGTTATTCAATAAAACAAAATGGAATGCTTAGTTGAAATTTTTTAAATATTCCTTTATTACCTGGTATTGCTTTTATACCATGTAATAAAGGAATATTTTTAACAAATAAATATAAAATTAAACCATGAGACTTACATCAAATTATGTTAATATGAATTAAAATAATCAGTTTTATTGCTAAGCTTACATAGTAAATAATCAGCTTTTATCACTTAGCTTACAAAGTAAATAATTGGTTTTTGTCACGGGGATTTTCCTATAATTGTGATAAAAAACCCACATACATTTCAATCTGTAACGCGAAGAAATTTACCAATTCGACGATAAAAAATATCGGTGTACTTTCTCTCGGGCACCAGAGTGAAAAGCACACTCTATTAAATAACGTCTTTAATAAATCATTATATCCCTTTCGGTACACCTCCCTTATTCAGCGAGTCCCGATAAGTAATACTTAAATAAGCTCACCTACATAACCCTGTTATCATGAAAGGACGATTTATCTTCCATGCTGAGATACCTCTAAGCCTCGCTAAAGCAAGATACTTATTACGTTTTTTCAATGCTTCGATTCACGACGGTAAAAAAAGGAGAACAAAACGGGAAGAAAAAAAAGAGAGGAGTAGATAGAAGAAAATAATTTTTGGCACATTACCCCTGGTCCAACCAATCAATAAAGTCCCCGAAAGAGATGCACGTCAGAGAGAATCTGTTTCACCACTACAACAGTCAAGAAAGAAAAAAAAATGAACAGGAGCAGCAACAATAACAACAGAAGCAGGAAAAAAAAGGGTTAACCCTAAATGAATCTTGACAATATGTGTTAGGGTTAGTTAAGGCGGGGAATTCCCCATATACCAGAAGCCGGATGTTGTAAAGTTACCGCCTTGCGAACAGTTACTGGTGAGACAGTATTGGATTTGCTAGTCTGAGCTGCAACATCTAAGGTTTATACCTCGGAGATTTGCTTGATAATAAATTGTATTCCTTTTCTTATATTTAGGAGAACTTTTTGCGTTGTAATTTTTGCTGTTATGTTACGGTATTGCGTACAAGAAGTGTTTTTCTTTCTTTGACTCTTTTTTTTATGTGCTTTTCCCAGAAGTCCCTTCGCTGCAGGGACATTGTTATTTACAGCATAGCCCAGACTTCTATTAATCCGATAAAACGTAATATCTTGAAGTAATTCTACATATCATGGCACGCTTCCGTATATAAGCTGCATCAGAGCTTTTGTGTACTTTGCGTGACTTACTGCAACAACGTTTTTTCCCGTACTGGTGTAAGTCAAAAAGATATAACCTTTTCTGGAGATTTTAGTACCGTAAAACCTCATTCTTTATTATAATACTGCTTTTTTATCCAGTATAAAATATTTATGTCCTTTATTATGTCCTAAACAATAAAATGTACTTTTATGGGTATAAAATGCATACTATATTCCCCTTCCCCCCAGTAAATTTTAATAAAAAGTATTTAAAGATTTATATTTCGAAAACTTGTTCTTATGCCATTTTGTTCTAAATATGCGAATCGGAGAGCAAAAGCATTCGAAAGAAGAAAGAAAGTTTCGGGAATTACATATAAAAATCACTTCCTTAGAAGCAGCATTAAACATTTATTATTCTCTTTCTTAAGATATTATTTTTAAAGTACTCTGTTATTAAAAATGGAAGCCTGCAGTCGTTCCTGAAACTGGAATTTTTACTAAAATGGTCTTTCCATTCTAGAAGTGAAAAGAGATAAACATGTTTATAACTTTTATATGAAGATAGAAAAATTATCGTGTACATATATATGAGCATTTCTTAAAAGTTTTATCATTTATTTATGCAAGTTTTTAATGTAATAGCCTACCTCAGCAAAATTGTATTGTGGCGATCATGTAAAAATCTATCCCACAAAATGAAATACATTAAAATTAAGTGCATTTTTGAAAATTGCTGGTATAAGCATTAAAATGTTACAATTTCAAATATTTGAAAGTCATCAATAAAAATTTAAAAGGTTATATTTGAAATAAAATAACCCAAATTTAAGTCATCAATAAAAATGGAACTTTTTTCATAACGGTAATTTAAAAATAAAGTTGAGTTTACTTATACTAATTTTGCTTTTTAATCTATTCGATTGAGTTATATATTATATATCTATTTATATATTTATATATCGAAACTCGTATCAATTTTTTTTGTCATAATTTAGGTCCACATAGTAGAAAAATACTTTTCATCATTTTTCTCTTTATCAATGTGTTTTTAAACTTTTTTTTAATAATAACACCAATGCATCGTTTCATTTCCATATTTCTGAAAGTTAAGAGCATTTTCAAAAATAAATCAAATTCAATAAATAATTCAAATAAAAAAATTAAATAAAACCGAATAAATTATCTATTTATATAATTTTACAATATTTTAAGACACAACTACGTGCAAATGAATTTCGATAAAAAGCATTTACTTTTTATAATTGACATTTATATTTATATATTTTTATTATGCTTATAACACAAATTGAACACCATTGAAAATGTAAAAACATTTAGTAATGTATAAAAAATTGCTAATTGTTTATTTCACTGTACTACTAAATGTACATTTTATTTACAATAAACCAATCCTTCATATATGATAGCCAAACTGAATCAATGAAATTATTAAAACTAAAAATGCAACACTTTATGCGATTGACTGACATTTAAGGAATATTTTTGCACATAAATGTTTTTTATATGAGTTGCCTTTGTTTTGTTTTTTTAATGTAGATCATTTTGTAGGAATTTTTTTTTATTTCCAATGGCAAGGCAAGTACAAGTAAAAAAAAAAAATAATAATAACAATGTAAAATTGTCTAATGTACTTTCGTTATAAATGAATTTATAGTGTTGTGAAATACTTTTAGCATTAAAAACTAAAATTTTTATTTTATTTAAAAATAACTAATTAAAACTATTCAGTTCTTTTGGCTACATACCATTTACACAAATAATAAATTAAAAATAATAAATTCAGTCTTGCAATTGTTGTAATTATAAGTTTCAGGAAATACATATAAATAGACAAATCTCTTGCTTCAGATATAGAGATAAAAGAAATAAAATATAGAGACATAGGGAGAGAAAAAGTAAAACCAGCAAGCATGCCTTAGTTAAAATATAACAGACAATATCCTTTTCGTGGCTGACAAAACAACCTCTGACAGACACCGGGTCTTCCGTTATGGCCGAAATGTCCCCTTCCACGCGACACTCTCACTCAGTTATCTCTGATATCTGGAGCAGAACACGTCAGGGAAAAAGAAAAAAAGAAAAAGAAAAAAAAAAAGAAAGAAGAAGAAAACAAGAAACATCTTAGTGTTGAATTAACAATCACAAATAATCAACAGCGAATTCTAAAAGAAATTAAGTCGTTGGGGAAGTTCGCTGGAAAAGAAATGTTTTTGTTTTGATTCAACAGTGGCATTTTTGTTTAAAAAGCAATTTATTTTAAGAAATAAACATCAAATAATTATGCATAATATTTTCATTATTGAGACATTAGAGTACAAACGATACAAGCCAATTTTGAAAGAAAAAATGCTTTTGTCGGAATTTATTTTGGCTAATGCAGTTCATCTATACTGCATCCTCAATTTTTTGACACTATTTTGAATTGAATCTGACAGAAACGAAAACCTTAAAAACTTAAACTTATCAATATAAGAATTAATGAACTTGTACCACTTTTAAATAAAACGTCTCAATTCTTTTCAGTATATTGCTACAGAAGTCAGATTTTATAACTTTGTTTCTAATTTTTTTTTAGTTTGTGTTTTATATATTTGATAATTAAAATCAGTTGCTTTATGCATGATAATATTATATTGTATATCTATTATAATTTTCTTGAATTAATCCAAGACCATAGTTTACTAAGTTGATAATCTTTTCCACTCTTTTTCATAATATTTAATAATAGTAGTTTTTTAGTTCTCATTGTATCAAAATAATATCTCAAATTTTAATGAGATGGATATTTGTTTCTATGCTTTAATCATTACCCATTAGGCTAAATGAAATAATATTTTTTATCATCATATCAAGATATATTATTTCATTTATTAAAAAAACATGTTCTTCTTTTCTAAGCAAATGTTTAAACGTCATGTATAAATTTTGTAATGCAAAATTTATTTTTAACATACAGCGTATTATATCATCGTCTAGTGTTTTTATTTTACTATTGTAATCAGAATGAGCTTTATTATTGACGACTGATAAAATGTATTGGAAAAACTAAATTTTATTAGATTTTTATAAGTAATCAGTTGCTTCCTCTCCTGACACATTTTTTCCCTAGCTGACAAAACAACCTCTGACAGACACTGGGTCTTCCATTATGGCCCAAATTTCCCGTCCACACGACACTCTCACTGAATTATCTCTGATTTCTGGAGCAGAACAAGCCAGGGAAAAAGAAAAGAAAAGAAAACACACTCTCTCTCCCACACAGAGAAATCTCCGGGAAGAATTAAGCCCATCAAGAGTAATTGCATTCAAAAGACAACTGGAGTGAAGTGAGGTGGTCTCTCATGTGCACCAAACTTTTTGCCGGACTTCGTTCCAAAAGAAGAGACCGTATTTGTTTTTCTTAACTTACTCTTTTCTTTCCTTTTCTTTTTTTCTTCTTTTTGCCTGGTTGTTTCCAAAGACTCCATTGTGATGCCGCAGCGCGCAGTAAATATTAGTCTTGAATTAACAGTTCACAAATAATCAACAGTGAATTCTAAATGAAAATCAGTCGTTGGGGAAGTTCGATGGAAAAATAAATGTTTTTGTTTTGATTGAACAGCGGCATTTTTGTTTAAAAGGGAATTAAAAAAAAATACCAGACAATTATGCATAAATTTTGCATTATTGACGGAATACAAAACGGTACAAGTCCAATTATGATAAAAAAATGGTTTTGTCAGAATTTATTTTGGCTAATGCAGTTTTTCTATAATACATCCTCATTTTTGACACTCTTTTGAATTGATTGTAACAGAAAAGAAAAAATTAAAAACTTAAACTTGTCAATATAAGAATAGATGAACTTGTACCACTTTCAAACAAAACGCAAGACAAACTCCATTCCTTTAGCATATTGATATAGAAGTGAGATTTTATAACATTGCTATAAAACTTTTGCTTTATATATTGAAAATTTAAATCAGTTGGTTTATGCATGATGTATGCCTGTTATAACATCTTTCTTTCCAGCATTCTTTTCCACTCTTTTTCAAAATATTTTAATAATATTCTTTTTTAGTTCTCATTGTATCAAAATAATATCTCATATTTTAATGAGATGAATACTTTTTACTATGGTTTAATCATTACTCATTAGGATAATTTAAACATTATTCTTTATCATCATATAAAGAAATATTATTTTATTCATTAAAAAAATATATTCCTCTTTTCTAAGCAGAATAATTAAACATATATACATTTTGAAATGCAAAATTTACTGCTAACATACAGCGCATAATACACTGAAGTGACAAAAGTCATGGGATACATCTTAATATCGTGTCGGCCCTCCTTTCGCCCGGCGAAATGCAGCAACTCGACTTGGCATGGACTCAACAAGTCGTTGGAAGTCTTCTGCAGGAATATTGAGCCATGCTGTCTCGATAGACGTCCATAATTGTGAAAGCGTTGATGGTGCAGGATTTTGGGCACGAACAGACCTCTCGATGATGTCC
Source organism: Caerostris darwini (assembly GCA_021605075.1). Lineage (NCBI taxonomy): Eukaryota > Metazoa > Arthropoda > Arachnida > Araneae > Araneidae > Caerostris > Caerostris darwini. The sequence goes on from BPLQ01006946.1 coordinate 17,230, forward strand.
CATAAATGCTCGATGGGATTCATGTCGGGCGATCTAGGTGGCCAGATCATTCGTTGGAATTGTCCAGAATGTTCTTCAAACCAATCGCGAACAGTTGTGGCCCGGTGACATGGCGCATTGTCATCCATAAAAATCCCATCGTTGTTTGGGTACATGAAGTCCATGAATGGCTGCAAGTGATCTCCAAGTAGCTGAACATAAGCATTTCCAGTCAATGTTCGGTCCAGTCGCACCAGAGGACCAAGTCCATGCCATGAAAAAACAGCCCACACCATTACGGAGACACCACCTGCTTGAACAGTGCCTTGCTGACAGTTTGGGTCCATGGCTTTGTGGGGTCTGCGCCACACTCGAACCTTACCATCAGCTCTTACCAACTGAAATCGTGACTCATCGGACCAGGCCACGGTTTTCCATTCATCTAGGGACCAACCGATATGCTCACGTGCCCACCAGAGTCGCTGCAAGCGTTGTCGTTCTGTCAGTAAAGTCACTCGAGTCGGTCTTCTGCTGGAATAGCCCAAGAAAGCCAAATTTCTCCGCACAGTTCTAACAGACAAGTCCCTTGTACGTCCCACATTGATTTCTGCGGTTATTTGACGCAGTGTTGCTTGTCTGTTAGAATTTACGACTCTTTGCAGACGTCGCCGGTTTCGGTCGTTAAGTGCAGGCGGTTGACCACTGCGCTGTCCATGGTGGGATTTTATGCCTGAAATTTCATACTCTCGGCACATTCTTGACACAGTGGATCTGGGAATGTTGAATTCCCTAACGATTTCCGAAATGGCATGACCCATGCGTCTAGCTCCAACTAACATTCCGCGTTGAAAGTCTGTTAATTCCCGTCGTGCGGTCATCATCACGTCAAAACCTCTTCACATGAATAACTTGAACAGAAATGTAAGCTCTGCGAAAGCACTGCGCATTTATACCTGTTCTACGCGATGCTACTGCCATCAGAAAATTTGCATATTGCTATCCCATGACTTTTGTCACTTCAGTGTATATTATAGCATCAACTACTGTTTTTATTTTACTATAGTAATTAGTCTATGCTTTATTACCGACTGATAAATTATATTCTACAAAATAAAGTTTATTTAATTTTTTATAAGTTACTCAAATTTTATGAAAGATATATATATATAGGTAGATAGACAGATAGATAGATATATATACATTCTGTGCAAGAAGTATCCGGTATTGTTAAATAAAACACTAATTTTATTCGTCAAAACTTCTTTGTTACCTTAAAGATAGGCCCCATGAAGTGCGGTACCAACAATGGCAGTGCTTGATCCGATAATCCATACATTTTTCATAGGCTGATTGAGGTTTGGCATTCAATTCGTTCAAAGATTTTTCTTTTATGGCCTCAACAGTCAAAATATCTTCGTCATAGTGGTAATTTTTAGTTTTGGGAACAGGAAAGACACATGATGTCTTCAGTGAATGCTGTGCTTTGTTAATGAAATTTGTTGAAGTTTGATCACAAAACTCTTTTACAATGATGGCTTAGTGTATGATGCAAAATCTATAAACTGCTGATCCAATAATCTGGCCGTTTTCAAAGGATATTTTCGCGCAAGCTCCCCACGACGCCTAAATAATATTCCTTATTCACCGCATGTCCTTCTGGAAGGAATTCAGAGTGCATCATGCGACAGTAGTATGCATGAAATAAGCTTGATTAATGCTTCGGTTGGAAAAGCTTTTTGTTCCGTTCCAGAAGAAGTGTTGGGAAGTTATGAATCCCTGGACACTTGGGTGGAGTTCGTTCAAAATTAAATGGTACCAATAAATCCAGTCTCAATTAATATAAAGATAACACTTCTTTCGTTTCCTTCCACCTATACATCACCATTATCATCACTGTTGCTTAAGAAGCTCACATTATGGCGTCTGTAATAAAGTTTTTCAGTGGCTAATGGCACTTGATTAAATGCCTGGCCATAAAGAATGTGTTTATATTAACTTTGGAATTTGTTGCCTTTGATGACTTCCCATTTTTATGATTTAGGTGTAATAGCTTAATGTAAATTAATCCATCAAAATTCGTCTAGTTTGAAACTTATGAAATTAAGGTAAGCGCCAATACATAAAATAGCTTGAAAACATGACATTAGCACAAAAATTTCGTCCTCCTGAATATTTATCCTAGTAAACAAAATGCTCCAAGTAGTCCAAATATCTCACGGAATGGAATAAGCAGCACCAACTGATGAGGCTTTCCTCCGAATTTTGCAATAAAGAGTTTTCAAAAACCGATAACCATTTTAAAGTTTTCATCTTGAAAACGCAATCTAATGCGGCATCAAACCTCATCATACGCTCTAGTAAGAAGCGATTGATACACGCGGCCCCTGTTCTCATATTTGCATATTGATTGAGATTATTAAGGGGCGAAATGTCACTTAATTGCGCTCTCCACAACGGCAGCACGGAATCTCTAAAAATGACAGCTTTTCCCACAACCTGTGATTAAAGGCCATCATCATCTGACGGACACAACGGCGTTTTCAAGGAAATGGTCATTAAGCAACGGCCAGGTGCCTTCGGGTGCCTTTTTTCCCATTAGTTATTTGGGGCTAGTTTGCTCCATGAAAATGCCCAGTCGCTCGACCAGCTCCAACCATTTTAATCTGGGGCGTAATTTGTAAGGGTAGCAGTTTATTTTGAAAAGTGAAAAATCAATTGCCCACTCCCCATAGTTGGATTTTTTATTTCTGTCTTCACTTTGGAAAAGAGGGACTAATTGAAACTCATAAATTGGAAGCAAGTTCGGACATGAAACAGGTTATTACCCTCCCCCCTCCCCCCCCATTTCCATTTCGGTGAAAGGGGATGGCTGATTACCCCGGGCATAAAATGGGATGTTTAAAAATTGGTGAGGAGGGATTGCCTTGAGGGAAAAAAACAATTTTGGATCATTTGGGTTTTAGTAAATGGAACAGGTACCCCCGAGGTTGTACTTGACGGAGTTGTGTTGGGTGTACTGTAAATTACTGGAGCTGGACTATTAAGGATGGTATTAGTTGAAATTTCTTGTAAAGTACTTCGTGTAAGCTTTCTTAAAGAACCATTAGAAGTGAGGTCGTAAGTAAGTTTCATCAAGTTTAAAATAGATTTTCTTCTTATTTTTGAATTATTTGCTAACTACTCGTAAAACTACATACTACATTAGGATTCTTGAAGTATATAGTTTGAATTAAAAAAAGATATCTGATTCCATCAAAAATTTAATTTTGCTTTTGCTTAAGCGCCTTTGCTGCAGGCTTTAAAATAATTTACTTCAATATTGTGCTGAAATTGTTTTTCACAATATGATAATCGATGACATAGAAATATTTAAAACTTGAATGTGTTAAGTTATTGGCAGTTTTTCTCAGTTATTCAATAAAACAAAATGGTATACTGTTCTCAATTTAAAAAAATAAATCTATGAATAGTCCTTTATTACTTATTGTTGCTTATATAGAAAAGCAAATGTTTAATTAAAGCATGAGACTTGCGTCAAATTATCTTAATATGAATTTGATATCATTAATTTGTATGACCAAACTATTTCTCACAACTAAAGAATGTAACTCATTTCTCTTCTGAATACACTGATAATTAATTTTGCAAAAAAAATATATAATGGTGCGGCTGTTGAATAATATTTATTTATCTAATAATTAATCAAATTTTATCAATAATATTAACATATTTTTGAAATCACAGTAATTTGTTTCCAAACATTAATATTCTTAAGAAAGGTATACTCTACTGTAAAAGGAAAAGAGATTTTGATAACATTAATCACCTGAAAAAAGTGCTTGCTTGTTTTCTGTTAGCGTTGGGCGGGATCAATTTCGTTATTCATCTATCATATTATGGAACTATCTTTGATGAACTTTAACGAAGTTGTAAAAGGATCTTTCAATGGATATACTGAAAACATTTTTAAAGTGCATTGTAATACACCCACAATAATAAAAGGACAATTTCAGGCTTAAGTGGCCCACATTTATTTGCTCTATTGCAGAAAAACCAATATCATCCGACCAAGTTCATCAACTATCGATGTCCAACACATTTTCATTATTACTACTGTAAACGAAACGAAATAGTAATAATATAATAGTATAGTCGTATAATAGTCGAGTATATAATAGTATAGTATAGAATAGTCGAAATAGTAATAACGAAATAGTATTGGCAATTAATTATATGCAGCAAAACAAAATAACGACTGTAATTAATTGCATCAAAACAAACAATTAACGGATGGCTTTTAAATCATTTAAAAAAACAATAAATTCTTTAGGAGAATTTAAATGATAATATTAAAAAACTATTTATTGAATTAAATGCAAATTAAATGTAACATTACTATCATTTTAATCTCCAAACTGCAGTTTTTTGACAAACTTTGAAGTTGGTTTCTTTTAACTGCCAACTCTTTAATTTTTACAATATGGCAACGTTTAACTTCTATCTTTTTTCATTTTTGTCTACTTTTTATTAAAATGAGTAATAATTCTCCAGAAGAATGAAAGTGATAGTATTTTAAAAAAATATTTATTCAGTTAAATGCAGGTTAAACTTAGCATCGGTAACATTTTGATTTCGAAAACAATTTTTTAACAAACTTTTCGACTTTTTTTTTTTTAATCTGCTAAATTGTTTCTTTCTACTGTATGACGGAAGACATCAAATTCTACTTTTTTTTTGTCTTTACTTGCTAATAATCCAAATGAATAATATGTTTTCTCTTTCTTTAGAATGAAAGCAATAATACTAAAAAAATATTTATTTAGTTAGCGTAAATTATCATTAGTAACATTTTAATTTCCAAAAATATTTTTAACAGACTTTTGAAATTTGTCTGCTAACTTTTTGCTTTCTACTGAATAGAAACGTTTGATAATTATTTAAATGAAATGATACATTCTCTATAAGAATGAAAACAATAATATTAAAAAACTGTTTAATCAGTTAAATGTAGCTTAACTATAGCATTGCTAACATTTTAATTTCCAAAACAATTTTTTAACAGACTTTTCGACTTTTTTTTGTCTACAAACTCTTTGCTTTTTACTGAATGGAGGTGTTTGATAATTATTCAAACGGAATGATACGTTCTCTAGAAGAATAAAAACAATAATATTAAAAAACTGTTTAATCAGGTAAATGTAGCTTAACTTTAGCATTTTAATTTCCAAAACAATTTTTAATTTCCGACTGTTTTTTATCTGCTAACTCTTTTCTTTCTACTGTATAGAACGAAAAGCGTTAGCAGATAAAAAATAGCATAGAATCTTTCTCTCTTTTTTCCTTTTTATTTACTAATTATTCAAATGAATATTGCTCTCTAGAGCAATGAAAACAATATTTAAAAACTTTTTATTCAGTTAAATTCAGCGTAAATTTAGCATTTTTTTTTAAATTTAAACTTTGCCTTTTAACTTTTATTTTCCAACTTTTCTATTCATTTGCTAACTCCTTTCTTTCTACTGGACAGAATATCAACCTTTCTCAATAACCTAACCAGTTAGTAACCTTTCTTTTTTATCTGCTAATTATTCGAAAGAATAATACGTTCTCTAGAAGAACAAAAAAATAAAAAAAAAAAAAAAAAAAAAAAAAGGATTTATTCATTTAAATGCAGCTTAAAAGTAACCTATTATAAATTTAGTTTCCAAAACACGATTTTTTAAACAATTAAATAAAAAAAAATTTAATTTTTAAACTTTAATTTATTTTTCATTCTTCTGGTTGCCACACAATAGAAAGAAATAGTAAAACAAAAACATAAGTACAAAACAATAGATATAGCTGTTGATAAGTTTAAATATTGACATTAGTTATTTTACAATTTGTAACAAGTACAGTGTCAGCTTGTTTTTCAAAGTAGTGATATACCTTATACTACCAACCGAAACTTAGCATTTATTTATTTCAACTAGTCAGCTAGTTTAAACATCTATTGAAACTCACAGAAATTATCGGCATGTATGTTAGATTAACAAAATTTTAAAGAACAGTTGCTTACATTTTATTTTAATAATATACGAAAATATATACAATCAAACAAAACAATAATTTATTTGTCTTTACCTTTTTGAAGAAACATGGAAAATTTAAAATTGTTCCTTTTAACTGCAAGGCAAATGTAAAAATTGTACTTATGCTTGAAATATGAGCAAAATATGTTTTCTCCAATGTTTACACTTAAATTCTGGAAATATATTTTTCAGTGCTTTAGTTTCTAGCAGTTAACAGTGGTTTTGAGCAGAAAGAGGTAATTAAAGATTGTTTACAAAATAATTATGCTTTGCTGTTTACATAGGACAAATAAGTACCTTAATTTAACGAAAAGTTAATTATTTGAACTAGTTTTATCAATTTGGTAGTTAGAAATAATAAATAATAATTAGGTTTTTATTTAAATATCGTTTACAAAGTACTTAAAATTTCTAATTTAGGAAATTAATTCTTAGAATATAATAATTTCAAAAGTGTTTGTAAACATTTTAAAGCAGACTAAAAGTAAAAAATATTTGGTATACAAAATGCAATACGAATTAATCGCATTATTTAATGTGTGTAAATATGTTAGTTTTATTTTTTTTTTAAACAAATACCTAAAAGCATGCATTTAAAAGCGATTAAAAATTTTTTCACATTTTTTCGATATGATTGTATATACAGGGTAATTATAATTAAAGTTCCACTTTCAAAATGCTATAAGAAAAGAACCACTCGTCACAATGAGTTCAAATTTGAACCGAAGATATTTGAAGGAAGGGGAAACGTACGGCATTAAAAAACAGATCCAAAGTGCATTAATAGATGGCGCTGTAAGAGGCATAATGGAAGTGAATTCGGTTGCCAGTGATATTTCGAATCGAAATGACAACGTCTTTGGCATGATTGCACATTAAACCAACTGTAGTGTTCGATGTGCTTGATTGTTTCGGTTTTTTGACGGAAGAAAATGACTCCCAAGTCTTTCAGCAATTATGACACTGTGAGTGGAAAGCCCATCCACCAAGGTAAGGCTATACCAAATTGTATAAGAAATATCAATTGAACGTAAGCCATTTCTCATCATTGAACTTAGGCCTATTCTTAATAAAATAATATATATATATATATAATTTTATTAAGAATAGGCTTACGTTCAATGATAAGAAAATCACTATGACATCATGATGGATTCATTATACATTTCGCTTAACTTCAATTTTATAATATTTTGAGATCCGATTATATTTTCTTTTAGTCCACTCATTACTATTTTATCTGGTGAAATAAACAAGACTTCGAAAAATCCTTCTTTTTAAAATTTATTTAAATATTATTTAAAAATCCTTCTTTTTTTTATTTTTATCTAATAATTTTTTTTTTTTTATGTAATTATTTTTATTAAAATATATTTTTTTTTATTTTATTTAAAAATCCTTCTTTTTTTTTTCTTTTTCTTTTTATTAATTTTTTATACTTTTTTATTTATATTCTTTTTTATTTTTTATTTCTCGCATTTTATAATATAATTCGATTTATTATTTTATAAAATGCGATTTCTAAATGCTATGATGAAATTTATGATGAATATTAATTAAACAAAAATTTTTGTCATTGTTGTTTACAAAATTTCACAGAGGTATGTAAAACAATCAATTAGGGTGAAATTTTGCAATATGTTGAATACTTTTTTTAAAAAACGAAGAAACTTATTTAAGTAAAATAGATTAGATTAGTAAGTGAAACAGAACAACACTGGATATTATGTGATATTATAATAAATTTATAACTTTTGATCACAAAAAAAAAAAAAAAAAAATTAAGAGGTATTTTATATTTATTCAGAATAATTTTACTTTTTTGTTAGCTCTTTAAAAAATGACATGCAAAATTTTATAGTCTTTGCAAAAATTATATAAAATTTTTTTATCTAAAGGGAAATGAATAAATAATGAGTTAATTACCTATTGTTTCTACAAGAAAAATTATAAAATTCTCTATTCAAATTATTTTGTTTACATAATTAGATGTTTTGAATAGGAAAATAATTTCTAGTTCAATAACGAAGAAGCGTAAGAAAACATAATTACTTGAAGAAATAGTTATAATTATTATTTTATTACAAAAGAAATTCTTATAAAATTCTTACAAATGCTATATAAAAATTTATAGTTTTAAATGGATTATAAAAAAAAATCGTTCTATCTTATTTTTATTCAAATAGAAATCGAATTACTTTATAAAATGAGATTTATATCCGCTTTTAAGCAAAAATCGTCTGCTCGAGAGTTACAAATAGGAAACGACGTCATAGCTTTTAACGTCTTAATTGGTTATTCGTAATTCGCTTTTAATTTTTCTTTATATTATTTATTTTATTTTTTATTCAGTTATTTTTATTTTAAATATTGGGATTCCATGCATTTTACTTATTTAATGACCTATTTTAATTTTTATTTATTTTATATTTATTCTTATTTATTTTTTTATTTTTATTTATTATATATATATATATATATATATTATTTTATTAAGAATAGGCTTACATTCAATGATGAGAAACATTTTAAAAAACTAATTGAGTTGCTTACCACCATGACATCGTGATATGTTCATTATATTTTTCTGTTAAATTCAATTTTATAATATTTTGTAATTATATTAATATTTGTATTGTTGATTATATTTATCATTATTATTTTATCTGATGAGATAGATAAAAGACTTCGAAAAATCCTTCTTTTTTATTTAAATAGAAACCGAATTATATTATAAAAGGCAATTTATTTCCACTTTTAAACAAAAAATCGTCTGCTCGAGGGTTACAATTAGGAAATGACGTCATATCTTTCAATGTCTTAATTTGTTATTCATAATTCGCTTTTAATTTTCCTTTTATTTTTGTTTTATTTTTATTTATTTATTTAAAAAAAAAATTTGTATCCATCTATTTATATATTTAACGACCGATTTTCATTATTTATTTTATATGTATATTATTTTATTAAGAATCGGCTTACCTTCAATGATGAGAAAAATTTTAAATATTAATCGAGTTGCTTACCACTATGACATTGTGATGTGTTTATTATTATTTCTCTTAACTACAATTTTATAATATTTTGAGATTCGATTATATTTATCATTACTATTTTATCTGGTGAGATAAACAAAAGTCTACGATAAATCCTTCTTTTTTTATTTTTATTTAAATAAAAACAGAATTATTTTATGCAATTTACTATGTATCCGCTTTTAACCAAAAATCGTCTGCTCAAGAGTTATAAATAGGAAATGACGTCACAGCTCTTAACGTCCTAATTTGTTATTCATAATTCGCTTTTAATTTTTGTTTTATTTTTATTCAATTATTTTTTTAATGGATTCCATGAGTTTTTTTATTTATTTAATGCCCGATTTTTCCTTTTTATTTATTTTGCTATGATGAAATTTTTGATGAATATTAACTAAACAGAATTTTTGTCATCATCGTTTTCAGATTTTAACAGATACATATAAAACAATCAATTATGGTGAATAATAATTAAAATTAATTTTTTAAATATAATATATTAGGTTTGTAAGTGAAATAGACACTGGAATTATTACATGATATTTTAATATTTTAACTTTTTAATAATAAAAAATAAAATATTTTAAGGTATTCTATATTTTTTCAGAGTAATTTTATTTTATTTATTTATTTTTTTTTTGTTATCTCTTAAAAAATGGCATACAAATTTTTATAGTCTTTGCAAAAATTATATTTATCTATTTATTATTTTTTTTTTATTTAAGAGGAAATCAATATATAATGAATTAATTACCTATTCTTATTACTGGAAAAAGATTATAAAACTATCTTAACAAAGAATTTTGTCTAAAACATTATTGAACAGGAAAATAATTTTTAATATATATTTATATATATATATATATCTTCATTTCCTTTCACTTCTCTTTTTGACTAGCCAAATAACTAATACTTTATATATTTTGTAAAATAAAGACGAAGTTAAATAAAGACGAAATGTAAGAAAATGATTAATTATTTTAAGAAAGATATATTCAGGAAAATTATCATTATTCTTATCTTATTACAAAAAAATATTCTCTTAAAAAAATTAATTCTTCTTATTCTTCTAAAATAATTATTCTTATAAAAATTCTTATACAAATTCTTATAAAAAATCTATAAAATTCTCATAATTATATAAAAATTCTTATAATATCCTATAAATATAATCTTTTAGAAATTCTGCAAAAAAATCTTAAATATATAATCTTACCGTATAAAAATCTTGCAAATTTGTGTTAAAAAATAATAATATTTGTTGCTATTTGGAAAATTATAATTTTATTTGAATTATAAAAAAAAACTAAAAAAAAGTACATCACCTTTCACAATTAAAATAAACAATTTGAAATTAAGAATTCTGTGTTTATTCATTACTTTTAAAGTAAAATAAATTACATTAAGTTGAATAATTTGAATGAATATTATTTGTATAGAATATTTTTATATTAATAAAAATATTTTTTATTTTTATTTTGTAACCTTTTACCATTAAATGTTAAACCATATGATATGTCCAATATACTTTCAGGGAGAATAATTTTCGGTTTTTAATTGTAATTAAAAAAATAATTTGACGGTACGGCATCAAAAAAAGTTCCAAAGTGTATTAATAGGTGGTGCTGTAAGTTGCATAAAGAAAGTGAATTCGGCTGCCATTGATATTTTAACTAGAAATGACAATGTTTTTGGCATGAGTTGCAGATTAAGACAACTGTAGTGTACAATGCATTTGATTGTTTCAGTTTTTTGACAAAAAATAACTGTGAAGTCATTCTGCAGTTGTGACACTGTCAGCGAAAAGCCCATCCATCAAAGCACGGTCCTACTAAATTGGATGGGAAAAATTGGTGGAACTTTTTTTTTCATGCCATACCGTTTCCCCCTTCTTCAATTATCTTCAATTCAAATTTGAATTTGAATTCAGTTCAACTTATTTTTTTTTACATTGTGAAAGTGGGACTTTAATTATAATCATCCTGTATATATATATATATATATATATATGGTGTGTGTGCGTTAATGTAATAAAACGCTTTAAATATATTTAAAAGAACCCCTAATCTTAACGAAGTAAAAGAACACATTAATTAGAATGTTCCTGCATGTGTCACCAACATTTTAAATAAATATTTTTACTTAAAAGAAAACCATATATGTTTCGAAAAGTGACGTGCCATATTATGACTTTTTTCAATAAGTAATGTAAACTGATTTAATGAGAAAAGTAAAAAATAATATTAACATTTTATGTTTTGAAATGCTTCCAGGCATATCATAATAATTTTCACATATTTTTATTTTCTGTATATATATATATCTTCATTTCCTTTTTCTTCTCTTTTTAACTGGCCAAATAACTAATGACTTTATATATTTTGTGGAATTTATTTAAAGCGACGATGAGTTTTTTGAAAACAACATTTTAAAAGTGCTGTAACTTGTCAAGGAAATATGTTATTTTGAAAGCAATGTCTGTACAAAACAAAATTTATATAACTCTATTTCGATTTTGAACATTTAAGAGAATAAAAATTCGGGGATGTAATATAAAATAAAAACAAACAAAATATTTTATATAAAGCAATCATTAAATGATACAATTTATATAAAAATAATTGTAAAAATAAAATCATTTAAGTTTTTAATTGACCAAAAATTAAAAAATTAAATGATTTTATTTTCACATTATATTCTATTTTTATGAATTTTATTATTTTTAGAAGTTTTATGTTTTTTTGTTGATCTTACATTTTTAAAATACTGTGCTTGCCGTTTCTAAAATAAAATTTTAAAAAAATATGCACTGAATTTAAATGTTTATTTCATTAGTATTTTTGATAAGAAAACAAAAAAAAATGTAGTTTTAAAAAATTCTATTTTCGTTGTATTGGATATTTGTCGAGAAAAAGGAGTTTTATTTGTGTTCAATGTGGATTACGCTGAACTTGCTGTATTTAGGGTTTCCGAAAGCAAATCTCAGAACAAAGCGCACGGCATTGAGTAACATTTCAAACATTATGCCAAAAATCATATTCCAAACGTTAATGTTAAAACGTGCCTACAATCCTTAGGTCCATATAAACCGTAAGTTCCATACCGTAAACCGTGGGCTTGAAGAAAATAAAAGATATTGTGCCTAAGGTGTAAGTTTCTTCTCCAAGATACAAATTTTTTGTATACTAATATACAGGGCCGTTTAACCTGAAAGTTACATATTTTGACCAAAAAATTAGATACTGTATCATCTGGAGTATCATATAAACGGACGGCAGCGGAAAATTTGTCCCGAAGAAATAAAGTAATATGTCGCATATCTGTAGTGACGTAAAACCCGCGGACGTAAATTTCAGCTTGAACTGCACCGTATAAACCGACGGCAGGCGTAAATTTCGGCCGGAAAAATAAACAATTCGTATAATCTGCAGTAACTATTACCGCAGATGTAAATTTCTAGCCATAAAAAATAATAGTAGTAAATACACTGGTGTGCAAAACTTAACCAAAAATTTAAAATTTTAGCAGATAGCCATGAAATTGCAGAAAAAGAGGTCTGGAGATCAGTAAAATGAACACGTTAAGTCAGTAGAAACGTCATGCATATGCAAATATCAGGAACGAAATGTCGGAGGCGATGTGAGCGTACGCAAAACGTGTGATGTCGGCGCACGCAGCTCAACAGTAGAATAAAAGGAAGGACGGAGACGCAATTTAACATATTCGCTGCAAGTGCCAGTGAGTCATTTCGTGAAATATGGCTAGAAGAAATCACCTGGACGACTTCACATGTGGAAGAATGATCACTGGTGACGTACTGCCACCAGTGCAGAGTTCGGAATCAACAAAAGTGTTGTTTCGCGCGCTTGGAAAGCATTCCAAACCACAGGTACAGCTGTTAGAAAGGTTGGTAGTGGCCGCCCGAGGAAGACAACTGCAGGGGATGACCGATATATCTTCCTGCAGGCGGAAAGAGGCCGACAGCAGTCAGCAAGTGCCATTGCTCAGCAACTCTGTACAGCAACGGGACGACAAGCGTCGCGGTTTACCTTGGCCAGACACCTTCAAAAAGTGGGCCTATTCGCCCGCTGTCTTGAACGCGGCCTCCCGTTGAAATTTGGCCACCAACGCCACCGTTTACAGTGGTGCAGAAAGCAACAAAAACTGGACAACTGATCAATGGAGTCGTGTCCTCTTTACGGATGAGAGTCGGTTCTGTACCAGAAGCGATTCTCGACGCGTTTTGATTTGGAGAGAGGTCGGGACATGGTTTTATCCCAGTAACCTCAAGGAAAGACACCGTTATGGTGGTTCTGGAGTTTTTGTCTTGGGAGGAATTTTGCTGAACGGGCGAACTGAGCTCCACATTTTCGACAGAGGGTCTGTAACCGGGGATCGCTTTTGTGAGGAGGTACTCCTTCCCCATGTGCGGCTGTTCCGAGGTGCAATTTCCCAGACTTCATTATTATGGATGACAATGCACGGCTATATCAGACTCTTGCTTTTGAGGAGCTACTGGAAAGTGAAGATATCCCTCGAATGGATTGAGCAGCGTACTCCCCAGATTTAACTCCTATCGAACATGTGTGAGATGCTTTGGAGAGACGCATTGCAGCACGCTTACATCCTCCGGAGAACACCCAACAACTCAAATAGATGCTGAGTGAGGAATGGGCACTCCTACTGCAAGAAATGTTGCACCAGCTGGTTCTGAGTATGCGCAGACGGTGCGAAGCAACCATTGCAGTGAGGGGAGGGCATATCCCATATTAAGGAACATCTGCTTGTTGTTCTTCCTCTTGGATAGACAATCATAAATCACGACACTATGCGTTCAATAAAGCTTGTTTTTGTTTGATTCCATATCGTATGCACTGTATTCCTTTTTCAGAGCCGATGCTTTCGTCATCCTTTACGTACATAATACTTTCCCTCATTACTGAATGTCATGTCTCTCAGATGATTTCTCGTGGAGTTATGGCAAAAAACCCACCTGTTGCTTAAGTTTTGCACACCAGTGTATCATACAATATTCAGCGGTGTATAATAATAATTAATATCTTACAATATTCAGCGGTGTATAATAATAATAATTAATATCTTACAATATTCAAAACCTTATAATAATAATTAATATCTTACAATATTAGTATAACCCACAGGTGTCTTTAGCATGAGGCTATTCAACATTGACTTGGAGTCATCATTGACTTATTTAATTTTTTCGTCCCGAAAAGATGTCGTACAATCTGCAAAGGAGTATAACCCATAGTTGCAAATTTTAGACATAAAACAAAAAATATCGTATAATCTGCAGCTGCGTATAACAAGCAAGAGCAAATTTTGTTTAAAAAAAATAAAAGTTCTTGTGCAACACACAAGACGTATAATCTTCGGACGATTCGTGACTGTTTCTTAACGTACCACAAACCGATAAAATTCTGTTAAAACTCGCAAACTGTTATTCAGTTTTAAAAGGAGTTTTTGATGTCTTAATTGTATAGAAAAATAATATTTAAAGTTATGGAAACAAAAAAATATAAATTTAAGAATTATGGTGAAACCAAGACATAAATTTAAGAATTATGGTGAAAACAAAAAAATATAAATTTAAGAATTATGGTGAAAACAAAAAAATATAAACTTAAGAATTATTGTGAAAAAAAAATATATACATTTAAGAATTATGGTGAAAACAAAAAATACAAATTTAAAACTTATGGTGAAAACAAAAAATGCAAATTTAAGAATTATGGTGAAAACAAAAAATTTAAAATTTAAGAATTACGGTGAAAACAAAAATTATAAATTTAAGAATTATGATGAAAACAAAAGAGACGACATTTATCCGGCGATTTATAATCTTTATACTCAGTGGAAAGATGACGCTTTCGATCAGTTTCGCAATGAATTAATTATTAGTTTGACTTTCGGAAAAGCTCTTTTAATTCTGATCTGTCACACCATTCTGCGTCATTTTCGTCCAATAGCAAACACCGATGAATGATGCGATTTGCATTACGCCTAATTTTAAAAAATTCTTTTTAATTTCATCAGCCACAACTTTTATGTATTATTCTTTAATTTATTGCCCATAAAATTATGGGTATTTTTATGAGGAGCTGGATTTTCGTGTCTCTAATGGCTTTCGATGTTTCTTATCGGTTGTTGTTTTTTATTGGGTTTACTATTGGTTTATTTTAAATTTCTTTCACGAGTTTTTTATACATAATATATTTAAATTTTTTTACAGACTAATAATTATATATTGAAGTAATTAAATAAACAATGTAAAATTATTTTAAGGAATCGTCTGGTGAAAGCACAAACGATTTTATTTCAAAGTGAAATTAAGATTTTTTAAAAAAAGAAAGTCGTTTGAAATTGTCGTTACACAGTCGTTAGCTGCTGTTATACGTTTTGTTATTACATTACATTTTAAATTTTATAGATAACCTGTATATCAGTCTAGCAGATTATAATTAATTTTGTTAGTATTTTTTATATTCACCTCACACAAAGTTTTTTAAATTTTTTTTATGAGGCCATTTTATAGAATTCAATATTATGAAACTTCCGAAAATAAAAGATCTACAGATTGTATACAGTGGTCTATAATACAATACCAGGAAATTTTGTTTGAGTGTATTATACTGAGATAATGGGAAGTTAATTTTTTTTTAAATTTTTTTATTTTTTTTTTTATTAATTTTATTAGAAAAAAATATCAATTCAGGTATACAGATCCGTGAATTTAAATAAGTATCAAATCATATAAATTGGCTAAATAAGGCAATATTTCTCATATATATAATCCCAATATGTTTCTCACTTATCATTTGTTAACGTTTTTGTTTAATTATAATAGTGTAAATAAATCAAAAACTGATATAATGAAAAATCTCTGATAATAACAGTAAAAATTTGTACCATAAGATTTTACAATGCTTTGACTAAAGGCGACACCAGATAGCGGCAGTCATTTTTATTGCCTGGCGCCAGCTAGTGACTTGGAAATCTGATGGTAATAAAATATGTTTTCTATAAATAAAGAATAATAATAATAATAATAATTCACTAATTTCTGGCAATGCAACAGTTATAAATATGATCAACTCCAAAGAAATTTTGGACTTCTGCTTGCTATGGCTTTTAAGATTCAAGGAATACTGACTAAATATCCTGTCATATAGATATATAATTACATTGTAATCTTCTTTTAAAATATATTGTGTTTTTTCCCACAGAACCGCATGCCTCCACCCTCCCCAGAGTCACCTTCAGCCAGCAGCAAGTTCGGACCGAGGAAGGTTCCTTTGCCCAACTGCCTTGCGTTGCTCAAGGAAATCCTCCTCCCACCTACAGGTGAGTGGCTTATTTATTTAATTTTTTGCTATTTAACAAGTAATACAAAAAAAAAAAAAAATTTAAAGTCAATTCTTACTTTTTTTTCACTCGATTGCAGAAAGTCCTTTATAAATAATTTTCATTCATTTTTTTAAGTTTATCTGGCGCCATCTATGGGTAGATATAGGCAACTTAACTCTAAAAAGAACTACAATGAATGAATTAAGTTTAATTATTGAACTAATATTTGAAAAAAACTGCATTCACATCCAGTATCCTCCACTACAAGTTAAAAAAAAAAAAATGCATTTGAATTTGAGTATGGATGAATAAAAAGTATTTTTATGAACGATTTGAAATTTGAACAAGATATATATAGGGAGAGGGTGAGCTAATAGAAGGAATTGAAAAACACTTTATTTTTTCATTTCTCTACTTTTTAAATTTTAAAAATAAGTTATTTTGAAACTAATTAATTTCATTATTTGAAAAGTTCTTTAATTTATGTTTTTCATATTCGATTAAAATGATAAAATAGTTTGATATTCCATGAACTGAGCTTGATAAGAAAATGCAAAAAAATTGCTAGTGAATACACAAATAACAGTAATCATTGGATACTAGGTATATACTATAAGGGTTTCCAAATTCAGAAATCTCGACAAGCGAAAGGTACTATTTATTCTCTGTCCATGCGAGAAATGTGCATGATGTACTTTTTACTGTGTTCTATTGAAACTTAGTGTCTCTTAAAAAGTTTATTAGAATTAGTATTTAAGTGCTTAATTTCTGTGGCTGCATAATTAATGTTAGTATAACACATACGGTGGCCTGATGGAAGGCAGAGTGACTCTCGGTATCCCAGATTTCGGGCTCGAAACCTTGCAGTGCTATGAATGTTTGTAGTGATTCAGAATCCACTTTAAGCCGTAGCTTCCAGTCTAACATGACTGTAGAGCTTTGGACATAGGCCTGACAACCTGATCCCGTAAAAAGCAAACATCTCCTGTTACGGAATTTGCCAATAAGCAGACGGCCTTGGTCCACCATGGGGCTGTTGCGCCAATGATAATGACGGTGATGATGTATAATTAAGATTGATTTTAATCTTTTTTATATAATGTAGGTATTTATTTTTATTTTACTGACAGAGATTACATAGTTTCATTTTGTATCAACACATAATCAGTAATTACATACCCGTTAATCGTGATCAGAAAAAAAAATTAAATGTCTTAAAAAAGAATTTACATTATCATACATTGCTACATATTATACTTCTAATATGTAGCAATGGTGGATCAAATTAGTTTTTTTTCTATGGCTATCCGAAATATTAGCTTTGAGCAATCTTTTATTGAACTTGTATGAACTTCAAAGGCATATCCCTTCTACTGTAGCATCTAAGATACATAAAATGTTGCATTCAAATACCAGATACCATGTGGCTGTTACGCCTATGATGATGATGATAATCTGCAGTGTCATATAAATTAAAGGTAGACGTAGATTTTGGCTCGGAGAAATAAAAGATTCATGTGATTTGGAGTTCCAATTACGGCAGATTACGGCAATTACTGACAACCCTACCTCGTAAAAAGAAAACAGCATCCCATGTTTCGGAATCTGCCAGTAGGCAGAAGGCCTTGTCCCACCATGGGGCTATAATGGGGAAGAATAATGTATATTTCAGTAGTAAAGTGCTTCCGTTGACTCTAGAAAACGAAGAAGAGGGTTGCTCTCATCTTGGCTTGCTGCTAGGATGTTGTCGTTGGCGGTGCTCATACCTAATTTTCTTTGGGAAAATATAGGTGCAATTTTATAGGCTATTGGTGATATACAATGGATCTTTTACGTATTCATTTGTTTAGTGTCGGAAGACCTCAAGTCAAAGTATCCATCTGTTGAAGACAATAACTTAATTGTAATCAATATTGTTTTAGATTTTATTATTTATACAATATCTCGGAATATGAACAGATCTTGAATTAGAGGGGGAAAAAAGGTTTATTGTAGAGAAATTATGGAAAATTAAATTAATTAGTTTAAAATGGAAGATTTTTAAAAAGAATTATAGTTTTTTTAAAAAGAAATTGTTTTGTATTGTTTCCTGTAGCATTGTTGAGTCTATCATTGACATGACTTGACTTGACTTGATCAGGAGTTTTGAATTACTATGACTCAGCTATTGATATTAATTAACAAACGAAATGGTACATTTGTGGAGTTGAAAACAAAATTAATTGCCAGAGAGAATTTTCTCATATTATAACAACTTGTTGTACAAAGTACCTGCTCAGTAGCTTGGCGGATAGTGCTTTCGATCTAGTGCATCCTTGCTTGAAGCCCAGACAGCGCAGACGAATCAATTGACTATTCCAGGATAAATCTCTGCTGTGTAAAATCCTTTCATTGTGTCCTGGAAGAAGAGTTCGAATCCATTAGATGGTATCTATACAGATATTCATTTAAAATTTGATACTCAGAAGTCGAGTCAAATGCCTCATTTTGCATTTTTGATAACGATGAATCTACTATTAGGAATCTGCTACGATGAATCTATATTTTGCTTTAAAACTTGTATATTGACCGATCTTGATTTCTTCTTCTTCAAAGATAGGCCAAAAACCCTATGGTGGGCCAAGGCCGCCTGTCTACTGGCAGATTTCGAGACAGGAGATGTTTTTTTTTCTTTTTACGGGGTAGGGTTGTAATCCCTAAGGCCAACAGTCATATTAAATTAGACCTACAGTTTAATGTGGATTCCGAAGCACTACAAACATCCATGGCACAACTGGGACTCGAACACGAAACCGTGGTACCAAGCACCAGATCACTAGATACTCGGCCATTAGGACCCAGATCTTGATTTTGTGAAGGAAAAATGGTACATTACACAAAAATAATTGAAAATATCGCTTTGAAAATTCAAAATGGAAAGTTTGGAAATAATTATAATAAAACGTTTTATAAGTAAAGAACTTTTTTTTAGAATTATTATTTATTTATTTCCTTTAACATTATCGACTCTATCATTGGCATGGCATAGAAATTGATTTTATTGCAACATGCAATTCGTGTTTAATTTTGGGTAACGCTGTATCTGCTACAAAGCAAATGCTCTAAGATGAAATATGATCGGCATTCGAAAAAGAACAACGTTCTATCAATTTTTTTATATAGTAGAAAATATAACAATCCTTTTTTATAAATTGTATGTGAGCCTTACCTAGAATCATAAATAAATTATTTTTGAAATCTTCGTTGTTGTAAACTATAAAAGAATTCATTTCTTAAATGTTTCGTATATACAATGCACATGAATTCTTTTTTTTTTGTTTGTAGTTTGACAAAAAAATGTTCCCAATTCCTTAAAAGTAAGGATTTCTTTTTGTTCATGTTCCGATTTCCATTTTGAAAGCTCACAAGATTGGTAGACAGTGTTTTTTTTTCTTTTTTCGAATAGCAAATGCGCAGCTATGTTTACCTGCTGAAACACTTGAGAATTATTTCAGTTTCTCAGTAACAAATTCGAACAGCCTCTTTGTATCAGAAGAGTTTCCCGTGGGGAAATGCGGTTCGCTTATTTTTTTCCCTTCAAATTCCTCCAAATATTTCATAAAACAAAAGGTAGTCTGAATAAATGTCAGCTTTCACGTGCTAAAAAATATTTTTAGATTTTTTTTTACTCGAAGGTAATTTTTTATAAAATTTAAAAGGTATTTCTTAAATGTTATTTTGACGAAACATTACTCTTTTATAGGATTCCAAAAGTTATTAAGAGACGATATTTTTAATCCTCAATCCACCATCAGTAGTAATAACTATTAATTCTTCTTCTTCAGTTAACGTTAGATGGTCAACTTCATAAAGTATCGCTTACAGACGATGGAGTCTCATAGGCTGCAAAGGTGAGAAAGAGATAGGCTGAGAAATGTTTTTTACTTTGTAAATCTAAGACGCTAACACTTCTAGTACCAATTATGAAACTTATCACTCCTAGTTACTCAGAAACTCTCTTTGGCACATTATCGCTTTTTGGCACTTTTATGTGAATAAAGCAGAAGATCCATCCATATGGCAAAGAATTTCAAGCATGCTAGTCGAATTCCAATCAAACGTTGTATACCAAACACAATTTTTCATATCTAAAGAAGACATATATCAATTTGGACTTGATATATGTCTTTGAAACCTGACGTATATCGAGTACCACTGTAATAAATATTTTTAACCTATTCTAGGGCTACAATGCTTCTTTAAAACACTGAACAAACAATTCCCCCCGCTTTTGAGATAAGAAGTTTTTGGTTAAATTCCTCTTTCGCCCATGCGTCTTTGAAGTGTTAAGGGCATTTTAGGTTAATTTTTATCTACACATTCCAAGTAATTCATTTATAATGCTTAATGTACACGAATAAAAGATTTCAAAATATTAGTTTCGAAAATTAGGTGTCTAAAATTGTAACGAAAGAAACATAAGAAAGAGAATTAAAATGGAAATGAACGCAGAACCAAATTTTCAGTTTCTGAGAATTGCTTTCTCTGTCCCATGCAGCGTCAATGCATTTCCAGTCACATCGTTCTAATAAAAAGAGAAAGTTCCCATCGGAAATAATTTCTAACATCAGTAGTCCGAAGCGACCAAATTAGATCGAAAATGGTGTTTAATTTCAAGTCACTAGATGAGTTAAAACAATAATTGTTTTTGTTGTGACTAATCTTCAGTGTCCAGCACCTTGGGAAGGACACCCTATTAGTCGTCTACTCATGGATGAAGTGAAAGGGGGCAGCTTCTGTTGTGATGGGACGCTCGTAGGTAGAAGTCTGACTTGGCTCGGAATCGCTGAAGAAGGAAGCTAGTGCCTTCTGATAGGATTTTTAGGGAGAACTACCCTGCATTTGCGTGCATTGAGAAAACCCATAAACGTATTCAGCCCACTATGTATTCAGCGGCTTGATGGCCAAATGTCTAGCTTTCTGGATTTTGTTACCACAGGCTTCAGGTTCGGAATCCCCGTTAAGCTATATGCCCCGGTCAAGTTAGAATAAAGTGTGCACAAAATGACCGTAGAGGGACAATCCAAACCAAACCAACCAGGTATTCTGACTCACGAGGGAAGATGGTGAATATCACAAACGCCATCGAGTCTCCTCGTTCTTTCAAACAGTGTCTACAACAATACCGTCAGCAAAATGAATCCCAGCCCTAATGCTCACCAGCGGAGCACGCTACTACTGAACCACGAGTCGGTATAAAATAATAACTGTTCAAAAGTATTATAGCTTAAGGTCACATGTTCAAAGAATCAATATCCGCATTATGGTTCTATCAAGAGAAAATGTATAATTAAATTATTTAATCAAATTATAATTATTTTGTTTATGTAGACGTTATTCAGACAAACATATTATTTCTAAAGAAAATAAGTTTTTTTTTTTCTAAATACTTATCTCAAAAACTTTTCTTGTCCATGTTAGTATACATAACAATAGAGGGAAAACAGTAAATTCTTAAATATCTAATATCACACGAATAAAATAAAGTCGAAATTTAATCTTAGTTACAACACTACACAGACGACTCTAAATGACATGGTTTAAACGCTGGAATGAAACTTTTTGAATAAGATAGCCTGCCCTGTGTTGTAATGGGATTTGTAGAGATATCCAATTTACTAAAGCTGTCATGTTATTCAGAGAAGGGTTGTATTTGAAGATAATAAATATAGAATGATATAATCTACTATGTTATTTGCAATGCTATTCATTTTTCATGATTGTTAAATGATAAAATCAGAAAATATTAGAATTTATTTTTCAGGACGAGTTTATAAACTTATCTTATGATACCTGGAGGTTAAATGTTAATTTATGACCTTTTCTAGAACCACATAAATTATTTGCGTAGTATGTATTGTGTGTCTTACGAAGGTTTTCTATATATGTATAACGTATTGTTTTGATCTAATCTATTGTTTAAACTGTTTAGTTTTAATATATTCAGGTATTAAATTTCTTTTAAACATTATCGGAGCCGTCGCTTAGATCGGGTATCGGAATCTGCAACCCAATATACTAAGCCAAACTGCACATTTTCTTCATGCATAACGTGGTGGATTTTGCGCTCGGTAAAAAAGTTGACTAACAATACTGAACCAACGGCGTCTGTCTGTATATGCCGGGTATGGGCACAATAAATCACTAAACTGAAAGCCAACTAACTCGACTTATGCCTCAGTGGCAACGTGCGCAACTAGTGAGCATTACAGCTGAGGGTGAGGGCTTGGTGGTCAATTGACTAGCGCTCTGGCCCTTGGTGCCACAAGTTTCGGGTTTGATTCCCGGTGGTGCCATGGATGTTTGTAGTGGTTCGAAATTTCACTTTAAGCCGTAGGTCCTGGTCTAATATGACTGTTGAGTGTTGGGCGTAGAGCTGACAATTCTACCCCGCAAAAAGTCATCGTCACACAACCAAGTCCTACTTCACCTATTGGTGTTTCATAAGAACAGGAGTTGACCTTCTTTCCTTCCTTCCATGAGACCACAAGGGTTCTTGGACTTGGTCTAGATGTTTCTGTCTACCAAGTGGAATAAGAAACAACAGGGCTGAATTTCAATCCGCTAGCGGCATCAGAAACGAGGAGATTCCTGATGGGAATTGTTTTGGTTTTCTCTCATATGATAAGCAAATGCGGGGTAGTTCCTCCTAAATGTCCTACCGGAAGGCACTGTCCTCCTTCTTCAGCGACGCGGAGAAGAACTCATACTTCCACCTACGGGTGCTCCTCTACAACAGAAGTTGCACCTCTTTCCATGAAACCACACGGGTACAAAGACTTGGTCTAGATGTTGCTGTTTACCAAGAGAAGGAAAAAAAAGGAATTTTTTTAATTTTTTCATTTTACGTGTCAAATATGAAAGCAGTTTTTTAGATTTAGTTATTATATTACTAAATAATTTTAAATTTGTTTGACCTGTTGGGAGTTTTCTGGTTTCTGGTTTTCTCCCATACGATACACACAAAGGGGGTAGTTCTCCCGGAAGGCTCTGCCCTCCTTCTCCAGCGACACAGAACCAAGTCAGACTTCTACCTACAGGTACTCCATCTCAACAGAAGATGCTCCTTTCTCTTCATTCATGAGTCAGGGGATGTTCGTCCCGCACTGCAAGACACTGCGGATTAGTCACAACAGGCTGGAATTTACTTCCTTGAGTGTGAATCACAAATATCACTCTTGATTGGTATTCGTTCAACCATGCAGTGGTTCAAGTTCATTTTATCATTCCCAAAAGTATAAAATGTCTTCCCAGTTCTTGGATATGAGAGTAATATGTAGCAGCGTGTCGAAGATATAAAACCGTTAACTGGCATGTCTTTCTTTAGACTTGTAAGTAAAGGTTGGAATTCCTCCATATATAACTTCTACGAGTGCGATCTCTGTTATTTCTAACAGCAAAGTGCATCTTCAGTTTAGCAGCCTAAATAATGTTGAATTTACTTTATGTTCATCATTAAAGAGGTGAATAATATTAAACCAAAATGAACGGTGTTCGAAGAAGAATGACCATCAATTTCTATTGAACTTAGGATTAAAAAATATATTATTCATGATTTAAAAAATATTATTTTTCATTAAAAAATGTATTATTTATCAATCGATATAAAAAAATATTTAGATATAAAATTAAGGAAAAAAAAATCTTCACGTTTCTTGAGAAAATGAATCACAAAATAATTTTTTTTCAAGATTAAGACAATTCGCCTGTTAATAAAAACCTTTAGAAAGATTTGATTTATTTGGATAATGATTTCGGTCAACAGAGTGCTTTAAATTACTTGGACATTTTTCTTATTTTTCATTACCTCATTCTGCCGAAGCTCTTTTTGTTGTGGAAACAAGTTAAATATCTAATTCACTTCCCGTGTCCTCAGCTAATTCTTCTATGTCAGTAATATCATTTCATATATTAGCTTTTATTTCTGTTTTAGCATTTCTACATTTTTAGAAAGAATTTCAAAATTTCAAAATTATTTTTTGAACGTTTTTTTTTTTTTTTAATTAGAAATTTTAAGTATAATAAAAATCATAGTATAGTAAGTCAAGATTTGACTACATTTTATAATTATATTTTTTCATCCAATTTTAATTTTTATCACTTTTGAATTGATAAAGTTAGCGTTTCAGGAAAACCAAATACTTTCATGGTAACTAAAAAAGAATTGTTAAACTGAAAATAAAAAGGTTGGACTTTTCTTATTGTTTTTAATTTGAAAAAAAAAAGCTGTAGAATATTTAAAAAAAAATAAAAATGGCAGATTTCTGTACTTTCTTATCATCAACTTATAAGCATTTGAATTTTTATAACAAATCACAAAGCATTTAAGAACTTCAAGTGATTTTGAAATAACAGCTGGACGTATGAAATGAACAGAAGGAATTCAATATAATCGACATAAAAAATCTATAATTTTTAACGGTTACCGTTAAATTCCTTTTCAAATCGCTTCATGTTTCGACGGAAAAACATTGAGAATTTTTTATTGTTGTTATCCGATGATAAAGTGCATTTTGAATCGATTTTGATTGGATGAAAAAAGGGCCGTATTAATAATCTTAAGTGAAATCGATTTGGTCAATCGAAGAGAGATTTTCTGCGAACAGTTCTCCAGTTTTCGTTACAAAGTCAAACTTTTTTTTTTTCATTGATCTATTTTTGTTTTTAAAATAAATTTTAATTTCACTTCTTTTCAGCACTACTTTTACGCTGTGCTACTGAAATTTGAAAAAAAGTTCGCCAACAACTGGTGATTTCTTTAGTTTCGCTTTTGATAGTTTTCGCCTGCACCAGGATTTATTCATAATTCAAACCCGTATATGAACCGACCTGTGCATAAGCCGAGAGTGTGTTTTGTGTTCAAGAAAATTTACCCCAAAATTAAAACCAGTATTTAATTCAATCTGAGTATAACCTGAGAGTGCGTTTCATTTTCAAAAAGATTTATGCAAAATTTTTTTAACTCGTATATAAGCCGATGGTGCATTTTCTTTTCAAATTTACTCAAAATTCAAACCTCGTATATAAATTAATATCAAAAATTATTTTATGTATCAAAAGCACATGAACAGCGCTAACCACTCGGCCATTCAGGCATCACAGGTTTCGAGTTCGAATCCCGGCGGTGCCATGGATGTTTGCAGTGGCTCGGAATCTACTTTAAGCCGTAGATCCCGGTCTAATATGACTGTTGAGCGTTGGATGTAGAGCTGATAACCCTATCCCGTAAAAAGAAAAACATATCTCGTCTCGGAATCTACCAGTAGGTAGACGGCCTTGGCCCACAGTGAGCTGTTGAGCCAATGATGATGATGATGGACAGCACATAAATTCTAGCATTAGAATTGATGATGATATGCATTTAGACATCCCATTGAATGAAAATGAATTCTAAACCTGGATTCTGACATTTAGCTTTAGCTTTCGTTACAAAGTCTAATAGGACTGGCAATTTTTTTTCATTCATCTACTTTTATTTAGATTGATTTTTTTTAAATAAATTTAATTTTACTGCTTTCGAGTACTACTTTTACATTGTGCTACTGAAATATAAAGAAAGTTCGCCAGCATCGGGGTTAGTAGACTCCTTCTTTTCTACTCAAACTCAACGGAAGGATTTGCTGATCTACGAATTTACAGACGGAATCATACATATCTACGAATCATACGCATAAGCAAGGTTCAAGTTTGAGTCCCTAGTTGAGTATTCCTGTTAGTCCTTTAAACATTTAAATTTCTTGTGTTTGTAGAAATATATTTTATGTTAATTTGCCAGTACACTTGAATTGAAATTACAATAATAAGCATTAAATATTACCGCATATAGTATTTCCGAATATAGGCTGATCTGTGTATAAGTCGAGAATGTGTTTTCTTTTCAAAAATATTTATTTACAATTCAAAACCCGTATATAAGCCGAAAGTGTTTTTCCTTTCAAAAAATGTATCCAAAATTAAAAACCTGCGTTTAATCCGATTTGAGTATAAGGTAAAAGTAGCTTTTATTTTCAAAAAAAAAATTATCTACAATTCAAAAGCCGTATATAAGCCGAAAGTGTGTTTTCGTTTCAATGAAATTTACCCAAAATTCAAAATCCGTATTCAATCCGATCTGAGTACAAGCTGAGAATAGCTTTTATTTTCAAGAATATTTATGCATAATTCAAACCCGTATATAAACCGATCTATGCATAAGCTGAGAGTGTGTTTTGTATTCAAGAAAATTTACTAAAATTCAAAACTCGTATATAATCCGGTATGGAAAAATGATTTTGTGTATAAAGAGCACATAAATTCTAGCATTAGAAGCGATGATGGTATGCATCGAGACATCTCAATGAATGAAAATGAATTCTGAAACTTGGATTCTGACACGAATTTTGTAGGACTTTATAATTTTTCTTCTTTTACTTTTTTCATGATGATTATGTTCTAAAAATTCCAAAAGTTAAGTTAAAATATTAAAGTAATTTTTCTTTCCCATTGTTATTTATGTGTTAAATATTTACTATATTTTATTATTATTTATGGTTTACGTTTTGGTACTTTTACAATAGTAGGGCGTATATTTCACCAAATCAGTATTTTTTTGTTTTGGCGATGACGCAATAAATCCAACAAAATAAACAATATCGGAAATAATACAACTCGTTTTTATGAGAGGAATAACTCAAATTGAAATGAAATTTTTTTAGTAACTTAAAAAATATGAACTGGCTATGTTTAGAGAATTTGGCGATTGATCTCTTCTGGTGCCTTCAGAAAACATTTTTACGAGATTGGCGGTATTTATTTATTCAATTTATATTGAGCCAAAGTGGGCCTGAATGGCCGTGTGGCCTAGCGCTTTGGCGCTGGGTACCACAGGTTTCGGCTTCGAGTCCAGGCGGTGCCATGGATCTTTGTAGTGTTTCGGAATACATTTTAAATCATAGGTCCCGGCCCTAATAGGATCGTAGAGCGTTGCGGGGGCATTGTTACTCCGCGTCCGTGTCTTATCTTCAAGTTACACGTCCCCCTGGGTAAAGCAAAGTGATTAACGTCGGTGCAGCGCTTGCTTTAAGGCATCCAAGACATTTTTCTAAGTGTTTTCCAGCTGTATTAGAAAAACAAATATTAAGTCGAAGTCGATTATAGTAAAATAATTCGGCAGCTTAAATGACCAGTTGACTGAAAATAGTTCTTTTTTATAAAGTTCAAATTTAGTTAATTTATCTTTATAAATGGGGCATTTTCTAAGGTATAATCTGTTTCGAATTTCTCGTTAATTGAATGTTAAAAACAAATTCACACGGAAATGAAATTCATCACAGTAAATTCCAAGGCACTTTGTCTTCGTATGAAAATAATGTGTGAATAGCTCTTCAAAGCCATAAAAGCTGTGAGTAAAAAATGAAGTAAAACGCTGCTCAGAAAGAATGTCTTGAAGCGAATCTAAACCTGTATTTATATAATCTATGTTCAATCTTTATCAAGGGTTGATTTATAACATTTAAATTACTTGACACGGGGCCTGATGACCGAGTGGCTAGCGCTCTGGTACTCGGTACCACATGGTTCGTGTCCCAGCGGTGCCATGAGTTTTTGTAGTGGTTCGGAATCCACATTAGATCGTATGTCCCGGTCTAACATGTTTGTAGAGTGTTGCGGGGGCATTTTTACTCCGCGTCCGTACCTTATCTTCAAGTTACACGCACCTCCTGGGTAGTGCTAAGACAGTAACGTCGGTGCAGCCCATGCGTATGGCATAAAGATAACTGTTTCTGTCTTGCCAGCTGCATTTGGAAAAATTACTTGACACGTGCGTGAAATATAAAATGGGAATTTTATCGTCAATGATTACTTCTGTTAAAGATAGGAATAATTTTCCTGTGCCAACTGTGAATCAAACTAATCGAAATATTAATACATAAATTTACGAATTATATGAAAGAAACGTAACAAAACAATTAAATTATTGACTGAACTTTAAAAGAATCAATATTAATAAAATAATAGTGAATGAAGAAAAAATATATTTCGTATTAATTGAATCAATAAATTTTTTAAAAATTACTATTATTTATTCTTTGATATTCTAGCTTTCTTAGGATCTAAAGCGAATTAAATGATTTTAATTTGTTTTCAAAACATTTCCTCACCAAATATATTACTGTGCTCAAAAAGTAAGAACAACTTTTTTTTTTTCAAAAGCTGTTTATTTATTCTTCCAAATTTATTTCATCGCCTTCAGATTAATCCTCTCCGGACACAATGCACTTATGCCGACTTTTTTTCAAATCTTGAATGTATGCTAAAAAGTCATCGGTAAGGATGGCCTACAAAGCGAGCGGCGATTCACGTTGAATCTCTTCAATGGACTCGAAACGGTGTCCCCAAAGTGGTCTTTTGAGTTTAGGAAATTGGCGAAACAGTCACGAAGAATCAACGCAGTGTGCCCAAAATGGAATGGACCAATCCTTTTGAAATTCCAACATCCTCAGCAAGGTCTGTAATTGTAAATCGACGGTTTTCAAGCACCTAATCTTCAATTTTTTTAACGTGAGCTTCGTCGGTTGACGTTGGTGGTCGACCAGAGCGCTCTTCGTCTTCAACGCGTTCTCTGCCTTCTTTGAACTGTTTATACCACTTCCAAACATTTCTTCCTGAATATAGGAATGCTCACCGAATGCCTTCTGCAACATTCTATACATTTCCGCAAACAAAATGGAATGCACGTTCTTGGCTCAATGAATTCAGACATTTCAAAAATCGCCGGAATCAGTTTCAGCGTCTAACAAAGCCAAACAGAACTCAAACACTAATGTATACCTTGACGGGAAATTTCACATTGATGTCAAGGACAGTGCCAGCAACCTAAAAAAGAAAAAAAACGCCGCGGGAATTTTAAATTGAAAAAGGGTCTTACTTTTTGGACACAGTTGTATTTTTAAGCGACTTTTTAAAGAATTAACGACATCTTTGTTGTGCCTAATTCTCAGACACAACACAGCGCGGGACGGAAACACCTTGAATCCCTCATGTATGGTGGAAATCCGCTGAAGAAGGAGAGTAGTGCCTTCCGGAATGACTTTTTAGGGGGAATTACCCTTCGTTTTCGTATCATATGGAAAAAAAAATCCGCAAAACTCTCACCAGGTAGTCCGACTCACGAGACAAAATGCTGAATATCACAAACGTCATCGAGTTTCCTTGTTTTTGAAACAGTGAGGTTCCACAATGCTGCGAGCTTGATTGAACCTCAACCCTAATGTTCACCAGCGGGGCATTAGGGTCGAGGTCCACTGAGCCACCAGTCGGGCACGAAGGATATGTGATGAGGAGTGTTGCGTCTAATCATCAGTGTTCTGTGTCCTGCAGTGCGGGACGAACATCCCATGAGTAATCTATTCATGCATGGATGGAAATGGGTAGCTACTGTTATAATGAATCACTTGTAGATAGAAATCTGACGAGGATATGGAGGAAAGGACTAAGAAATATTTTTACATCTCATTCAGTATTTATGAGTTCGAAGAAAAAAATTAATAAAAACATTTTTCCTTATCTAATTTTTCTTTGTTTTTTTATTCAATATATGTTGTTTCACTCTTCAAACTATCTACTGTTCAATTTATTACTAATAGAATATATAGGCATTGTTTGGGGAGGGGGCCGGGCTTCATCGTATCATTGATCGCTATCAGTTTTAGTTTTAAATTTCTTTCACGAGCTTTCCTATAAATTTCTGTCACCAGCTTTTTTTTTAATATCTTTCACCAGCATTTTTGAAATTTCTTTCAAGAGTTTTAATGCAAATTTCTTTCACGAGTTTTTCTTAAAATTTATTTCATGAGTTTTTTTTTAAATATCTTTTACGAGCATTTTTGTAAATTTCTTTCACGAGCCTTCTTTTATATATTATTTATTTACAAAATAATTCAGCAATTATTAAATAATTTAATAAAAAAATTAATTCAGAAGAAATATTAATGTCAAACTGACTTTATCAGATTCCTTTCACCAAACGATTTTTTCTAAAAGTTCGTTTGGTGATAGCAAAAAAGATTTTTATTTCAAAGTGAAAATGAGATTTTTCAAGAAAACAAGTAATATTAAAAAAAAAAAAAATTAAAGTTAATTCCTACTTTTTTTTCATTATTTTGCAGAAATTCCTTTATAAATAAAGTTGGAATTTTCCTCTTACATTTAACGCCATCTATTATTAGATATATGCAACTTAAATCTAAAAAAAAAAAACTAAAATAAATTAATTAAATTTAAATACTGAATTAATATTTGAAAAAAAACTGTACTAACATCCAGTGTCATCCACTACAAGTCAAAAAAAATTTTATTTGAACTGGAGTGGAGGAATAAAAAGCATTTCATGAACGATTGAAAATTTGAACAAGATATATATAGGGAGAGTGTGAGCTGATAGAAGGAATTGAAAAAATCGTTTGGAATTCTATATATTTTCTTCTTTTTATTTTTTAAGATTGCTGTTATGAATTTTGTTCTTACATTAAAATCAACATTTCACAGATAACCTGTATATCGGCGCAGCCTATTATTTATTTCTTATTTCTTATGTCAGCTTTAATTCAATTATAATTGATGAAAACATTTTCATTCGAACACTTTGTAAAATTTTTAGCTAGCTGATTAAAAAAATAGTTTTTATCATTAAACGTGATTTATTTTTCGCAGGTGGATGAAGGACACCAACGGCATTCTCAAGTCCATCGAGGACGACGGCCGAGTGTGGGTGAACCAGGGCACCCTGAACCTGAAGAAGGTGCAGAGCTCCGACGGCGGCAAGTACCAGTGCATCGTGCGCAACAGCATCGGGGAGAGACGCATAGAAAGCGTACTGGTGGTCACAGGTAACAATTACTTTATTTACAAATACAGACCAATACCGTGTAATCTGTGCAATACTTTGTTGTCAATACATAGTTTGGTTTGGTTTGTCGCTCTACGGTCATCTTGTGCACACGAGGGCTAAACAGACCGGGACTTACAGTTTAACGTGGATTCCGAACCCCTCACAAACATCCATGCCCCCGACAAGATTCGTACCTGAAGTATGTGGTACCAAAGGCCTGAGCGCTAGCCAATTGGCCATCAGGCCGCGATATAGGTTTGGTTTGGTTTATCGCCCTAAGTTCATCTTGTGCACACGAGGGCTAAACAGACCGGGACTTGCAGTTTAACGTGGATTCCGAACCCCTCACAAACATCCATGCCCCCGACAAGATTCGTACCTGAAGTATGTGGTACCAAAGGCCTGAGCGCTAGCCAATTGGCCATCAGGCCGCGATATAGGTTTGGTTTGGTTTATCGCCCTAAGTTCATCTTGTGCACACGAGGGCTAAACAGACCGGGACCTACAGTTTAACGTGGATTCCGAACCCCTCACAAACATCCATGCCCCCGACAAGATTCGTACCTGAAGTACACCAAAGGCCTGAGCGCTAGCCAATTGGCCATCAGGCCGCGATATAGGTTTGGTTTGGTTTATCGCCCTAAGTTCATCTTGTGCACACGAGGGCTAAACAGACCGGGACTTGCAGTTTAACGTGGATTCCGAACCCCTCACAAACATCCATGCCCCCGACAAGATTCGTACCTGAAGTATGTGGTACCAAAGGCCTGAGCGCTAGCCAATTGGCCATCAGGCCGCGATATAGGTTTGGTTTGGTTTATCGCCCTAAGTTCATCTTCTGCACACGAGGGCTAAACAGACCGGGACCTATAATTTAACGTGGATTCCGAACCACCAACAAACATCCATGCCACCGCCAGGATTCGAGCCTGAAGCCTGGGATACCAAAGACCAGTGTCAATACATAAGCATTTGTAGAAAGAATTCTACATTTAAGATGAAGGTGTTTTCGCGAAAAAGTGGAAGGCTAGGTCTGACGTTATATCCGGTACATCACTTACTAAAATCACAGGAAAAGGGAAATCAAGGTCGGAGGTGGAAGTGGAGCATATTTTGTTGGAATCTGGAGTCAGAGTTGGAATCGGTTCAAAAATAATAATTTTTTTTTCCCAAAATTTTAGGAATTCATGCTAAATTTAAATTTTAACGAACAAATTTATTTAGTATCCTTTAATAACAATTAATGGAGCCGCTCGATGCCACATGTTTCGGGTTCGAATTCAGGTGGGGCCATGGATGTTTGCAGTGGTTCGAAATACACTTTAAATCGTAGGTCCCGATCTAATGAGACTGCAGAGCGTTCGCGCAGAGCTGGAAATCCTACTCTGCAAAAAGAAACCATCTAATCTCTCGAAATATTTCAGTAGACAGATGGCCTCGACCCACCATGGGCTGTAGTGCAAGGCAGTTAGTTTAAAAAACAAAGACAGTTATTGTTTTAGCAGCATATCACGTTCTCTCAGCACTGAGGCTTATAAACAGTATCAATAAATCAACAGTAAAAACCTATAAGATTTACTGTATTAAATATAGCATATTTGTATTGAAAATGTATAGTTTTAATGTACTTGGCTTAAGCTGAATTATGGAAATAATACTTTAGCAATACCTGTTAATTTGGTACTATTATTTTTATAGAACATATGTATTGTTGGTAAGCAAATATGGGGTATAAGAATGTTTTTTAGGTGAATGGAAATACAACAAATTTAAAGTTGTAAAGGAAAAAAAATGCTTTCGTAGATATAGAAGTTCATTTAAAAGTTATTGAAATTTATTTCACAAATTCTTCTGAATCCATTTATAAAGATCATAGTCAAGAGTTTTTGACAAGCTACCCACCCTTGAATAAAATCAGCTTTAGCAAAACCGTAAAGACTGCAGAGTGGATGAAAAAAAATAAAAGTATGGGAGAAAATAAATATACAAGTTTTATTCGTGACCTTGAAAGAACATTTTAAAGATAGACATTTTACAATTACGCATATGAACATCCATTTTTGGGCTCGCATTGCTTGAAACTATTAGCAATCTTTATATAAAAACAAGTAATGAAAAAAAAATTGAAGTCAATTCTTACTTAGGTCATCAAAGAAAAATTTTATTTTAGTTACTTTTCATTAAATAATTGCAATTAATAGAAATATGTATGTACATGTGACACAATCACAATATATAGTGGCAAAATAGAAAGCGAATTTCCTTGCAATTTTCCTTTCTATATAGGGATTTCTGTATAGGGGGTTACTATTATTTTTGTTTGTTACTATTTATTCGCTTTCTAATTAAATTTAATGAATGAATTAATATTTGAAAAAAACTGTATTCACATCCAGTGTCATCCATTACAAGTTAAAAAAAAAAATGTATTCGAACTCGAGTGGATGAATAAAAAGTATTTTATGAAAGATTGAAAATTGGAACAAGATATAGATAGGGAGAGTGTGACCTGATAGAAGGAGTTGAATAACGTAATCCATTCATAAATATTGTGATAAGTATTTTATTTGTCACTTTGGTGACAATGTTTTACGAAAGGTTAAGGAATGTACCTCTCCCTATCCATAACACAATCCTCTGAGTATTCCATTATCAGGTTCAATGACAAGAATCCAGTTGCGCTGTCGCCTTTATCTCTAAATTTAAATAATTTTTATTTTTTCCCAATAGAACTATCTAATGGAACTGGCACTGTCAATCACACTTACAGCTGTTCATCACGATGCCTTTCTTTTTTGTGCGAATCACGTGTTGACCGTATGTAGTTAGTCATTGTGTAACACATGCGTACATGGCTTATAATGCGCGGAGATGCACGTTCTGAGCACAAATGTGATAACGTACCATAATCATATGCAAATGTCGCTGTTACTATTAAAGCTTATTTTCTACGCAGCAAATGTGGCATCACACCTTTCCTTTCAAGGCATGAACGGCCGAGTGGATAGCGCTCGGTACCGCAGGTTTCGGGTTCGAGTCCCGGTGGCGCCAGGGATGTTTGCAGTGGTTCGGAATCCACTTTAAAGCGTAGGTCCTTGTCTAACATGATCGTAGAGCATTCCGCGTCTGTAGCTTATCTTCAAGCTACACGCACCTCCTGGGTAGTGCTAAGTGAGTAACGTCGGTTCAGCACTTTCCTTAAGACATCAACGTGTAATTCAAAAATATAAGTGAATGGCAACGTTTATTTCGAAATGTTTAGTTAAGCGAAATTGGCAACGTTATTGAAATTCTATGAAAAAATAAAGATGGCATGTTGTTGTGTTTAAAAAACGATTGCTAGTTTCTTGGTTTTTTGTGAAGAAAATTTACCTTATTGAGGTGAATCTGGGATTCCAGTAAAGTAAGTGTTATTTGCAATCTGATTATAGAAAGCATAAACTTTATTTTGAAAGAGAGAATTTTATAAAACAATTCATAACTTTTAAAAAGTGACTTTCGTTTCTACGTTAAAACAATTGCCTAAGTGTTTGCTAGCTGCATTAGAACAAAAGAAAAAAAAAACTTTTTCTTTCACATTTTTATTAAAAATCGTGCATTGTAGAGGGCAAATTTATGTTCTCAGAGCAGGAATCTTGATTAATGCAGTATTAATCGAACACCTTGTATATTCTTCATCTTACGCAAATTTCGTTATTAATTAAATGATAAAAGCTACTTTTATTTCAATGTTTCAGTTTTTAATTCTAGTAATTCCTTGTCCAATGTATTATTTCCTTAGTATAAAAGGCATGCGGTCATGAGAGAACAAATCATGAGATTCCATACTGTTGTGCATCTATGGCTGACATTGACACACCAAAGGGGTGTTCACATTTTTTTTATTATACATGGTTAGAGGGCATGTCCCACTGATATATGTTCGTTAGAAGCCTTAAATTCAGCAAACAAACAAGTCATTGTTCATTCCAATTACTGTGGATCCATGGTTAAACGGTAACTCATCAAAGTAGTGTTCCCATTTTTCTTTCATACGTAGGTAGGTGGCGTGTTCCACTGATATATGTCCATTAAGAGTCTTAAAGCAAACAACTATTCATTCAATTATTCATACACAGTCCAGTCACATGAATGTGACCCCCACCTACTTTCGACGTCAACGTGAAATAACCCATCCCAAAAGGCTGGTGGCAGCACATTGCAGTGGAGTGTATATCAAGCCACTTAATACTACTTAAATACCACTTAATACCACATTCCACACTCCACTTAAAGCCGGAATATGCAAGAGTGTATATTCTGGCTTTTGACAGGTGGTCACATTAAAGTGACTGGACTGTGTACAATTATTCAAACAAATATTAATTCCAAAGATCTGTGGATCCAAGGTTTAACGTTAATTCATCAAAGTGGTGTTACTGGCCTCTGATAATCAAGTTGCCTGATGATGCAACAGTCCTCTGGTAATTTAGGGGTATCTACCCCATATTTGCGTGTCTTACAGAAGAACACATTGAAAACTCCCACCAGACTATAGATGTGTCGTTGTAGCAATCCATACCAAATCTTATCGCTTCTGAATTCTGTGACTCATCATTAAATATATATTAAGCATAACTGGATATAGTACCTATACTAGAAGCATAAATGTCTATCATTTAAGTAATATTAATATAATTATTAAGTAATATTAATAAATGTCTATCATTTAAGTAATATCAAAATATTATGTTCAAAGTATTTTATAAATTTAATCTCGCTAATGGATCCTTGAATGAGGCCTACTTTTTTCTCTTCATTTAATTATTACAAGCTTCAAAAATACTTTATATTATTACTCGAAAATCGATTTATCGACGCTCTCACTTTGGCCCATTTACTCTTTATGTTAAAGGCTAACGAATTCTGACAGCTGCCTTCTTTTACGTCTTGAGTCATTAATAAAATTGTCTTTTAAATCTTGTCGTTCAATGAGACGACATTTTTTAAGAAAAAATTCCGAAAATTATCACACAATCTTTTATAAACAAATTTTTTTTTTCTTCTTTGCAAATATGAAGCTTGATTTGACGAATGAATTAATGAATAAATGATTAATCGTTCTAAGATAAAAATAAAAAAATAATGAGATTCAAAAAGGAAAAATTAAAAAAGAAATTGTAGATTTAAATATACAGGATTGTTAGAAGGTTTGAAACTCCAAAATGAACTATAATAAATGTAGTTTCAATAGTATAACTCTTTATTTATTCTTGCATATTTATTTCATCGCCTTCAAAGTAATTTCTTCTCGACACAATGCATTTATGCCATCTTTTTTCCAATCCTCAATGCATGCTGAAAAGTCATCGTCAGGGATGGCTTTCAAAGCGCCCGACGATTCAAGTTGAATCTCTTCATTCGACTCACAACGGTTTCCCCGGAGTGGTCTCTTGAGTTTACGGAATAGCCAGAAGTCGCACGCTGTGAATACGGTGGTTGTGTAACAATATGGGTTTCATTTTTGCCAAGAAAATCACGAGGAATGAATGCAGTGTGAGCTGGCGCATTCAATGTTTTCTGTACCAATCGAGATTTGACGCGTTTGAGGCCCAAAATGGAATGGACCGATCTTTTTGAAATTCCAATATCATCAGCAAGGTCTCTAAATGTAAATCGACGGTTTGCCAGCACCAAATTGAGGTGGAGGGTCGGCCAGAGCGCTCTTCATCTTCAACACGTTCTCTGAATTCTTTGAACTGTTTATAGCACTTCTAAAGAAATCTTTTCGACATAATGCTCACCGAATGCCTTCTGCGACATTCTATTCGTTTCCGCGAACAAAATTAAATGCAAGTTCTTTGCTCAATGAAATCAGACATTTCAAAAACCGCCGAAATCAGTTTTAACGTCTCGCAAAGCGAAGCGTAACTCAAACACTAATGAATATGTTGACGTCAAATTTCACACAGATCTCAAGGACAGTGCCAGCAACCTGAACAAGAAAGAAAATTGAAATTATCTATGCCCTGGGAATTTTAAAATAAAAATGGGTCTTACTTTTTAGACACAGCAGTAACCAATCGATTCTCAAACAGAGCGCCCTACAATATTTCCCGGTGCGCCCTGTGGTACTCCAAAGAAATATGTGCCAGATATAAATATAGTATAATTGCTCTTTTTATATTCAATTTTTTCCTTCAAATATAGATTGTATTACCTTTTCTGGTTGCTTTTCATCTTCTTTCTTCATGTGTGAGCTGATGGCTAATTTGGCTAGCGCTCCGGCCTTTGGTACCACAGGCTTCAGGTTCAAATCCTGGCGGGGCATGAATGCTTGTGAGAGGTTCGGAATCCACATTAAACTGTAGGTCCCGGTCTGATTAGCCCAAAGTGTGCACAAAATGACTATAGAGCGACTAACCAAACCAAATCTATGAATGTTACAAAGTTTGTGTTACAGAGGTTCCGATGCTCTGAAATTTATATCATTGCGATGCATAAAATCAGTCAAAAAATATTTTATGCTATCTGTTAACATATATAGTATTCATTTTCTCTTTCATTGGCGCAACAGCCCCTTGAAGCGGTTTTAAAAACCCAACAAGTGAAGATGAATTGAAAGCTCTCGTTTCTATGCTTGATTACCGATAAATATATTGTCCAGAAAGTACTTCATTTTTCCCGCGAGGAAGTAGTCAGTTGAATACGAACCCACAGATTGGTAAAGCAATTGCTATAAAGTGTGAGTAATTATGAGCGTGACAGCTTTCCCCCTTTGATAACTTTGAATTTGCTACATAATTGCAGATCTTACGTCAATGTGTGAAGATTTAAAAAATACTATATTATATATTACTTGTGAATCCGGTAAATACTCGTCATTTCTTTAGAGCAATAGCCCTATGGTGGGTCAAGGTCGTCTGCCTACTAGCAGATTTCAAAACATATGTTTCCTTTTTACTGGATCAGGTTGCCAACTCTACACCCAACAGTCATATTAGACCGGGACCTATGATTTAAAGTGGATTCCGAATCACTACAAACATCCATGCACCTCCAGGACTTGAACTCAAAACTTGTGGCACAGAGCACTAACCATTCGGCCATCATGTTCAGCACGTAGTATTATGTTTGCAATTGGAACTTACCTTAAAATTACAAGTTGTTTTATAGCATCGTTATCTTTGTGACCTAGGCGTTTATTCCATATTTATCAGTGCATAATAAAGCCGTATGCTTCAACAATTTAATATTTTTTTGTACCGTCTTCAAGTAAAATAGGTGAATAGAAATACTTATCTATGGCATAGCATACTAAAAGAATTGCATCCTATCTCATGATCACACATTTATTTCCTTCAAAAACAACAGTTAAGTCTTTTTTAATTGTTGTCTTTAGCAATAACACATCACTCTAAATAAGGAAAATATAATGCTTATGATAAAATGACTTCAGTTGCAATTTGTTTGGGTTTCCTAGAAAGGATTGGGATAAAGAGTTTCCAGTTGCTTTTATTTTTATTTCTTAACCATCTGCGCTTTTAATCTCCAGTAAGGCACCTCTTTGAAATCTGTAAAAGAATTTTTTTTGTTTATACGTATTATGACTAGAGAAGCTCCACTGTAGATAAATCTCCATTTGGTTTACTATTTCTTGTTTTGACTAGCGACTAATTCCTCGGGTAGTTCATGAATGATGTTGGCGCCGAATGGGTTTGAATCATTTTCGGTATCTATTTTTTTATTTTATTATTTTCTGTTGATTTAATACTAGGTGCAGTAAGATTGCAAGATTTATTTATCGCTGATCGTGCAAATTTGTGTTGAATTTATTAGGCGTTGTTATGGTTGACGTATTCTTTTGGAGCTATTTAGTCCCTGGGGGCTGCATCTCCAATAGGACAGAATAAATACAGTTGAAACATTGCAAATTGCTCAGAATATGTTTACAAATGTAATAAAATTAACTTAAAATCATAAACAAATAAACAAAAAGAAAAAAGAATTAAAAATTAGATTAGAAATTAAATTAAAATTTTGAGCGGAAATTTTAAATCTTAATTGGGAACATAAGAGTCCACCTCCTGGAATGCAGGTGGCCTGGTAGAAAACTAGTTAGCGCTCTGGCCTTTGGTATCACAGGCTTCAGGTTCGAATCCTGACGGTGGCATGGATGTTTGTGATGGGTTCGGAATCCACTTTAAACTGCAGATCCCGGTCTGTGTAGCCCTCGAGTGCACAAGATGACCGTAGAGCGACAAACCGAACTAAACCTGAATTGCCGCATTTTCATGATTAAGAAGCTATTAATATTCCTTCTTTGAAAGATTTTCTTAAACACATTTCTGTTCAATTTTATAACATGCTTATTAACATGCCACCGTCAGGATTCCAACCTGAAGACTTTGGAGCTGCCCATGCAAAATTTTAATTTAATTTTTAGATATTTTTCTTTTCCTTTTTTTTGTTTATGATTGTAAGATAAGTTTGTTCTATTTGTAAATATATTCTGGGCAATTTTCATTGTTTCACATGCATTTACCCTGTCCAATCGGAGATGGAGCCCCCAGGGGCTAAATAGCTCCAAAAAGACTACGTTGTTGCAATTACCTCATTGGGAATTAAACATAATAATAGTAGAGCGGATATATTATTGTACTTTATAATTTCGCCTACAGCTTTGAGTTTATCAATTAGCTGAAGGTGTATTAATATGGATTTGCATATCGCAGTTTTCATCCAGTTTTAAATTGTAAAGTTTTCGCAAGAGGAATAGTTTTCTCTAAAGATCAGATGGAGTATTAATTTATTTTACTTCATCCCAGGTGGCTTTGACTATGTTTTCATATTTAGTATGAATTATTTGATTATCTTCACTATACAAACTTAACGTTTCTCGACATTGTCGATCACGTTTATTATATCCGCTTATTAACAATGGGATTTGGAGACTCATTTTAGAGAATATCGTACAAGTTTTCTTTAAATAATTGCATTAGTATCTTAAACTATCATGTTGTTATACTTTGTGGAAAGTCTGCGCACGTATGTTATTAGATGTTTGAGATGCGGTATACTTGAGACATGCTTCGTTCCTGTTTGATGCTGATACAAGATGTCTTCTCCAGTTATGATTCATATAAATTTGCTATTTTACTGTATTTTCTAAGATAAACACAATTTCAATCTCATAGTGTTAGGAGTAATGCCAGGTATCAGAGTTCCCTTTTATATGAAGAAGAAATAAATGCAACCTACCCGAAGATGTGTAAAAACTTTCTTTTCCGTTCAATACGGAAAGAATTTTTTTTTGTTATTTCATTTCATAATCCAGACTGACTCTTTAGCAAGCATTTCAAATTAATTTATTACATGGTATGATAGACATAAATTTATACATTTTGGAATAAACAAAATTTTCTTTTACGTCATACTAAGACAAGACACATTGCAATCCATTGAAAGATGGAACAGAAATATATTTTAGATTTGTCGACTTTTGGAGCATGTTTGATTAGTCTACTCCCTCATTTTTTAGTATATTTTTAAATCTGCAATATTTATTGCCAACATCTTCATATTAAAATAGTACTAAACTAAATAAGTGTAATGTGTAATTTTTGATAAACAATGTCTACAAAGATATAAGCTTGTTTTGATTAACATAAAATTATAGAGAAGCATTTTTAGATGTGAATATAATAACAACATCAATAATTGAAATAAAAACAATTTGACTTATCAATTCTGCGTTTCATGACTACTAAAAGCAAATCAAGAACTAAAACACTCATTTAAATTAGTTTATTTTCCCTCACACAATTTGTTTCACACATTGACTTTTATATATTTTGTATGTATGAGTGATCTTAGGTGTGTCAATGCAATTCCATCCTTTGGACATTTAGGAATCACATCTGAATTTCACCCTCTCTGACTTCTCTAACTCTTCAATGAGTGGACTTTTTAGCGAACGGATTTTACGTGTCCGCTCCTTGTATATTTCTGTTTTATTTAATTCGAACAAAGCCTCTTCAATTGTTTGAAGTACCCAATGTTTTTTCATGTGGCTACCCGATACTCTTATATGTAAATAAAATACGAGGCTTGTTTTTTTTTTACATCAATATCATTTTTAAAATTCCTCTGCAACGCTGCGATAGCCACTCCGCACATGCGCATTAAGTATTTTCAACTATCGCCTTTTCCACGGATGCCATTTCGGAAGACTTCAGTTCTTATTTATGATGATTTAAAATAACTCAGACGATCACAAACACCTATGCTATGGGTTTCTTGCACGCAGCAGACTTGTTATCTGATGAAATTCATCTGTATATTATGCAGAATATGCAGTGAACGATGGAATGGCAGGAAAAAGTGTAGGGCACATACAGATAACCAGGTAAACTGTAAATAAACATGGGTTGTTCACGTTATACTCGAATCAAAATACTTGGGGTTTGGTTTGATTTTGTCGCTCTACGGTCATCATGTGTACACTTTAGACTTATTAGACAGGGACCTACATTTTAAAGTGGGTTCCGAACCACTCACAAGCATCCATGACACCGCCAGGATTCGTGCCTAAAGCATGTGTTACCGAAGGCCAGAGCACTAGCCAATTGGCCATCAGGCTGCAAATACTTGGGGAGTGGAGTGAAGTGGAGGTATTCCCAAAAATGTAAATTCCAATCAAGCAACTTAAGTCGGTAAAA
Source organism: Caerostris darwini (assembly GCA_021605075.1). Lineage (NCBI taxonomy): Eukaryota > Metazoa > Arthropoda > Arachnida > Araneae > Araneidae > Caerostris > Caerostris darwini. The sequence continues at coordinate 59,291 of BPLQ01006946.1, forward strand.
TGATGTGCAATATATTCTGGGATAGATAAGGTATTTTTCTTGACTACTTCGATTCAAGGAATAAAGCAATTACTGCAGACAGACATTTGGAAACCAGAAATTAATTATTTCGTGTAATTGAAAACAAAAATCGTTACAAGCTAGTCGAAGGATCGTTTGGTTTCACGGCAATGATCACCCACAGCGATAGAACCCATTTGAAAAACTTTGTCTTACCTTAAACTCCCTACTTATCTTTATCCCATGTTTAGCACCAATCGATTAACATCTATTCATGCATTTAAAGAAGATATTTGGTGGTAATCGCTATAACGAGGATTACGATATCAAAACTAACGTGCTGGAGTTGTTAGAAAATCCGGTGACAAAATTATTCGAGGATAAAATTCAGAAACTGGTCGTATATGATATGATATCATATTATATGACCAGTAGCATATCATATTATACGACCATATAATAAGATATGATATCATTGATATTCTTCTTAATTTAAGTAGAAATTACTTAGAAAGGTAGATTATATATCCAGGCGAGTCTGAATGGCCTAGTGTCTAACGCTATGAAACTTAGTGCCACAAGTTTCTGGTTAGATTCCCGGCGATGCCGTGCATGTTTGTAGTATTTCGAAATCCACTTTAAACCGTAGGTTCCTAGCTAATATGACCGTAGAGCGTTGTCTTGAGGTTTAGTCAGTCTTCAGCCCTAGTGATTCCTTCCTAAAGTGAAGTTGCATATTACCCATAGCCATGGACATGTCGCCTGCGATGGGATCTATTGGACCTGGTGTTGGTTTTCTTGCGCCAGGGTTTGGCTTGGTGTGCTGCTCTACGGTTATCTTGTGCACACGAGGACTAAACAGACCGGCACCTACAGTTTAAAGTGGATTCAGAACCACTCACAAACATCCATGTCTCCGCCAGGCTTCGAACTTGTAACCTGTGGTCCAAAGTCAAAGCGCCAGCCACTTGGACACCAGGCCGCTCCTGCACCAGGGAGATTAGTAACAACAACAGCATGCATCCAGGCTATAAATTCGTTAATAAAACCACCTTTGTTTGAGTTCAAATCAAAATTGTATTAAAACACTGTACAATATTCTTCTATAAATCTAACAAGTCTTGACAATCTTTATTTATATTACATAATCGAAATTATGATTATAATTTCTATGCCATGCTAATCTTCATGTTCCTATGTACAGCGCCTTTGATTGTGAACATGCGTCCACCACGCCAAGTCCTCAACATCGGACAGGAGGCCACCTTCAACTGCAACGTCACCGGATATCCTGTGCATACGATCACGTGGAAGAAAGACCAGCGCCCATTGGCCTCTTCAAGTCGGGTGAGACTCCTGTCCCGAGACGTACTCCACATTACGTCAGTGCGCAGGGATGATCGTGGCATGTACCAGTGCTTCGTGTACAACGACCTTGACGGAGCTCAAGGCACCGCAGAGCTCAAAATATCAGGTATTTTGAAATTTGTTTTATTTCCAATGGCAAGGCAAGTACAAGTAAAATAATAATAATAATAATAACAATTAAAAAAAAGAATAAACACCCAGAAAATACAAAGATGACCGAAATCATTGCCTTTAAGAGTTCTCTCGCACGCCAGTAAAGCGCTGTCTCCGAGTCGCCGTCAAGTACCGCACATCGTTGGAGGTGGTCTCTGTTCATTGGGTCTGCTGAACCACATAGGGGGCAGCCAGGGTTCGAAAAGATTTTTATGCCACGGAGATGTTGCAGGGCCAGGGATGGGCAAAATTCGAAAAAAAAATAATAATAACCGTTTGGCGGCCCAAGATATATTTTTCTGAAATTTTAAAAACAATATACAAGTATTACCATTTAAATATGTTAATGATATGAGTGAAATTGCGATTTCATTTTTAAAAGTTCCTTATATTTAAAAATGTTCCTTATATATATATTATATATATATATATATATATATATTATTTTAAAAGTTTCTTATATTGAGGGTCGAAGTGAGATGTATTGATTCTCAGGAACGAGGCTAAATGCTCATTTGTCAGTCTACTTCTGAAATAATTCTTTCTAAGGTTAATAGCTGCAAACACTTGTTCACATATATAAGATGAAGCAAACATAGCTCTGAGTTTCTGGGAGTGAGATATTCAATTTGGGAAACTTACTTTCTATAATGATTTGTAAAACTCTAACTTTGGCACATTTAGAAACAACTGCTTGAGATGATTGTTAGATTGCAACTCAATGAATTCAATCTGCAAATCTGGCCTCACTGCTTCACAACTTACGTTGAAAGGCAGGTAAAATATTCAATTCTGTTTGAATGGCTGAAATCTTGAAATCTTGAAATCTGCGTTTGTACTCAAAATGCAGGTTTTTCAAGCAATCTTCATAATTCTATGGGCCTGAATGGCCGAGTGGCTAGCGCTCTGGCGCTCGGTACCACAGGTTTCGGGTTCGAGTCCCGGCGGCGCCATGGTTGTTTGTAGTGGTTCGGAATCCACTTTAAAAAGTAGGTCCCGGTCAAACAGGATCGTAGAGCGTTGCAGGGGCATTGTGACTCCGCGTTCGTGGCTTACCATCAAGTTACACCCGCCCCCTGGGCAATGCAAAGTGAGTACGTTTGTGCAGCACTTGCCTTAAGGCATCCAACACCAAGGTGTATGTGTTTTCCAGCTGCATTGGAAAGAGAAAAAAAGAAAATCTTCATAATTCTTAAGCTTTTCTTCATTTACTGAGGGTATTGAATTTAACCTCGGGAAATGACGTAATCCATAATATTAGATCTCGTGCCAAAAAAAAGTCTGGAGCTTAAAATGCGCAGTCTGCCACCTTTGAGGTCTAATTCACCTACATTGGATTCCCATATGTCTGCTCTCCAAGAAAGAGATAACGCTTGTTAGCGCCAACTACAGCTACTACAGCCAGCTACAGTTACAGCTATAACTAACAAAGAACTTCTGCATTTAACTCTTTACCAATTGAAAGCTGTTTGTTCTTGCTATATCCGTCGATTTATGATTTGTAGAACAAAAATAGAGAAAGTAAAAAGATCATTAGACCTTTAAAAAAAAAGGAAGAAAAAAAATATTTAATCAAAGTAGAAAAAGAGATGGATATATAATATATAAATATATATTTCTTTTAATTCACCCCCGACCGGCAAATTAAAATTCTATCCGTGGGCCGGATAGAACCCTTCGGCGGACCGGAGTCTGCCCATCCCTGTGCTAGGCAGTCATGGCCAGTCAGAAGACGGAACTGGGCGAAAGCATGCCGTCGCGGATTGCTGGGTATTGTTAAAAGATCTTCAGCTCTCCAACGCTTGAAAAAAGAACTACCAGAAGCTGCAGAAGACTTTGCCGTTACAAGAATGTTGCCCAGGGTGCACCGACGAGATACTTTGCAGTCCGGTATTTTGAAATAATGCTTTCAATAAATATACGATATACGTATACAGTAATATATATCTGTGTGTTACAATTATACGTGAATATAAAAATACGCTATTAAAAAGAATCGAAATTTCATTTCAAAAGTTATTCTGAAAATTTTAGATTTATTTTATACTCTATAAAAAGTAGTGAAATTTGAACTCCATAATATGATGCAGTAAAGTGTAAAACCTAATCAAATATGCAATTTACTAACATGGATTTTGTTGTAAAAATACTATTATTTCATTCAACTCATTTTTCTTAATACTTATTTATTTAAATCTAGGTTAACAAAAAGTTCCATAATTTATATATTTTTCCATAATTTATACTTTTTATATATTATTTATATTTTTAAATTTTTATTTATATTTTTAAATTTTTATTTATATTTTATATTTTTATTTATATTTTATATTTTTTAAATATGATTTATATTCTATAATTTTTATTCTATATTATATTCTATAATTTATTTTTAATTTTTATTTCCATAATTTTCCATTTGAATTGCAAAATATTTCAATAATATAAACGACGTGTAAATGCGAGAATCGTGTAATTGAGTCGTTATTTTCGTAGCGCAAATCAGCCACAGTGGGATCAAATAAAGTTTTAATAATGCTAACTAATCGCTCTATGAAATAGTTCTCATATACTTTATATTAAGTTTTAAAGCAAAAAAATATCATTTATAAATAAAAAAAATTATAAAAAAATTTTAATTTAAAAAGAAATATTCAGATTAAATATTGTCAAAAATGATAATCGAATATTTTTTTAATTAAAAATTTAGTTTATTTTTATCAGATAACAGAATTAGATCAAAAGATATGCCTAAACGAACGATGTAAAAATATTCCACTTATACTTTTACGTCAAAATAAAAATAATGCGAATATATGAATATAAAAACTAAAAAATATTTTTTTTTAGCCAAAAAGTATTAAAATAGTATTCTGTAATGACTACGATTTTTGAAATGAATAAAACATAAACGTTTTATTTTATTATTTTATTTATTTTTTAATAAATTAAAAAAAATGCAAAAAGAATACAAAGAAATAAAAATAAAATATAATACTAAATTAAGAATTAATTTAAAAATTAATAAAATTAAACTAAATCTAATTTAATACTGTAAACAAACGACTTATAATCTCGTCCAAAAATATTTCTAAAAATAAATAAATAAATAAATGTTCCTGATCCAGTCGCATATATATTTATGATGATCAAAGCTTATCGAAAAATTAGCAAGCATAATCAATAAACTATAAATAGAAATACAAAGAACTTAGAATGCAAAAATATAATTTTGGAGCCTAAATATTAGAACTAAAACGTTATTAAATAAAGAACACAATCCCAAAAATTAAAATATTTACCTTTTTTTAAATCCATGATAAATTTTAAATACAAAAAAATAAGAGTTTTTAATATCGTCGTTCATTCTTAAAATATTTTTTTTTTGATTAATAAAATGTTTATCAACGTTTCATTCTAATGTTGAAAATTATTATTTATCAAAACAAAAAAAATAAATACGAATTCTGAAACACACGTTTGAATAAGAACGCTTAAAGATCTGTGACGTCATTTTTCCTTTCATAATTCTTCTGCAGACGATTCTTAAATATAACAAATAAAAATTAAAAATAAAGGTTTTTATTAATATTTTGTGAATTAAAAAACAGATGAGTTAAAGTTACCAATTAATTTTACTACGGATAATCGATAATTTTGTTTTTAATTAAATATAATAAATAAAATTAAATATAATATAAATAATAAATTATTATTAATATAAATAATTAAATATAGTATATTAAAATATAACTATAGTTTGACCATGGATTTTGAGGAGAGGTAATCATTTGTTTCAAAAACCGAAATGGACGAATCGATTACTTGTAAGGGGTGTCAATTAAATATGCACAATAAAGAACTCTTTTGAAAGAAGCGTTTTAATAGTTTTGTAGAATTTTTTGACATTTATTTTTCTTTTGATATCAAGTAATTTAAAAATTTAACAATAAAAATTATAATTATATTTATTGTAATTTTAAAAAACTAAAATAAATAAATAAAAACAAACTGATATTCCTCAGAAAATACATTTTTCACCTAATCCGTTTGGCTTTGCCATTTTCCACACATTTTTTGATCGATTTATAACAAGGATATTTTTTATGTTTACTTTATTGTACACAACATATTAACAAATACTGGATTCAATAAAAAAATTGGAACAATACGCGTTATACTTTTTTAAAATATAGCGTAGCTTATCTTTCAAAATATAAATAAAAAAACCATTTTTGTGTGAGAATTTGTATTTTTTATAACTTTAAGACACACACAAAAACCTTTATAAAGAGATAAATAGCAAAATTTCCTATCCCAAAATTTCAAAGAAGATCTTTAACTTCAATTAAAATATATTGAACTATTACAGGTATCTTCTAAAAAACACTTTATAACTTATCTTCAATGTATTAATAAATTCTTTTCCGTAAAACTTATATTATTCGTATCTATTCATATTTGCATTTCTTAAATGTAATCTTCTAATGTATTTCTCAGGTTGTGCAAAAATCCAGATTGTTTATACAAAAATAAAAATTACGAAACATTGCAAACCGTTGTTAAGGTAGAAATCCTATTTCGTTGTAAAGGAAAATATTGTAATAGATTTTTTAGAAATATGCAGTATTTCTCAATACATCCGCCTAATTCAATAATGGAAGAATTCAAGGCTAAATATTACTTATGGGTTTTCTCCTTAATAAGTAACCAAACTTGCTTTTTTTTTATTTGTCTTTATTTTATATTGTCTTCGAATTTTCTTTATTTTATATATTGTTAAACAAAATCAGATTAATACGTAAAGAAAAACTGTTTAATTCATTTGAAAAATATTTTTTATTAAAAAAAACAAAAAACAAGAACATTACAGCAATTCTGTTTAAATGAATATGAAATATTTCTATTAAATAATATATATCTTGATTCATAAATATAACTGTAATCCCTCGATTATAGTATTTTGATTATATCCACTGGTTTTGTAAGTAAAATATATCTAGAAGATGACATCTGTATTTATTTAAATTAATAAATATTAATATTCACATAAGTTAAATTTTAATTAATTTGATTTCATATGAATAATGCTTTTTAAAAATGTAGCAGTTATTCAAATAGGATCCATCATAAGCCACAGTAATAAAATATACATCCAATACATATCCTCCTATATTGAATGTATATCCAGAAAATGCCATTGGACAAAATTAAATTAATAAATAATTATATTTTGTATTACTGGACTATAGTTAAATTATAATTAATTTTATTTGATATGAATAATAATTTCTAAAAACGTGATAATTATTAACATAAAACCAATCATAATTCACAGTAATACAATATATGTCTAATACATATCAGCCTGATTATAATATATATTTGGAAAAAAATGCTTGCATTACGTTAAAAAATTATTTACTTATTTATTATCAAAACTTAACCTTTTTATTACAAAACTCTTTTATTCATTTTGCATTTTTTTGTTTGTTTAACATTGGTATGTAACGTGTTCCAATTATATATCCCGAACTGGGGATTAAGAAACAAGATAGGATTTTACAGGTAATTGTCCCACATTTGCGTGCCATATGAAAGGAAACCTCTACGACTCCTAGGGGGCTACCTGACTTTCGATGCTAGAAGATTTACACGCACGGTCATAATCTTCATCGACTTTCCTCGTTTTTTAAAGCAGTGACTGCAGCAGACGCCGACAGGGGATTCGAACCTATTCCGTTCGTTCGTACACACCAGCTGATCTCTAGGCCACGAGTACGATTTCCTCTTACATTTTTGAGGCTCAAATTATCAGATACACTTGCATGTTACTTATACTAATTATAAGTAACATTAAAAAGTTGTTATAATGTAAAAATTTATTACAATTGTTAAATGAACGCTACAATTATGAAATGAAGGTTACAATCGTCGCATTGAAGTTACAGTTGTTAAACTAACGTTTCAATTGTTAATTAACATTACATTTGTAGAAAGAAATTACATTTATTAAATGAATGTTATAAATATTACATAGCTTCTGCAGTTGTTAAATTAGCATTTTCGTTGTTAAATTAATATTACGATTGTTAAATTGATGTTATAATTTTTAAATTAATGTATCATTTGTTAAAGGAAAGTTATAATTCTACATTTTTAATGTTAAGTAAACATTAATTATATTTAATTAAATGATCTATGGATGAAATTTGACAAAATGTTGACAGAAATTGACGCACCCTTATAAATTTCCACAAAATATAATTTCCAAAAATAAATATATAAAGAAACCGCCCAAAAGTGCATCGCTAAAATATTTAAATTCTGAATAAGTAAAACTACTCTTTTTATTTATTTATGCGATGAAAGATTTTTGAAATGCAAAGATGTATTTTTTCTAACCTTAGTACGACAAAAATAGTTACATCCATAAAATACGCCGATTATATTGTTTCTTTAAAAATGATTGTGCTCAAAATAAAAAAAAAGACATGGTTAAAAGATTGAATAGCAAAACTATTTCGAATGGATTTCTTACGTGACTGTACATGGAAAATCTCGACTAAACATAAATGTATGAGAATACATATTTTAAGTATTTATCTCTTCGTGTATTTTTCATGTAAATTGACATAATCGGCATATGGAATATAATCAAAATACCTCTTCTTTTATAATTTTATAACTATATTTTTTTAAGAAGTAAACTCTTTGTCTAGGAAGGCAAATCATAGTTATTTTCTGATGTATTTTTGGTGTGCATACCCATGAACATAAATTGGAATACAGAGATTTCAGAAACTTTTTGTACACATAGTGTATATATATATATATATATATATATGGAAATATATATGGAAATAAATATAACCTTTTTTACTTTATAACTTTTCAAGATAAATACAATTTTTTACTTTCACTTATTTTAAGCTTAGAAATATAATAGTAGCGCTTTTCACATCTTTTTTTTAAATAATCGAATGTGACTATTTTTTTTAGTAAAGCTGAAATATATAATCATTGATCCGTTATTTGTTGTTCTGTATTATAGCAAAGAACAATTTTAATGATGCAGACGATAATTAACTTAATTCCGAACTGATGCCAATCAGGTTTTTGTATTTTTCTTTTCAATTTAATTCATATAAAATGTTCATCGTTATGAAAATCTTTAATTGAACATCTTTTGTACTTAGAAATGAAACCTTCAGCATCTTGCCTCGTTAGTTCGACTACCTGGTTGGGAGTTTTTCGAGTTTTCTACCATACGATATGCGCATATGAGGTAGTTCCCCCTAAAAGTCCCACCGAAAGACAATGCCTTCCTTCTTCACCGACACGGAGCCGAAGTCAGACTTCTATCTACTGGTACTCCACCACAACAGAAGCTTCCTCCCTTCCCTCCTTCCATGAGAGCATACGCGTTCACGGACTTGGTCTAGATGTTGCTTTCTACCAAATGGATAAGAAACATCAAACATTTTTCTTTAAATCCAACTTTACACATTGAGGAACAAAAATTTAAAGTTCTACATTTTTATCAACGTTCTATCATCGCACTGTAAAATGAGAGAGGTGTTAGTATCTCCCTCGAGATCCGAAGAAGGACTTTCCAGCTTATAGATTTGCCACACACAACCCAGGCATAGATAAGTTGGACAAATAAATAGAAACTGAGAAACGGATTTTATCATCATCATCATTAGTGGCGCAGCAGCCCCATGGTGGACCAAGACCTGCCTACTGGCAGATTTCGAGACAGGAGATGTTTTCCTTTTATAGAATCTTACCATCTGGTAGTCTGACTAATGAGGCAAGATGCTGAACAACACAAACGCCATCAAGGCTCCTCGTTTCTGATGCTGGCACCGGTTTGTAACTCCTCCCTGTTGTTTCTTATCACACTTGGTAGACAGCAACATCTAGACCGAGTCCAAGAACCCGTGTGGTTCTCCTCATGGAAGCAGGGAAAAAGGTAGTGGGAGGGCAACTTTTATTGTAATGACGCACACGTAAGTAAATGTCTGACTTGGCTCTGTGAAGCTGTAGCTTACTTGGTAAGGTGGTCAGCCCTGCCCCCAACGCTCTACAGACGTATTAGACCGGGACCTACTGTTTAAAGTGGATTCCGAACCACTTCAAACATCCATGGCACAGCCGGGATACGAACCCGAAACCTGTAGCACCGGCCGTCAGAGCGCTAGTCACTCGGCCTAAAACGAAAAATTCGCTTAAATTCACTGATCTAAGATTAAGATTCCTATTTCTAGAATTTCCTTATATTTCCATTTATTAGTGGAGCCACTGATAACTGCAATATATTTTTTTTTACTTTTCATTAGAGAGTTTTTGCATACCGTACGTTAGTTACTGTAGGACGTCCGTTAGCTTTTTTCTCCCTAGCGCGGATGCTCATAGAAAATTAATTTCCTATGAGCATGCGCGCTAGGGCGAAAAAGCTAACGGACGTCCTACGGTAACTAACGTACGGTATGCAAAAACTCTCTATTAATACATATAAGTAAAGTCCTTATTTTCGATTATCGATAAAAGAATAGTCCCTTTTAGCCGAAGGGCAATTTCATTAAATATACTATTTTCCAAGAGAAACACAAAGAATTTTTTTAAAAAAAATAAGAAGATTCTCAGATAAATTAAAAAAAGAAAAAAACTCCAGTTTCCTTAAGATTTTTCCGAACGTAAAAAAAGGGCTAATTTTATATTCATTCCCGGAACTCCCAGCGAAGAACTGGAGCTCCTAAATTTCCTTTTCATTTCAAACTCAATAGGTGGCTGGCGATTGATTTCCGTTAAGTGTTCTAAGTTATCCTAAAAATCATTGTTTCAGAAGAAAAAGTTGTGTTTTTAAAGGGTTTCAGTTACTTTTTTAAAATGAAATCTCGGGCCATTGTAATGAATTTAAAGATTTTTGTTAAGTATTGAAGAGAAAGTGGATTATTGGATTCTGTTGATGAGGAATGCAATTTGAGTTATTTAATCCTTTAAATTTTGTAGAAAATCTTAAATTGGATTTTGCATTTAAAAAAAAAAATGTGAAATTCATTTGGGATTGTTTCGTCGACGCGTTTAATTTAGTTTCTCGTATGATTAAATAAATATATTAGCCTGATTGGATATTCCGATTTGCAAATAAGTTCGTATTTTCTCCAATAAAAAGTAGGTAAATCAAGTGAAATCTAAATAGAAAAAAAATGTCGATTTCAACATAATTTTTTGTTTGTTTGAATGCAACTTACAAAGACTTAGACAGTTGTCTTTCATACCTTAAGGCAAGTGCCGCACCGACTTCACTCGCTCAGCACTACCTAGAAGGTGCTTGCAGCTTCAAGGTAAACTACGGAGGCGGAGTAACAATACCTCTGCAAAGCTCTATAATTATATTAGACCAGGATTTACGGTTTGAAGTGGATTCCGAACCACTACAAACATCCATGGCACTGCCGGGACTCGAACCCGAAACCTGTAGTACCGAGCGCAAGAGCACTGGCCAATCGGCAGTCAGGCCCATCCAACTTTATATAGGGTGGACCAAAAAGTCCAAGACCTACATTTTAATCAACATTCCAAGTGAAGCATTTGGGGTGTTAGCATCTTCTCCAAGCTGTTAATAAGGGCTTTCCAGCTTCTAGATTTACCACACACAACCCAAGCCCAAATAAGTGAGATAAATTAATAAAAAGTAAGAAGCGGATTTCATGATCATCATCAGTGTCGCAACAGCCCCATGGTGGGACGAGGCCTTTTGCCGAGGCCGATCTTGATTTAGTTTCTTGTATAATTAAATAAATTTATTACGGCTGATTGGATATTCCGATTTCCAAATCAATTTATATTTTCTCCAAAAAAAGTAGTTAAATTAAGTAAAATTTATATAGAAAAATAAATAATGATGATTTCAACATAAATTAAAATAAATAAATAATTAAAAAGACTAGTATAATTTATGATAGTTACTTTATCATTAAATCAATTGTGAATGATTTTAATGGGTTTTTTATCTAATGCAGCGGGCAAACACGACAGTTCTCTTTTATGCCGCACCGACGTTACGCACTTAATACTACCCAGGAAATGCGGATAGCTTGAAGATAAGTTACGGACGCGGAGTAACAATACCGCTCGCAACACTCTACGATTATGTTAGACCGGGATCAATGGTTTAAAGGGGATTCCGAACCACTACAAACATCCATGGCACCGCTGAGACACGAACCCTAAAACCCATGGTATCGAGCGCCAGAGCGCTAGCCACTCGGCCATTGGGCCCATTCAACTTTACATATGGTGGAACAAAAAATACCAGACCTACATTTTAATCAACATTCCAAGTGAAGCAATTGGGATGTTACCATATTCTTCGATTTGCCAAGAGCGACTTTTCAGCTTATAAGTTGGCCACACACAACCCAGGTATTGTTAAGTGAGACAAATTAATAAAAACTAAGAAACGGATTTCATCATCATCATCAGGAACGCAACAGCCCCTTGGTGTACCGAGGCCATCAGCCTACAGGTAGATTTCGAGACAGGAGATGTTTTTCTTTTACGGGTAGTGTTGTCAGCCCGATGCTCTACAACCATAATAGCCAGGTATCGACGGTTTAAACTGGATTCGGAACCACTACAAACATTTAGGCACTGCCGAGTCTTGAACCCGAAACTCGTAGCACCGTACTCCAGAGAGCTAGTCAGTCGTTCTAAACCGAGTTTAATTTCCTAATATATCTTAAATTCACTGATTTAAAATTCAGATTTCTATTTCTAGAAATTCGTTATATTTCCATATATTAATCCAGCCATGGATAACTGCAACATTTTTTTTTTTACTTTGCATCAATACACATAAGTAAGTCCTTTTTTTCGATTATCGATAAAGGAATGGTCCCTTCTAGACGAAGCCTGGAGGGCGATTTCATTAAATATACTACTTTCCGAGAGAAACACAAAGAATTTTTTTTTAAAAATAAAAAGATTCCCAGATAAATTAAGAAGGAAAAAAAAGTGTCCTTAAGAATTTTCCGGACATAAAAAAGGGCTAATTTTAAATTCATTCCAGGGAACTACCAGGAAGAACTGGAGCTCCGAAATTTCCTTTCATTTCAAACTGAATATGTGGCCGGCGATTGATTTCCGTTAAGTGTTTTAAGTTCTCATAAAAATCATTGTTTCAGAAGAAAAATGTTGTGTTTCGAGAGGGTTTCAGCTCTTTTTAAAATGAAATCTTAGGTCATTCTAATGAATTTAAAGATTTTTGTTAAGTATTGAAGAGGAAGTGGATTATTGGATTCTATTGATGAGGAATGTAATTTGAGTTCTTTAATCCTTTAAATTTTGTAGAAAATCTTAAATTGGATTTTGGATTTTGGATTTTTTTTTAAAAAAATGTGAAATTCATTTGGGATTGTTCAGTCGACGGGCTTGATTTAGTTTCTCGTATAATTAAATAAATATATTATGCCTGATTGGAAATTCCGATTTGCAAATAAGTATTTCTTCAAAACGGTAGCTAAATCAAGTTAAATCTAAATAGAAAAAAATAATGGTTATTTCAACATAAACTAAAATAAACAAATAATTAAAAAGTCCCGACGCCCAACGCTCTGCAGTCATATTAGACCGGGATCTATGGTGTAAAGTGGATTTCGAATCACTGCAAACATATGATAGTTGAAATATAATATAATATGAAAAATTTATGATAGTGCATTATCATTAAATCAACTGTGGCTAATTTTAACGTAGAAATCATTTATTCATAAAAAGTATATTAAATGAAATAATTTTACAGACTTCATGCAGATTATCTATGAATAAATGATATCTACATTTATTTTTTAATACATGTGTCTGGACCATTTCTTAACCATGTCTTGATCATTGGCGGCTTTTGTTATAGACGCTGTCTGTATGGGATGTTCAGACTCTTGCCTTGTGTACCTGGTGGGAGGTTCCGTATTTTCTCCCCTATAATATGCAAATGCGTGGTAGTCACTTCTAAAAGTCCTCAAGTCAGCTTTTCTAGCCTACTGCCTTCATCACAACAGAAGCTACCCCGCTTCCCTCCTTCCATGAGAACACACGGTGCATGGACGTCTAGATGATAGTCAAGATATACGCAAATGAGGGGTAGTTCTCTCCTAAAAGTCCTCCCGGAAGGCACTGCTCTCTTTTTCTACAACTCAATGACAAGTCAGCCTGTTACCTACGGGTGCTCCAATACAACAGAAACTGCCCTACATTCATGAGAAGACACGGGTTTGTTAACTTGGTTCAGATGTCGATGTCGACCAAGTATGATAAGAAATATCAAATTTTTCAGCAAATCCAACGTTACACAGGGGGGACCAAAATGTCACAGACCTATATTTTAATCAATATTTTCCACCGCACTCTGAAAGGGAAATTCCAATTAGTCATTTGGGTTGTTAGTATATTTCTCGAGTTGTTAACAAGGACTTTCCAGCTTATAAATTAACCACACACAACACAGCCATAGATAAGGGGAACAAATTAATAAAAACTAAAAAACTGATTTCGTCACCATTATGAGCGGCGCAACAGCTGCCTAGAGCTGAGTTGCCCCTTTACAGTTTGGGAATGATATGGGTGAGAAGAAGTCTGATTGGGTTCCGCGACGCTCTACGATCATGTTAGACAGAGACCTACAGCCTAAAGTGGATTACAAACATCCATGGCACCGTCGGACTAGAACCCGAAACCCGTGATACAGAGTGCCAAAGCGCTCGGCTTAAAGCGAATTTAACTTACTAATATTTCTTAAATTAACGGATTTAAGTTTCAGATTTCTATTTCTAGAACTTCATTATATTTTCCTTTATTAATCGAGACACTGATAACAGCAGCATTTTTTATTTTTCATTAATACAAAGTCCTTATTTTCGATTACCGATAAATGGATGGGCCCCTTTTAGCCGAAATTATTGAGGGCAATTTCATTAAATATACTACTTTCCAAGAGAAACACAAAGAATTTTTTTAAATAAAAAGATTACTGGATAAATTAAGTAAAAAATAGTTTCCTTTAGATTTTTCCGGACATAAAAAAAGGCTAATTTTAAATTCACCGGCGAAGACTGGAGCTAAAAAATTTTCTTTCATTTCAAACTGAATAGGTGACGGCCGATTGATTTCCGTTGAGTGTTTTAAGTGATCACAAAAATCATTGTTTCAGAAGAAAAAATGTTGTGTTTCGAGAGGGTTTCAGCTCTTTTTGAAATGAAATCATAGGCCATTGTAGTGAATTTAAAGATTTTTTTAAGTATTGAAGAGGAAGTGGATTATTGGATTCTATGGATGAGAAATGCAATTTGAGTTTCTTAATCCTTCAAATTTCGTAGAAAATCTTAAATTGGATTTTGGAATTTAAAAAAAATGTGAAATACATTTGGGATTGTTTCTTCAATGGGTTTGATTTGGTTTCTCTTATAATTAAATGAATATTTTATGTCTGATTTGATATTCCGACTTGCAAATCTATTTTTATTTTCTCCAAAATGTTAGTTATATCAAATTAGATTTAAATGGAAAAATAAATAGTGATGATTTCGGCATAAATTAAAATAAATAAATAAACAAATGATTAAAATGTCTAGAATATTTTATGATAGTTACATTATCACTAAATGAAATGTGAATAATTTTAAAGTAGATACCATTTACTCATAGATAGTGCAATAAAGGAAGTAATTTTACAGATTTCATTTAGATTATTTCTACTAAATATGTCTGAACCATTTCCTAAACCCGTCTTGATCATATTGAATATTAATATATGAATTAAATATTAATATATGAATTAAATATTTTATTAACTAAATATTATATTAATTAACCTTGATATTAAATATGTTGGGGCCATTCCTATTAAAAATGTTTGAGAAATTTCTATTTAGCATTCCTGATCTTTTCCTATTAAACATGTCTGGACAATTTATTTTAAACATGTCTGATAGATACATTTTAAATAAATCTGAACCTTCCTATCAAACATGTCTGGACCAATCCTCAAACATATCTGAAACATTTTATTATATCTGTATCAATGTCATTCAAAAACTCAGGGTCAATTTTATTCAACATGTCTGAACTATTATTATATATGCATGTATTATCGTTATTAAATCTGTTTAATTCCTCCATTTTAAAATATCTGGACTATTCAAATTAAGAATGTCTGGATTATTTTTATTAAAACTATCTGGAACATTCACATAATACGTGAACAATTGCTGTCAAGCACACTTATACAATTCCCATAAACATGTTTGAATGAGACTATTCATATTAAAATGTCTGGCCCATTCCTGATAAATACATATATACCATTTTTATTATACATTTCTGGTTTTTTTATAGTTACGAGTGTTGATTCAGACTGTCATTTTCATTTAAAATGAAATTTTTATACTATGGCCCCCTGTGCAAGACTATCCGTGGAACGTTGAATATGTCTTGTTTACATCCTGGAATTCAAATTTTGGACTAGGTGAATAATTTATATGTACTAAAATATTTCAAAATGGGACTCCAACGAGCCCATCAATGGCTAGCAATTGCGCATTAAATGGGCCACGTCAGTAATGGGTCATATTCTCCATGCTTACTAAACTCATGTTTGTGAAAATTGCAACACCATGAAGGAATCATCGTAATTGAATGAAATTTAATAAAACGTTGAGTGGTAGTGGTTCAAATAAATGATTGAATGTTCAAAGCAAACAAACAATAACAAGAGATCGGAATCAGTATTTTGTGTAGCCACCACGCGCCGCAATAAGTGCTGCTACACGACGTGGCATGGAGTCAAACAAATTTTGAATGTCTGCCTGAGGAAGAGCATTCCATATTGTTTGTATGCGCACCCAAAGTTCGTCTGCAGAAGCAACAGGACGGGATCACGAGCGAGACGCCGACCAACGAAATTCCACACATGTTCAATCGGCGACATATCCGGGGAATGCGCAGGCCAAGGGAGAAGCTGTACCTGCCGCGTTGCAAAGAAAGATTGAACAGTTCTAGCGATATGAGGGCGGGCATTGTCCTGTTGAAATACAGCGCCTGGCCAGCTTTGAAGGAAGGGAACTGCTTGGGGCTGTAGAACTTCACTGATGTACCGGTTGCTGTTCCGATTGTCCACAATTCTTAGCAATTGAGCTCGTCCATGATCGTCCAGACCATAACTCCGGGTGTTCGTCCACTGTGGCGTTCGATAATGCACTCCGGAAGGTGGCGTTCAGCGGCATAGCGTCTGACACGAATGCGGCCATCATGGTACCACAAATTAAGGCGGGATTCGTGAGAAAACACGACATGCTGCCAATCAGCACGCCAGTCTCTATGCTGAGCGGCCCATTGTAGCCGCAGGCGGCGATGGTTTAGCGTGAGAGGGATCCTGTATAAAGGAGTCCTTGCGCGCAGTCCACGCTGCAGCAGGCGTCTACGAATTGATGAAGCACACAGTGAAACACCTGTAGCTATTGACCACTGTGCTGCCAATTCTCTAGAGGAAGCTGTACGGTCCGTCAGCGCCATGCGGACCAGGTGTCTATCATCGCGACCTGACGTCCCATTTCTGGGTCCACTCCCGGATTTCCGAGTTGTCCGACACTCGTCCGTCCTCGTGCTTCCAAAGACGCATCACTGTGCTGCTGTTACGCTGCACACGAGCTGCTACTGCGCGATAAGACAATCCAGCTTCACGAAGGCCGATGATTCTCCTCCGTTCAAACTATGTAAGTTGTTCAAATCTCACTCTCTTTCGTCGAAGAGGCATAAGTAACGATTGAGCTAACGTTTACCACTAGCAGATAACCATACACGCCTCGCTACAGCCGTCTATTTATTCAGATCCATCCGCCGTTCAGAGGGAGCTGCTCAGCATACGCATGCGCTACGGATTTGAAATTCTAATCATTTGCATATCATGCGCTAATTTGCATTTCCGGAAAATTTCAGCTCACTAGCGTGAGTCCTTCATGGTGTTGCAATTTTCACAAACATGAGTTTATGTTTGGAAGGAGTAATAAAGTTACTTACTCTCTGCGGTAATACTATGTATTAGGTATTCTTCAAAATGCTGTTTCAACTCTGCGAGATATTGAGGTTTCCCTGTATGGCTGACTACCATGATCAATACATATTCAATAACCAAAAGAGTTTTGTTAACTTTCCTAGTCAAGGAAGAATGGCAGCCAAGCAACTGATGGTGTTTACTAGTTAATGTGAAATAATGTAAAAATTCACAACACAAAATGTTAAAAAGTAACTATTAGTTGAAACATTTGAGTGAAAATCACACGCATATTTTCAAATATTTTTATTCCATATTAATATACAATATTTTAAATTATATGACGTGTTTATTTTTTAAAACTTCTTAAACATATAATTAATTGCACTCGTTTTGTGGAAACTTTTGGAGAAAAATTGTGCAGTGTCAGGATTTGAATCTGCTTGGGACATCAGTTTTCGCTCGTTGACAACTGTGTTTTCCTGAGTCATAATTCACATTTGATTTAACGCTTTCATTAGCAGTTTCTGGAAAACACAGATTAAGTTTTAAATTAAACAGAATACAAATGGAGAAAGAATATTGTAATATATTTCTGAAAATATATTGCAGTCGAAACATTTAATGTTAAGATAAATAGGACATGGATAACTACAGTAAAAAAATAAGCAAATAGAAAGCTGAACGAATATATTTTATGCAATATATTTCTGTATGTATGTATGTATTATTAGTAGTATTGTGTTTCGATTACAAATCGCTTGTTACCTTCACTGCATGAGAGCCCATTGATACTGAAATATTGAAAACGAAAATTAGGCTGTGTCAGGCGTCCTACTGTCTTTCGAATGGAGTCATGTTATTAATTTTGAATTATTATAAAACACTAACGATGTCATTTTGTATATTCAATTCGATCTATAATCTTAATTAAGTTAATACTGAATTACGGCATATGGGTTCTAAAAAGCTAAACACAAAGCTTCTGGCCAGTGATGGCCAACTGGCTAACACTTTGACTTTTGGTACCACAAGCTTCAGGTTCGAATCTTGGAGGAGGCATGGATGTTTGTGAGTGGTTCGGAATCCACATTAAACTGTAAGTCCCGGTATAATTAGACCAAAGTATGCACAAAATGACCGTAGAGAGACAAACTAAACCAAATCTGGACATGATAAATCCGTAGAACGAAAAGTTATTTCGTTGGTTTTGAGGAGGATAGTGATGGTCACCTCGATACCTTTTTATTGAGTGTTTGTTTCTTTTATTGAAACGCATTGCGGGTGCAGTGTAGTATCCACTTATGGTGCACTCTAGGAAATGAGGATATATTACATATCAGTCATTCAATTTGCGCATGATTCAAGTTAAGTGACAATCGTTCAGAATCCAGAATAGAATGATCAACTTTGAATACAAATAATACACTTTTCAATACAAGTATTTAGGGGCTTTATGGCCGAGTGACTAGTGTTCTGGCGGTCTATGTCACAGTCGGGGCCATGGATGTTTGTAGTGGTTCGTAATCCACTTTAAAACATAGGTCCCGGTCTAATATTATTGTAGAGCGTTGGGCGTAGGACTGACACCAATACCCCGCAAAAAAGGAAAACAACATGTCATGGTTCGGAATCTGTCAGAAGTCCTTGACCCACCATGAGGCTATCACGCCATTGAAGAAGATACAAACAGCCCACTAACATATAATGAAATGAAGGCATTATACGCTATCGAGTACTCTATGTTTCAAAAATCAGTAATTACAATATTGTACACGCCACAAGTAAATTCATGCCTTCGTCCACTTTCACAGAAATGTGCAAACATTTTCACAATTCTAAGCCAATAATTCTAAATTATTTCTGATTTGATTTAACTATTCATTAGGATTTCAAAATTCTGCATAAAGAAACCGCTTTATCCATAAATTCGCGACGGTAACGATCAGATATAATCTAATTACCTGCCGCCGCGAGCAGTTTTCAATCACCCCATTAACTCAGGAAGATTCTAAAACTGAATTAAACTTTTTAAAGCGCCAGCAACAACAAAAAAAGCGCCAATCAGCCACTGTAGGCGATTAACTACCAGGTTTTGGCGACGCTGCAAAATTTTCCAGGTGTAATTAATCAAGCTTTTGTTCGGATGTCGACATCTCTTGGTTGGATGCAACGGAATATTTCACTTCGATCGAAAGCAAATGGAGAAAACGCTTTTCCAATAATTGATCAGAATAAAAACGCTTTTGTTGTGCCAAGCCGGACAAGTTTTCTGTTTGTAGGGGTAGGGGTAGGGATGTAGAAACCGATATAGTGTTATGCATCCGAATAATTTGCGTGTCCCACTCAAGGCTCACAACTGACTGGAAGGCCTCATTAGTAATTAATGTACCACCAAAGGCTAAACAGGCCCGTAATTCGATCAATCTTTTCAAGGAAATGTTGTTGATTTGATTGGAGAAAAATGTACCGTGGATGTTCTGTCTTTAACTGTTTGTGTTTTGCGTGAATGGTAAGAAAGATGATAGACCAGACTAATGAAGGGGTTCAAAATTTTAAATGTCGCACCGCACACAGACATTGTGGGATGCGTTTTTACTTTTAGTTTGAATGTAATTAACTGGATAAATATTTCCAAATTAACAAAGTATATTATGGTTGTGGTTATTTTAACATATACTTTATAAAGTTTGTTTTTTAATGATATGTTATTGGTGTCGTCGTTAAGGAATATTTGCCATTGTCTTTCTGTCTAAACCTTTTGGAAATAGTAAGGAAGATGTTAAAATAAATATTAATAAATCATTTTGGAACGATAAATATCAAGAACCCTAAAAATAATGGTGGATATTTATATTTATACTGCATTTTCTAACAAAGACTGTTGAAACTAGGGAAGTAATATGTTTTACCACCAGGGTTGCATACATTTTATGAAAGATACAGGAGCATGCACTCATTGTAACATGGCGTACGAAAAATATATTATTATAATTATTTAATATATATGTATTTAGTTTTTTTATAAAGGATACTTAAACTGTCACAGGACAAACTTTGAGGGTAAAAACAGCATTTTCCCCTGCAAAAAACATACATTTTTGTATAGGAATGTATGTTTGGACTTGATGCGTTGAGGCACGAACACAAATAGTGAGGCATGAAAACCAGGCATTGTTTGTTTACATCATTGCAAAGTGCTTCTGTTGTTTAATGTTTAAATAAATGCTCCAAGTTGCACCATAGTAATTAAAAAACAGCTCCAAAGATGCTAGGCATCCTGCGCATGCTTGCAGTAGCAATGGATTGTCGAGCAACGCGGAGTCGACTGGAGTCTCATAAATGAAAACTGAGTTGCAAACACAATTTAATTAATTTAATTTAATTGCTGAATTAATATTTGAAGAAACTGTATTCACATCCAGTGTCCTCCACTAAGAGTTCAAAAAAAAGGCTGACCTTGAGTGGATGAATAAAAAGTATTTTATGAACGATTGAAAATTTGAGCAAGATATATATAGGGAGAGTGTGAGCTAATAGAAGGAATTGATAAAAGAACGCAGAACTTGATTTTTGAAATAAAAGGGCTATTCGCCAATGTCTTTAAAGAAATTTATTGCGGGACTTATGATTAACATGATGACAGGAATCACTTCAAATTCGACGGAAGAAAAAAAGATTTTTATCGTGTTATAAATGGCATCGATGAAAAATATTTTTATTTCTTCCCTATTTTTTTAAAAAAGAAGGAAGGAGACATGATTGCTGATCCTTCGCGTCCCCTCCAGAGTCGGCTTTTTTCGGGATCAGTCGAAAAGTTCCCACGAAGAGAAACTTCTCGGGATGAAGTTCGAATCTCCTTCTGGCGTCTTGACTGCCATGAGGCAATGAGGAGGATTGACATTCAGAACGTGGGGCGCTTTGGATGACGCGTGATGCCCCCAAATTCAGAACTGTGAGGGCTGTTTGTAGCTCTTTAAAGCTTCTGACAGAAACCCTCAAACGTATTTGAGTTGTTTTTAGTTTCCTTTTTGCTGCCTTTTCATCTAGTATTAAAGATACTAACATTACATACAAGTTCTGATGGTCGTCAGATATTAAAAAAGATTTAGTTTATGTAAAATGTTTTCTTAAAATAATAAGTGCTTCTGTTGTTTGATGTTTAAATAAATGCTCCAAGTTGCACCATATTAATTAGAAAACGACTCCAAAGATGCTAGGCTTCCTGCGCATGCTTGCAGTTGCAAAGGATTGTCGAGCAACGCGGAGTCGACTGCGTAAATGAAAACTGAGTTGCAAACACAATAAAATAAAATAGGCTGCTCATTGGAGTTGCCAGCTAGAGGACTTGACACTCGTCACGTGACGGGTATAATTTGGCGTGGTGTGTTTGCTGTTGCGAGAAATTCATTCGAAATTGTGTTCGTTCCTCAATACGTCATTTCCGACCCTAGATTCCCACACAAAAAGAAATGTATGTTTCAATACTGTATGATCAGGGCCTGAATGGCCGAGTGGCTAGCGCTCTGGCGCTTGGTACCACAGGTTTCGGGTTCGAGTCCCGGCGGTGCCATGGATGTGTGTAGTGGTTCGGAATCCACTTTAAACCGTAGGTCCTGGTCCTAATAGGATCATAGAGCGTTGCTGGGGCATTGTTACTCCGCGTCCGTATCTTCAAGTTACACGCGCCCCCTGGGTAATACAAAGTGAGTAGCGTCTGTGCAGCGCTTGCCTGAAGGCATCCAAGACCAAGCTGTCTAAGTGTTTGCCAGCTGCATTGGAACAAAAAAAAACACTGTACGATCGATTCGCTGTACGATCCATCAAAGTTTGTCCCATTACCGTTGAATCATCCTGTATATAATAAAATAGGCATAGTATAATATAATAAAAAACATATAAAGCATTCGGTAGGCTTTCTGAATTTAATATGTTTCTTGATTTCTGTAATAACCAAGCGTAGAAATGAACAGTCATTTTATATTAAATCGACGAAGCGTTATTCTTTTGTGATTAACTTTTCAGCAAGGGCCTGAATGGCCGAGTGGCTAGCGCTCTGGCGCTCGGTACCACATGTTTCGGGTTCGAGTCCCGGCGGTGCCATGGATGTGTGTAATGGTTCGGAATCCACTTTGAACCGTAAGTCTTGGTCCTAATAGGATCGTAGAGCGTTGCGGGGGCATTGTTATTCCGCGTCCCTGGCTTATCTTCCAGTTACACGCGCCCCCTGGGTAATGCAAAGTGAATAACGTCTATGCAGCGTTTGCCTTAAGGTATCTAAGACGTCCATGTCTGTTTGCCAGCTGCATTGGAGAGTGAAAAAAAAAATTTTCATCAAAAAATCGCAACGCGTCAAGATTAACCTCTAAGAGGACTAGATTTGTTTCAAATGACATCACAATTTTAATTTATCATTTATCACTGCCCATGCTCATTTTGGCAGAGAGTTCTTAACAGCAAAAGCTTTTTTTTCTTAAAGTAATAAACCTATCAATCAAATCTATCGAAAGTATCAAACCTTTCATAACGATATGAAAGTGATTAATTTGGATATCTGATTAATAGCAGAAAAAATTCAAGCACTGATTTGAGAATATAAGTAGCAATGTTAATGTTTAGATTAATAGACTAAGTTTAGTTATTAAGTTATATATAGTTTCATCTTATAGCGTTACATAGCAATGCCTTTTTTTTATTGTATTGTACAAGAAATTCTCGTGTACCACAAAATGTCACACGAAGCTTGGAGAAATAAGTAATACACAAATCAATGACAAAATAATAAAAACAACAAATAAATTGTAATTTTAAAAGTACACGTGCCATCACGAAAGTGAAATAAATAAAAAAAGAGAGAGAGAAAGGAATTTAAGGCTGATATATTTATGATATAAAATGAATTATTAACAAAAGTACAAAATGCTGTAAAATCAAACTTCTTATTTACAAAGACAAATATTTGGTGGCCATTTGACTTTTTGAGTGTTAGTTCTTTCCTTGAATTTTTTTTTAGGATGTTTACGCCTTCAGCAGCTAAAAACAATGTGACCGATATTATGTAATCCACCTACATTGCAGTGGCAAAAGATCAGTTGAGCATGGTTTATGTCTTTCTAAATATTATTTAAAATTGCATGACCAACACTGAGCTGATTGATTTTGAAATTAGTAGAAATATTAGCATTAATACTTTGGGGAATTTGTGATAGAAGAGGCATTGGATGAATAAGATAAGGGAATACTGTATGTAGAATTATTAACGGATTATTGGTCTTCACTTTGAGTGTGTTTTTAAAATGAGGCTTTGATATACTGACATTTTCCATTGATATCAATGCTATAGCGTAAATTAAATACAGTTTCTCCAAATAGGCAACAATTACTTTAATTGGGCCTGAATGGCCGAGTGTTTAGCGCACTGGCCCTCGGTGCCACAAGTTTCGCGTTCAAGTCCCGGCCGTGCCATGGATATTTGTAGTTGTTCGGAATCCACTTTAAACCTGTAGGTCTCGGTCTCATATAACTGTAGAGCGTCACAGAGCAAAGTCAAACTTCTACTTATGGGTGCTCCATCACAACTGAAGCTTTCCTCTGGTTCGTGGTCTAGATGTCTAGTGGGATGAGAAACAACAACAACATTACTTTAATTAATTTTATTTAAATTAATTTGTTAATAATTTGTTTTTATTAATAATTTATTATTTACTTTTCAATTAGAATAATTTTAGTTTAAAAAATAGTCTTGCCGTTTTGGTATGACGGGTGCTTTAGCAAAAGTCAAATCCTGGAGGTGTCTTATATGTTTGTGAGTTGTTCGGAATCCACGTTAAACAGTAGGTCCCGGTCTGTTTAGCCCTCGTGTGCACAAGATGACGTAGAGTGACAAACCAAAACAAACTTAACATAAGCCATTTGAATTTGGAATGTCAAATATATTGCAGAACTATTGTTTAATTTAACTTTAGAATCGAAGTTTTTCAATTCGAAAAGATAGGAAGATGTTCATCCTGTTTCCGTAAAACATACCAGAACTTGCTTTTTTAAATAAAATTGCTATTCGCCAATGTCCCTGAAGAAATTTATTTGCGGGACATATGGTTAATATGGTGACAGGAATAACTTCAAATTCCATGGCATGAAAAAGATTTTGTGGTTTTATAAATGGCATCGATGAAAAACATTTTATTTCTTCCCTGTTTTCTAAAAAAAAAGGGGAGAGAGATAGGATTGCTGATCATTCGCATCCCTTCCAGTGTCGGTCTTTATGGGATCCATCGAAAAGTTCTCACGAAGAGAAACTTCTGGGCATGAAGTTCGAATCTCCTTCTGGTGTCGTGACTGCCATGGCAACCAGGATGATTGACATTCAGAACGAGTACGGCTCGGATGACACGTGATGCCCCAAAAATTCAGAACTGCGAGGGCTGTTTGTAGCATCTCTTGCTCTTTAAAGGTTCTCAGCGAAACCCTCAAACATATTTGAGTTCCTTTTTTGTTTCATTTTTGCTTCCTTTTCATCTAATATTAAAGATACTAACATTATATATAAGTTCTGAAGATTGTCAGATATTAAAAATGGTTTAGTTTACGGAAAATGTTTTCTTAAAATAATATTTATAATCAAAAGTGGAACAGATTCAGAAACTGAACAATGTTTTTCATATCTTACATATTTTACTACATACAACTGCATGTATCATGAGACTGCATATACAATTTATGTAAGCCAAACACTGCTGGCAAATTGAATGATGAAGGGTTGGAGGCATTATCTTCCTGGAGGACTTTTCAGAGTAATTGGGGCTCATTTAAGTGCCGTGTGAGAGGAGTTTGGTTTGGTATGTCGCTCTACGGTCATCTTGTGCACACAAGGGCTAAACAGACAGGGACCTACAGTTTAAAGTGGACTCCGTTATTGCCAAAGATGATGATAAGATGTATATATGATAGTAGTAGATTGTAGATGAGATGTATATATGACTGTTGTAGATTGTAGATGAGATAAATATATGATTGTAGATTGATATTTGTAGTGGTTCGGAATCCACGTTAAGTCGTAGGTTCCGGTCGGCTTAGCTTTCGTGTGCACAAGATCATTGTAGAGCGTCGAACCAAACTTAACAAAAGTCACTTGAAGTTGAAATGTCTGATCCATCGCTTAATTTCACTTTCGAATCGAAAACTTTCACCGCCAAAAACCGAGGTATATATTCAGCGTACCTCTGCAGAACTGTTAATAAAACCCAGAACTTGCTTTTTGAAATAGAAATTCTATGCGCCAATGACACTGAAGAAATTTATTGCGGCACATATGTTTAACATGGTGACAGGAATCACTTCAAATTCGATAGAATAAAACAATTTTACGGTTTTATAAATGGCATCGCTGAAAAATATTTTATTCCTTCCCTATTTTCTAAAAATCCAGAACTATTTAAAAAATTAACGCATTATTTATTTTTTATTATTTTAAAATTTATTAATTAATTTCTTTTTTAAGCGCAGAACTATTTAAAAAAAGAACGCAGAACTTGCTTTTTGAAATAAGTAATGTAAAAAAAGTTTATCTGGTGACATCTTTTGGTAGATATATGCAACTTAAATCTAAAAAAAAAAACTAAAATTAATTAATTTAATTTAATTACTGAATTAATATTTGATAAAACTGTATTCACATCAAGTGTCATCCACTACGAGTTCAAAAAAATGTATTTGACCTTGAGTGGATGAATAAAAAGTATTTTATGAACGATTGAAAATGTGAACAAGATATATATAGGGAGAGTGTAAACTAATAGAAGGAATTGAAAAAAGAACGCAGAACTTGCTTTTTGAAATAAAAGTGCTATTCGCCAATGTCTTTAAAGAAATTTATTGCGGAACTTATGATTAACATGATGACAGGAGTCACTTCAAATTCGATGGAATAAAAAAATTTTATGGTTTTATGAATGACATCGATGAAAAACATTTTATTTCTTCCCTATTTTCTCAAAAAAAGGAGGAGATGTGATTGCTAATCATTCGCATGCCCTCTAGAGTCGGTTTTTTCGGGATCAATCGAAAAGTTCCCACGATGAGAAAGCGGGATGAAGTTCGAATCTCCTTCTGGTGTCGTGACTGCCATGGCAACCAGGATGATTGACATTCAGAACGAGAAGCGCTCGGATGACACGTGATGACGCAAAATTCAGAACTGCGAGGGCTGTTTGTAGCATCTCTTGCACTTTAAAGGTTCCCAGCGAAACCCACAAACATATTTGAGCTTTTCTTTTTTTTTTTTCTTCCTTTTCATCTTGCATTAAAGATACTGACATTAGATACTAGTTTTGAAGATTGTTAGACATTAAAAATGATTTAGTGTATGAAAAATGTTTTCTTAAAATTATATTTATAGCTAAATGTGAGACAGATTCAAATGTCGAGCAGTTTCTTTTATTTCTTATATCTTATCTTTTTTACACACAACCTCATATACCATGAGGTTGTATATACTATTTATGCAAACCACAAACAGCCTACCGACGAGTGATGATAGGTAGGACTTTGACTGTAGAACTTCTAACATGCATTTCACTGTTGTATGAAAGAAGACTCAGAAAATTCCCACCAATTAACCTGGCTTTCGATGCGGGATGCCTATGCCCATATAAGATGATTATAAAAACATTTTCTCGAAATATGAGTCCCTAACTATCATACCATTCACAGAAATTGAATGAAAAGTATTTTAAAGTATAACTCAAGAATCATATGAAAAACCACAGAAAAATTCTAACGGTTAGCTTACAGTGGCAACATCTACTTTCCTTTTATGAAATGTGGACTACTTCGTAAAAAACCATAAATAGCATTGGAACGGTACCTGAAGCACGAAATTCGCCAGCGCTAGGCAGACTATTTTACTACTATACCACATCACTGTGCCCAGAGTTGCCCTTGTACAGTTTGGAACACTAGGTAGACTAAGAAGAAAAGTGAAAACAGCCAATAATTACAGGGAAGCAACAGAAATCCAAATATTTTATTGTGTTTCGCAAATTTTCTACGTCACCTCCTTCACACAGGATTGTACTTTGCGTGCGACAGAGCTCGATAGCACTGAAGCATGTACCATGGCAAGAGGGAACTTGATGTCTGATGGCATCTGTGAAATCAGATACAGTTTGCGGATTAGATGCATGCATTTTAAATTCTAGGTATCCCCACAGCCAGAAATTCATGAATGAGATAATGGCCTTAGTGGCTAGAGAGTCTTGAAATGGTGGAGGATAATTCTGTCACCAAACTGCTGTGTTAATACATGTTTGACAGAAGACCCCACATGTAGAGAAGCACTATTTTGCACCCATACAACGTCAAGTAGAGAATTTCACTTCAGAGATAGCCGTCATGGTACATGCTTTAGACCCTCTGCCGCATGCAAAATATTTTGCTTCTCTATCTTTATTGGTTGTTTTCACTTTTCTTCTCAGTCTGTCTAGCCGATTTTAACACCGATTTTTGTTCTGCAGGTATAGTTTCAAAGCTATTTATGGTATGATGGGTTCTACAATTATTACATGAAGGTTACAATCGTTACATTGAAGTTACGCCAACGGCCATACCATGCTGAATATACCGGTTCTCGTTAGATCACCGAAGTCAAGCATCATTGGGCGCGGTCAGTACTTGGGTGGGTGACCACCTGGGAACACCGCGTGCCGTTGGCATTCACAAATTTGGGACCTGAATGGCCGAGTGTCTAGCGCTCGGTGCCACAGGTTTCGGGTTCGAGTCCCGGTGGTGCCATGGATGTTTGTAGTGATTCGGAATCCACTTTAAATCGTAGGTCCCTGTCTACTAAGACTGCAAAGCGTTGGGCGTAGGACTGACAACCCTATCCCGTAAAACAAACCCTATCCCCCTACAACCCTATCCCCCTATCCCGGTCTGAGTCCCGGCGGTTCCACGGATATTTGTAGTGGTTCGGAATCTACTTTAAGCCGTAGGTTCCGGTATCCAATGACTGTAAGAGCGACACGGAGCCAAAGTCAGACTTCTACCTACGGGTGCTCCATCACAACAGAAGCTGCTTTCTTCCCCTTCAATCATGAGTACGTGTGGGCTCGTGGGCCTGGCCAGCCAAAGTGGGATAACAACAAACACAACATTGAAGTTACAGTGGTTAAATTAACGTTACATTTGCTAAAAAAAATTACAATTGTTATATGAATGTTATAATCGTTAGATTGACGGTACAGTTGTTAAATTAGAATTTCTGTTGTTAAGTTAACATTACAATTGTTTAACTGACGTTTTAAATATTAAATTAACGTTATTTTTATTAAATTAACATTACTTGCTAATAATAAAATCTTTATTTTTAGTTCTTAATTTATTTTCATCATTCTTTTTTAAACCATTTGCATATTATTTCAATTTAAAACGGACAAAAAATTATTGATAGAACTAAATTTTTACGAAAGACATTAACGATTTTAAATAAATATACAAAAAGAAACTAAACTAAATCATATAACTAAATTGCGCCTTGATTTTTGCGTGAATTATTTAACTTGTTATATTACTTTTACAAAATAATTAATGAGAAAGTTAAACATATGTTGTTGTTGTTCTAATGCAGCTGGCAAAACATAGACAGGTAGTATTTATCCCATAAGCAAGGGCTGCATCGCTGTTACTCAGTTAGTATTACCCCTGGGGCACGTGTAGCTCGGAGATATGCTTCGGACGCGAGTAACACTACCCCTATAACGCTCTACGATCCTATTACACTGGAACCTACGGCTTAAAGTGGCTTCCGAAATACTACAAACATCCATGGCACACTCGAGACTCGATTCCGAAATCTGTAGTACTGAGCGCCAGAGCTCTAGCTACTCGGCCATCAGGCCCTAAAAAAAAGTTTAAACATATAAATAAAGCAAGTTAAAGAAATAAAACATTAAGTTATAAGAAGTAAAAACCATTCTCTTATCAATCTGCTACTTTGTCTGTATATTGAGTCTATTTGTTTTTAATATATCTATATATTGAGTAAATGTAACATTTGATAATATGAATCATTAATTTTTGTTTCTAACGTGCTGTAAGATGCATTATTCATATAGTTTGTAAATACCCGAAACAAAAAATGTCTAATAAAAATAAAAATCTCAAGCAATATATCTTTCCTTTCATTTTACACCAACAAAGGGACATAAAAACTGATTTATTTTGGTCCGGAGAACTGTAGCAGAAGAAATTACTCGCGTGAGGATTATTCGTAAAAGAGAGCCAAGGAATAGTTATGAATAAAAGGAAGGAAAATATTTGGCTTCCGTTTTTTTATTTTCCTGGAAGCCAAAAAATAAAATAAAACAAATTTAATTTTATTCTCGTAACTTTTTCCCCTAACATAGCTTTTAGGCATTTTATAGAAGTCGACAAAAATAAACATCTAAAACTTCCTACAATAATCAAATAGCATGTGACACTGAAATACGTTATAATGAATTGAAATATCTTTATTTTCCATTTTTCTATTCGTTTTCCTTCATAAAAAGGGTGTAATTATTATAAATTTGTATAAAATATAAAAGATTCACGCTATTGTATTATCATCATTATATGTAAAATACATTTTCATCAATAAAATACAATCATTACAATACAATCAATCAATACAATCGCAAAAAGTAAAACCAAATATATTTTTTTTCAAAAACTCGTTATTTAATCTTCCAAATTTATTTCATCGCCTTCAACGTAATACCCTCGGACACAATGCACTCGTGCCAACTTTCTTTCCAATCCTCAATGCATGCTGAAAAGTCATTGGTAGGGATGGCCTGCAAAGCGCGCGCCGATTCACGTTAAATCTCTTCAATCGACTCAAAACGGAGTCCACGGAGTGGTCTTCTGAGTTTAGGGAATAGCTAGAAGTGGCACGGTGGGAATACGGTGGTTGTGAAACGATATGGTTTTCATTTTTGGCGAAAAAGTCACGAAGAATCCATGCAGTGTGATCTAGAGCATTCAGTGTTTTCGGTTCCAAATCGAGATTTTAAGCGTTTGAGGCCCAAAATGGAATGGACCGATTCTTTTGAAATTTCCGACTTCATCAGCAAGGTCTCTAATTGTAAAGTCGACGGTTTGCAAGCACCCAATCTTTAATCACATAGACATTAGCGATTCTTGTAGCAAACCATGGAAATTTCCACTCTTCATTTCTCGGAAATCTTTTTTGGTTCGCATTATTGCTATTTGGCGAATTTTTCTGTCTATAAAAGAAGACGAAAAAGTATTCAGAAAGGTTAATTGTGTTATAATGAGAGCAGTATTTGAATGGGAAACTGATGAATAACTTAGTAATTATATTTATTTTTATATCTGGGCACATGTATAAATGATATGGTGAACACTGTTTTCGAACTATTACGATCGAATTCAATATTTTTCATTGAGGCATTTATATTGGGTGAGATATGCGTATAAAACATTGAATTCCCTTTTTATGTGTGGGAAAAGAAATTTAACGTCTTTTTAAATTTTGTTTTTTATCTGAATTTTAAACAGCTTTGGGATTTTGGACAATTTTTTGGATAGAATTGTTACGATAAATGCAAACATCGTAATTTCCTGTCGATAATAATCCGCAAAACCGCAAGCGTATAAACCTCAAACCGTATAAACCGCAAGCTTAGCATTCAACCCTCCAAAAAAGATCTCTAATCCATGAACGATTCACGTCTGCTCTTTGACGTAGAATATGCCAATTCGGATATGTCTATAATTCCATTTTTCTGATCATATATAACCTTACTATTTCATTAGATGGATAAAAACATTGATCAATATCACAGTTAATTGTTAAATTTGTTGTTTGTAAAGAGTTCATCAGTTACTTCACTAACATCTGTGGTTCTCAAACTTTTTGAAGTCAGAACTCATTTAAAAACCTACAAATAATTCAACATATGTACAGATTTCTAAGAAATAATTATCAGACATTAATACCTCACAGTTTTATATCCAGATGATCAGCTTCACATACAATTGTTTAATGACAACGGAGTCTCAGAGGATGCAATGGAATTTTTTTAACATTGAAAATCACATAGACACTCGTTTCTCATAAATCTGTTTTGGCGCATTATTTTTATTAGTGGCAACTTTTTTTTGCAAATAAAAGTAGAAAAAAAATCAGCATTAGTTGTTTGTAATGAAAGCTGTTTTTGAATGGGAAAACTGATAAGAAAAATTGCAACTATATTTATTTTTATATCTGGCCACAAATTTTTCTGGAATACCACGAGGTATACCCATAAATATTCTAGGGTACAACACCCTTTGAGAACCAACGCACTAATATACATTAGAAAGTGATTTACATTTTGTTTGATTTTTTTATTGTTGTCGTCTATATTATTTTTCGGGTTCGAGTTCCGGCGGTGCCATGGATGTTTGTAGTAGTTCAGAATCCACTTTAAACCGTAGGTCCCGGTCTAACACGATCGTAGAGCGTTGTGTAGAGTGACATATTAAAAATATAAAATTGTTCATATATATAGTGATTAGGGGATTATAGTCCTTGTTGCTTCACTTCATTCATCATCTAATATATTATTTTTCTATATTTATGTTTAAAATAGTTGGTAAAGAAAGGTTTTCTCAGTGTTTGACGGTAAAAAAAAATTTTTTTAGGGTGGAGAGAGTATAGAGTTGATATTTACAAAACTTCCGGAGAAAAAAATATCAACATATTGTAAAGAGCAACGTTAAATCCGCAGCAGAAAATCTAATGTAAATACTAACATAATATCTATATATATATATATATATTATGTTAGTATTTTCAAAATAAAATTATATTGTAAATACTGTTAATGCTAAATTTCTCATGAACAATGGCGATGAACTATATTTATGCATGGATAACGTTGAAAAGTTCTGTTATCATACAAAACTTAAATACGTCGGTGATTTGAATTGTCTTAACTCTAAAGTTTCAATGTCTAAAAGCTAGATAGCTAGTTAAGCAGAAACTTGCACCACGCTCATTTTTATTGTTTAATTCCAGTATGAAAAAAAGCACTCAATATCTCTTCCATCTTAAGACGTGACCTGATGGCCAATTGGCTAGCGCTCTGGCCTTTGGTACGACAGGCTTCAAGTTCGATGGATGGTGGCATGGATGTTTGTTTTAAATGCACATTAAACTCTAGGTCCCGGTCTAATTAGCTTAAAGAGTGGGAAAATGGCTGTAGGGCGACAAACCAAACCTCTCGTCTTAAGAGAGTTACAGAAGTTTGCTGTTGGCTTGTTTGCATGTTAGAGCGCTTGAAATGAATGTCATATGATTTCATTAATTGTTCAGCTTGAAATTACTGAAATACAATAATTCATTCAATTCATTAATTGTTCAGCTTGACTAATAGAAAAAAATTGAGGTTCAAAAATTCTCGTCGTCGAATATTCGTATAATTTTATATAGAATCAGTAACAAATTCGTTAACACATCATTCAAGTAAACACTTCACAATCAACAATTAAATTAAATTCAACAATCGCACTAAAAAATCCAATTTGATTCTTGCTTATCGATGAGGGACCGATTTAGCTTTTGAGAAACATTTCGAGCAAAACTGCGTGAGTCGAAATCATTCACCAGTCGGGCTGGAAATAAATTAAATTCTGTCGTATCGACTGTCTCGACAAACTCGAAAACAAATCGAGAACTGGTGCAGTTTGTTTCGATCCGTTTTCGAATAAGTTTCCGTTCTTTTCGAATGAATATTTATTATTTTACTGTTTCAGCCACTTCACAGAACACCGGGGTTCGAGCGAAATCTTCGAATATCTGTCCTGTTTCTGGAAAGGGTAATTCGTTGTCCTTTCAGTGCAATTGTACTTTTATTAGAGACAAGCTTAAAATCTACACGATCCACCTATGAATTCTTACAGCTCTCTTTTAAACAGAAGAAATTCGTCTGAGTGAATACCTGATATCGATTCTTCATTGTAACTTGTTTTGTTTCAATGCTTCCATCTTAATTTTATATGTACTTTCTTGTTAGTTATACGAGTGCAATCGAATTCAGTTGTATCAAAGCTTGGATGATGGATTAGGCTGTAGTATTTGACTAATTGCATGTTAGCTAAATTCCTTTTACCAGATACTCTTCCGTTTGAATTCATGTATATATTTACCATGATAAACTGATGCATTGCACTCAGTTTATTTTAAATGTTTTAATCCCCATTTGTTTTACCTTTAGTAATTTTGTTAGTATATATTGCTGTTCTAATACAGCTGGCAATACAGAGAGAGTTAAACTTTATGCCATTAGCAAGGGCTGCATCACTGTTACTAATTCAGCACTACACAGGGAGCACGTGTTGCTTGAAGATAGGCTTCGAACGCGAGAAACACTACCCCCACAAAGCTCTATGATCCTATTAGACTGGGAACTACGGTTTAAAATGGATTCTGAACCACTACAGACATCCATGGCATAGTTTGGACTCGAACCGGAAATTTGTGGCATCGAACCCATATATATATGGGTGGCCTGATGGCCAATTGGCTATCTGTCTGGCCTTTAGTACTACAGGCTTTAGGTTGAAATTCTGGCGGTGGCATGAATGTTTGTGAGTGATTCGGAATTCACGCTACACTGTAGGTGCCAGTCTAATTAACCTAAAGTGAGTAAAAAACGACCTAGAGCGATAGCACAAACTCTTTCTAAGGCAAGAGTCTTAGATTTGCTATTGATTTGTTTGCATGAAAACGTTATTGAGCGTTAGAAATAAATGTCGTATGGTTTAAATTCATAAATTATTCAGCTTGCCTCATAGAAAAAAAAATTGTGATTCTAAAGTTCTCGTTTTTTTTTTCTAATGCAGCTGGCAAACATTTTGACAGTTGTCTTGGATACCTTAAGGCAAGCGCTGCACCTACCTTACTCACCTCAGCACTACCCAGGAGGTGCGTGCAGCTTGTAGATAGTAACGCGAAGTAACAGTACCTCCACAATGCTCTACGGTCCTGTTAATCCGGGACCTACGGTTTAAAGTGGATTCCGAACCACTACCAACATCCATGGCGCCGCCGGTTCTGGAACGCGAAACCCCGCCAGAGCGCCACCCACTCGGCAGATATATATATAATAACAGATTCGTTAACGCATCATTCAAATAATTAATGCATAAGATGACTGTAGAGCTACAAACCAAGCCAAAATGCACGAAAAAGTTATTATTAGAGCTCTTGAAATGAATGTCATATGCTTTCAATTCATTAATTATCCAGCTTACATTATAGAAAAGCAAATTGAGGTTCAAATATTCTCGTCAACTAATGTTCTTAGAACTTTTTATTTGTAAAATAAATTACAGATTCGTTAATACACCATTCAAGTAATTAAAACAACAATTACAGTGAAAAAAAATCCAATTTAATTCCCATGCATTCGAAATCTTGCTTTAACGCTCATTGGTGAGCGACGGACTTAGCTTCTGAAGGAAGCATTTTAAGCAAAACTGCGTGGGTCTGAATCATTCACCAGTTCGAACTGGAAATAAATTAAATTTTACTGTATCGATTGTCTCGACAAACTCTAAAACAAATCGGGAACTGATGCACTTTTTTCGATCCGTTTCGAATAAGTTTCCGTTCTTTTAGAATGAATATTTATTATCTTGCTGTTTCAGCCACTTCAACAGAACACGGGGGTTCGAGTGAAGTCTTCGAATATCTATCCTGTTCCTGGAAAGGGCAATTCGTTGTCCTTCTTTCAGGACAATTGTACGTTTATTAGAGACACGCGCAAAATCTAAATGATCCACCTATGAATGCTTACAGCTTTCTTTTTAAATAGAAGAAATACGTCTGAGTGAATACCTGATATCGATTCTTCATTCTAACTTGCTTTGTTTTAGTGCTCAGTCTTAATTTTATATGTACTTTCTTGTTACTTATACGAGAGCAATCTAATGCAGTTGTATCAAAGCTTGGATGATGGATAAGGCTGTAGTATTTGACTAATTGCATGTTGTTAAATTCTTTTTAACATATGCGCATTTGTTTGAATTGATGTATCCATTTACCTTGATAAACTGCTACATTGTTTTCGACTTAATTTCA
Organism: Caerostris darwini; assembly: GCA_021605075.1. NCBI lineage: Eukaryota > Metazoa > Arthropoda > Arachnida > Araneae > Araneidae > Caerostris > Caerostris darwini. The sequence goes on from BPLQ01006946.1 coordinate 94,996, forward strand.
ATGTTTTAAACCTCGACTGTTTTTTACCTTTAATACTTTTGATAATAATATCAATATAGTCAAATTAAATGTTCTATTGTATGATTACATAAAAGGATTCTTTACAATAAAAAATTCATGCATAAAATATAACTGGGAGGTTGTATTTTGTGCATGGATTCTTTATTGTTATCTTTCCTCTATTATTTTATATAAAAATATTCTATCATAGTTAGGAATCACTGGTGCATATTCATGAAATCATCAGTACAAGTATCAACCACACAAATTCTTGTTTATTCTTTAATTCCAGTATTGAAATAAAATACTCAATCGCTTTTCCTTCTTAAGATGCGATCTGACGGCCAGTTGGCTAGCGCTCTGGCCTTTGGTGCGACAGGTTTTAGATTCGAATCTTGGTTTTAGTGCTACAGTCTTAATTTTATGTGTACTTTCTTGTTAGTTATACGAGAGCAATCCAATTCAGTTGTATCAAAGGTTGGATGATGGATTAGGATGTAGTATTTGACAAATTTTATGTTAGCTAAATTATTTTTAAGAGATACGCTTTCATTTGAATGGATGTATCTACTTATCATGATAAACTGTTGCATTGTTTTTAATTTCATTTTTTATCTTTAGTCTTTTGATAGTAATATTAATCTAATCAAACTTAAATGTTCTATTGCATTATTACATAAATTTTGGAACGTTGTATTTCGTAAATGTATCGTTTGTTGTTGTCTTCCATCTATAAAATCTATTTAAAAAGATTATATCATATTTAGGGATCAATCATGCATATTCATGCAATCATCAGTACAACTATTAGCTACACATATTCATGGAATTATCAGTACAATTATCATACATGCATACCAGTTCATTCTTCAGCAAAAGCTAATAATAATCTTATTGTTCTTTCATCCATTATTATATCTAAATAAGAATAGTTTATAGTTAAGAATGTCATACACATTCATGTAGTCATAACATAATCTAGTACGATTTTCAGCCATTTTTATTCATTCATCAGTACAAGATGTTAATATTCATATGATCATAAATATATTTCAGTACAAGTATCAACCGTACACACTCATACATACAGTCATCAGTATCAGTTGATACAAGTTGTCAGTTCCTCCATTCATATTATGTATGAGCAATTTTCACAATTCAATACAAGTATCAGCCATATATACTAATGCATTCAATACATGACTATGTATGAGTAATTATAACAATTCAGTAAAAGTACCAACCATACATAATTCATTAATTAGTATAAGCTGACATTATTCACTCAATCATAAGTGTAAATCAGTACAAGTATCAGCTATAAGCATTCATACAGTCATCAGTAAAAGTCGGTACAAGTAGTCAGTTCATCCCTTCATACTAATACAATCATCAAAGATGCATGCTTTTCATTTAGAATAACATAATTATATATTTTTTTATATTTAATTTATTGTTGTTTTTCATCCATTCATCATAATATTTTAGAATAACAATAAAGTTCATTGAAAACGTATTCTAACATAAAGAAACTAAATAATATTATGAAAGAATCATAAATGATAGTAACTTAAAACCCAACAAAATAATTATACAAAATCTTTTTATTAATTTCAATAATAAGTGCATACATTATGACACAGATCTACGCTTTCATTATTAAATATCTTCACTGAAAAGCGTTCTTACAATTTTCACAACACTATCACCAGTAATTTGAAACTGATGTAGTTGAAATGAATGCCGGAAATTCTAACTATCCATCACTTAAAACAGCTTTGTTGAGACGTCATTGCTTATTTCCAGATTCCATTTTGTCTCCATTAAACTCTGACTCGAGGAATTAATTGCAGAGTTGAAAAGCGGGATATTTAATTACCAATACAATCACGCCTATTAAATTGCTACTTTACCCCCATTAAATCACCGACACTCAACAAGCAGCTTCTCATTATTCGCACATCACATCACTATCGCTGCAGCAACAGCTCAGCTTAACGGCGTAACCTGAGGTCAGATCCATTACAGATTCCAAAGAATCGCGTTCGCATTCACCCTGCGCCATAATTTAATGCCCTTCCATTAATAATTAAGAGAATCGCAAAGCTCCAAAAGCTAGAAAACGCTGAAGCTAACAGCTTTTTCGATTTCGCGCCCGAAAGCCACAAAAATAGAGAACTTTTAATTTCACTTTAAAAGATGCCACGCGGTGGTTTTACTTCCGCTACAATAAAACGTCGTCAAATTCGCATCTCTGTATAATCCTTGTTCCTTTTTCTGCTAAATAATACTAAGTGCTGTTAATGCCGACGGGTGTAAAACTTCACTTGAAAAGCCCTTCGCATTACAAACAATTTTTAGATTTTTGGTCTCTGCCGTTCTGTTGGCGTAATGGATTGCCTTAAAAGTGTGCTACAGCGTCTTCTAATGGACCTTTCTCTTTTAGAGGGAAGAACACAAAGTGTCCTGGTGGCGACAGCCCTGGTGCATTGTTTTGCGAGAACAATTTCGAATTCTCCAGGGCTTAGTCGGCGGCTATTACCAACAAAAGTAATTTCTCTTAAAAGCGAATAATGGTGGATTTAAATGTAGCGGAGACAGGGGTTTTTGTGTCGGGCGACACGGCTGTTTTGTGATCCGAGCAGCCTTAATTAAAGCCCCAGATAATTAGATGTTGGTTGTGTTTACTTAATCAAGTCATTAAGCATTTCTTGTTCTATTATCTTTAGAATATAACAAGAAGAATTAGAAGTTAAAACGTGGGTTTTTGACAAATGTATAGCAAAAAGTAGTAGGAGGACAAAATCCCAACATTTTATTTTTTTATTTATTTTTTAATTATGCTTTTCGTATTTGGTGTAATTATAATTTTCGTATGAATTGGAGACACTGTTTCGTTATTATAAGGAAAAAAATGGCATCTTTTGTATTTGATACATGATTCTCTAACAGACATAAAAAGTGTTTCAGTATCAATGGAGATGCCGTAATTGAAAATTTATACAACAATAGCCACAGTTTATATTCATCGTAACATTTTGCTAGTAAGTTAATTATCACTAGTATTTGTTTTAAAGACATTTATGTAAATAAATTAACAGTACTGCAAATATCGTGACAAATTTCTATAAATGGCAATTTTGTGTTTGATACAGGGTCCTAAAATGGTAATTTTGTGTTTGATATATAGTTCTAAAACGGCAATTTTGTGTTTGATACATGGTTTAAAAATGGCAATTTTGTATTTGATAGTAGATGATGTATTTGGTGTAGTTTTAAAATGCAATTTTGAATCTCTCTCAGTAATGGTAGAGCCTTAATTAAAGCCCTAGATAATTGACTATTAGTTGTGATTACTTAATCAAGCCCTTAAGCATTTCTTTCTCTATTATCTTCAGAATATACAACAATAAGAATTAGAAGTTAAAACTTGCGTTTTTGACAAACGTAGAATTCCAGACGAAAACAAAACCGAAACATTTTTATTTTAATATTTTTATTAAAAAAGATTATGCTTCTCGTATTGGGTGTAAATATACTTTTAATTCTAATTGGAAGTAATATTTCTCTGTTATGAAGCAAAAAAATGCCATCTTTTTTATTTGATAAATGATTCTATAACAGACATAAAAAGTGTTTCAATTTCAATGGAGATTTCGTAATTGAAAATTCGTACAACAATAGTAACAGTTTATATTCATTGTTACTTTCTATAAGTAATTTAATTAACATCAATGTTTGTTTTTATCAATATCGCAGCAAAGACATTTATGTAAATAAATTAACAGTATTGCAAATATCGTGGCAAATTTATATAAATGTCAATTTTGTGTTTACTACATGATTCTAAAGCAGCAATTTTGCAATGGAATAATATTTCTTAACAATTTATACATTAATTGTACTAATGTCTAGAATTTTCATATTTTGTGTGAAATAAATGCATTTAATCTATTAGTAACAAGTAAAAATTTTAATTCGTGTGATCTTTTAAAACAATTGTTGAAAACCTAATATTAGCAACTGTTTCTTAAAATATATATGATTTAGTTTCTTATAATAGTTACAATAATTAACATATCAATGTGACAGATTTGATTATATTTTATTTATTCACTAAAAAAATTAAAATAGAAACTCGATGTTTCTCCATGTTTTTTAATTTTAAAAATTGAAAATCACAAATAAGTATCATTTCTACATCTCAAGATATTTGCATGTCTTTAGAAATTTCTGCTACAAAAAATATTTTATGGATATATTAAAAAAAAATTCTGAGTCAATTTCTGTATAACAAAATCTAGAATAATTACTGACATTGAGATCTATGGTATATAATAAAAGTTCTTATTTCATTTTAAAATAAATAATGTCAATTTTTTTCAGTCATAATAAAAGGAAATAAAAAATAAAAAAATGAATAGTTACAGAATCTTTTAACAAATTTTTATAATATTTATGAAACTAAACAGTTTTAGAAATTCTGATAATTTAAATTTATTTCAGGAGAACATGCATTTAAATTATATTTCATACAAAGCATGTATTTACATATTAATATGCCTTAAAGTTGGTAATGTGTGAACTACTAAAATGAATGCAAAATATTATAAGTCAATATTTAATAAGAGAATATTATTTTTATGGAAATTTATTCGATTATAAATTTATTCTATTCATAAATATAAAAGTAGTTTCTAATAAAATTGGTTTTATTACATGGTCTTACTTCATAGAACATTCAATTATATGGATAATATTTGAGAATCGTACCGAAGAAATAAATAAGTATATAAATAATAATATAATAATAAGAAATATATAAATAATAATAATCTTTTATACGAAATTCTTTTAGAATTTAGAATTTCTAGTTAATTAATTAATTTTTTCTTTTAGAATTTTGTGTAAAAGATTATTATTATTGTATCAAATATAATAATTTATTAGTAGCATTTATTAGTATTAAATATTTATTTTATCAAATATAATTATTTCAAAGAAATTAGTAAAAAGGAATTAAGCTTATAAGGCCTGGGCCAATCAACAGGATAGAATGTTGGGTTTCGGAACTATGGTATTCGAGTTCGAAACCCGAACCAAATAGTCATGTGTCTATATTGTGGATTATTATAATGTTATTGATCTCTGTTTTATATTGAAATACGCTATCAACAAGAAACCGATAGGTGAAGAGGAGCGGACTTTTAAGAAATAACTTTATTACATTTGCGTATCGAATTGGTGGGAACCTGGAAAACACCCGCCCGGTAGCAGGGCTATCAATGAGAATCGCTTTAAGCTGTCACAATCGCCATCAAATCGCTTTGTTTGGGAAAGGGGTGACAGCAACGTACACAACCAGCGGATTCAAACCTGACTCTTCCTGCACACTAAGTGCGTGCGTTATCATAAGTCTTGCTGTGCCGTGAACTAGCAGTATCAATCAGTAAACTGGCAAGTCCTTCCGCTGGGATCGTATTTTAGGGAGAGTGCTATCCTTCAGCATTTATGATCTGAGATGTTCATTTCAAACGATTCTGATGTAGTGTGTGTGTGAATTGCAGAATATACCGAACTGTTAAACCGCTGTACAACGCTGAATTTGCTACATATATAACTTTACAGATGCGAATGAACATAGGTCAGAATGCAAGGTACTCGAAAACTGCAAGATTAAAAGACTTTTAAAAGACAATTAAAAATTCGCAACTGTTATAAACCTTTCAAAACCTAAATGAATATACTTAATTTGAACCTTAATTACATGTTTAATCTAGCTTGATTTAATTTTACGTGGTTCCTATATACCCATTTATTTCTCTATAAAATTAATTATTAGAAATTTCTCAATGTTGTATCTTGATAGCATGAATAAAAAATTAGGATAATTTTGGAGCAATAATTTAAAGATCTTATAAAATAAGAGAAAAATTTAGTAAGACGAATTCGAATGCGAAGCTATGGTTGAAAGACATAAAAAAGACTAACATTATAGATCTAGGAATCTTAAATACTAAATAAACACGATATATATAAAATTTCTAAACAATATATTAATCATATTATATTATCTTCAGTTTAGCTTTAGAATTTAGCTTGTTTAAAATGTATTAAAGTTGCATTTACTGCATTTATTTTTGCAATTATTTAAACATATACCAATGGTGTATTCTGATAACGTGGATAAAGACCGTAAAAGTGTTGGATTAAAAACGAAGGAAACACGTTAACAATTCTTAAAGAAAAACGATAATAAAATCACAGTAAAATAGATGAAATAATAATAAAAAAATCAGGAATATATTGTTTTACGAATTTATCTGCATACTTTTCAATAGAAAATAGCTGATGTGCTAATATTAGGTAGTTGCTAAATTATTGATTACCAAATTATTGAAATTATACTGGTGAACACGTAAACAGTTAGATATCTTCAACCGAGATAAAAAAAAAATCTTTGCCCAGAAATAAGTGTCACGGTGGATTCAAAACTTCGGTCGCAACTAATGCCAAAGATTCCGCACAAATAAAGGATATTTTTTGGAACTTATTCCTTTAGCCGGAGAATTCTTATCGTTAACTGTCCAAACTTATGAGAAGTTTGGAAGCCGACTGATCCCGGAGCCATTTTTCTAGCTGTCCCTCTTCCAAGTTGGATGTTTTTCACTTGGAGACTCAGATGCAAACACCCCCGACGTGTTCTGTATCGATTTCGGAGAAAAGGAACTGGAAATATATTTCCGAAATTTCACTCTAAACAATTTTTTTATCAACGTAAACAATGTTCTTCCAGTATTTTCAATCATGTATTTGATTTCAGTATCGAGATACTTTTCAATAATTTTATACCATTCAAGTATTCTGATTCAAGGAAATTATTTTTTATAAGGCATGCTGATTATTATATACAATTGCTTATATTCTGTTTGCTGATTATTATATATGTATATAAAAATATAAACAATTTAATCAGAAAATTTAAATAATTGATATTAATAATATTTTCACATATTTAATAATATTTTCATATTACTGCAAAGAAAACATAAAAAAGACTAATATTATATATCTAGGAATCTTAAATACTAAATAAACATGATATATATGAAATTTCTAAACAATATATTAATCATATTATACTTCAGTTTAGCTTTAGAATTTAGCTTGTTTACAAAGTATTAAAGTTCTTGTGTTTGCATTTATTTAAACATATACCAACGGTGTATTCTGATAACATGGATGAAGACCGTAAAAGTGTTGGATTAAAAACGAAGGAAAAACGTTAACAATTCTTTAAGAAAAACGATAATAAAATCACAGTAAAATAGATATAATTATATTTAAAAATCAGGACTATATTGTTTAAGAATTTTTCTGCATAATTTTCAATAGAAAATAGCTAATGTTATAATATTAGGTAGTTGCTAAATTATTGATTTCCAAATTATTAAAATTGTGCTGGTGAATACGTAAACAGTTAGATATCTTAGTAGAAATAAGTGTCACGGTGGACTCAAAACTTCGGTCGCAACTAATGCCAAAGATTCCGCACAAATACAGGATATTTTTTGGAACTTATTCCTTTTGGCAGAGAATTCTTATCGTTAACTGTCCAAACTTCTGAGAAGTTTGGAAGTCGACTGATCCTGAAGCCATTTTTCTAGCTGTCCCGATACTCGCTTCCAAGTTGGATGTTTTTCACTTGGAGCCTCAGATGCGAACATCCCGACGTGTTCTGACGATTTCGGAGAAAAGGAACTGGAAATATATTTCCGAAATTTCACTCTAAACAATTTTTTATCAACATAAACAATGCTCTTCCAGTATTTTCAATCATCTATTAGATTTCAGTATAGAGATACTTTTCAATCATTTTATACAATTCGAGTATTTTGAGTCATGGAAATTATTTTTTAAAAAATATGCTGATTATTATATAATAAGATATGCTGATAGAATAGTTTTTATTCTATTTGCTGATTATTATATATGTATATAAAAATTATAAGATATTTAATCAGCAATATAAATAATTAATTTTAATTAGAAGTTAATTTAACGAATGCATTATTTACAATCATGTTTAACCGCAAATAATTTCAATTATTTCATACATAATAACCAAATAAAATCATATAAACCATGTTAACCGTACATAATAAAGAAATTGTCCATGTTTAAGAAAAATTGCAATTATAAAGTTTTAACGTTGAAATAAAAATAAAGAAAGTACTTTTATGTAAAATGCATAAATATGTGATAGAATTCAAAATTTTGATTTTACCTTTAAAAGTGGTTAAAGGAATAAATGATAAAAAATATAATGTAAGAACAAAACAGTCTTAAACAAACAAAGAAATAAAAAATATCCATAAATCATATTCAGGTAATGAATTATGTTTAAAAACTATAGAATTCCAAACGATTTGATAAAAAAAAAGTTGAAAGAAATTTAAAAAATGTAATAAATAAAAAAACTACAGACGATTTTATAAAAAAAAAAGCAGGTGAAAGAAATTTAAAAAAATAAAAAATAAATAACAAAACTATAGCATTCAAAAGATTTTATAACAAAGCATGTAAGAGAAATTAAAAAAAGAAATAAATAAATAAAACTATAAAATTCCAAAAGATTTTATAAAAAATTATGCGAAAAGAAATTTTAAAAAATCAAAAAAAAAAAAAAAATTATAAAATTCCAAACGATTTTATAAAAAAGCCTACGAAAAGAATTAAAATAAATAAATAAAAAACCCATAGAATTCCAAACGATTTTATAAAAAAGTAAGTGAAAAAAATTAAGAAAAAAAAAATTTTATTAAAAAAAAAACTATAGACTATATGCTTTATTAAAAAATAAACTTTTTCTTAAAAGGCTATGAAAGAATTTTTTTCAAAAATTAAATAAATAACAAAGCTATGGCATTCAAACGATTTTATAAAACAGTATGCAAACGAAATTAAAAAAATTATGTATAAAAACTGTAGAATTCCAAACGATATTATAAAAAAGCATGTAAGAGAAATTTAAGAAAAATAATAAATAAATAACAAAACTATAAAATTCCAAACGATTTTTTAAAAAATTATGTGAAACAAATTTTTTAAAAATTAAATGAAAAAAATAATAAAACTATGGAATTCAAACGATGTTATAAAAAAACATTTGAAAGAAATTTTTAAAAAAATAAATAACAAAATTATACAATCCAAACGATTTTATAAAAAAGTATGCGAAAGAAATTAAAATAAATAAATAAATAAACTATAAAATTCTAAACTATTTTATAAAAATGCGCATGAAAGAAATTTAAAAAAATTAAATTAACTATTGCACTCTAAACTATTTTTTATAAAAAATAAAAAAGAACTGAAGAATTCAAACAATTTTATAAAAAAAGCACGTGAAAGAAATAAAAAAAAATAATAAATAAAAAAATTATAGAATTTCAGATGATTTTATAAAAAAAACACTTGAAAGAAATTAATAAAAAAAATACGCGAAAGAAATTTAAGTAAGCCAATAACAATAACTAGAGAAAGAAATTTAAGTAAGCCAATAACAATAACTAGAGAAGAAATTTAAAACAAATTATCCAATAAGAAACATTGAAAGTGGTCCAGGACATCGCTAACATACTTTCCCCCAAACAATACTCGTATATTTTATGAGTAATAAGTGAATGATGTTGATTAATTACCATTTATGCCTTCTGATAGTGTGGTATTCCAAAATTCATTGCTGAATTTTATGTAAGAATAGAAAGTATAACAACAATTTAAAACAAACAAAGAAAGAAAAAGTATCCATAAATCATATTCAGGCCATAAATTATGTTCACCAGTTACCGTTCAACACTGAAAAAAAAAAAAAACAGATTGAATAAAAATTTTAAAAAAACCTGTAGTATTCTAAAAGATTATATAAAAAATAAATTTAAAAGAAATAATAACCAATAAAAAAATAAAAAATTATAGAATTCTAAATTTTTTATAAAAAAATGGCACATGAAAGTATTTAAAAAAAGTAATAAATAAAAAATATAGAGTTCCGAATGATTTTATAAAAAAAAACATGTGAAAGAAATTTAAAAAAAATTAAAAACCATAGAATTCTAAACGATTTTATAAAAAAACACACGCGAAGGAGATTTAAAAAAAAATATATATAAAAAAAAAAAAATAAAAAAAAAAAAAAAAACACATAGAATTCTAAATTAACCTATATCCTATTCTAAATCATAGAATTCTAAATTTTTTTATAAAATAGCATGTGAAAAAAGTGTTAAAAAAATTAAAAATTAAGAATTAAAAACGATTTTATAAAAAAAAAAAACTTGAAAGAAATTTAATAAAAAAAGAAAAAACGTGAAAGGAATTTAAGTAAACCAATAAGAAAAACTAGAGAAAGAAATTTAAAAATAATAACCAATAAGAAACATTGAAAATGGTCCAGGACATCATGACCTATTTTCCCCTTAACAGTACCCGTATATTTTATGGATAAATTAAGTAAATGATGTTGATTAATAACCATTTACTTCTCTGGTACCTAGCCTGGTATTCCACCGTTCAAAAAACGCCCCAAAGAATGAAGATAGTGCAGGAGAAATGTCTCATCTCGTGAATAGAAGGGATGTAAATTCTTCCCCATAACGTATTTTCTTTCTGTGCAATGCAAACTGATAAGTTCTAAAAAGCGAGGGGGCATCTATCCGAACGTATTTAGGAGCGTTTTCTGTGTCAGTGATGAATCGGGGGAGGACTTTTTTATCCTTTCTTACGTGACGCGGAGAAAAGTCATTTGTCAATCAACTGTCGGGAGATCGACGTGTTTAGAGCGTTCCAAAATTCTGCACTTATTTTTTTTCTACCCCTTCAAACAGACGTGTAATGCCCCAATACATATCATTTCGGAAGAAAAGGGCTTGCTAGGGGGGTCATTTTTTAGGAAAATTCGGTTTTCCGGATTTTGGTAGTGAAATTAAAATTTTAGCTTAAAAGGCATTATTTTTGACATACTATATAATGAATTTATATAAAACTTTAAACGACTAAAATGCTTTTATTAAAATGTAAATTTTTTATTTAAAAAAAATTTAAATTAACTATAGAATTCTAAACTTTTGTATATAAAAAAACACGTGAAAAAAATTTAAAAATATAAAAGAAAAAGAAAAAAAGAATTCAAACGAATTATTATTTTATTTAAATTTATATTATTTATATTAAATTTATGTTATTATTTGATTATCGTTTTACTTAAATTCTTGTTAGTTATTTTAAGTTTTATGTATTTTAAAATTTATATCTTGTTTTCATAAACATTTTTTTTTTTACTATTTTTAAAAGGAATAAAATAATTAAAGGCCTGATGGCGGATTGACTAGCACTCTGATGCTCGGTATCTCGCTCGAGTCCGGATGGTGCCATGGATGTTTATAGTGGTTCGGAATCTACATTAAACCGTATGCCCTTGTCTAATGTGACTGTTGAGTATAGGGCTGACAATCCTACCCCAATAAAAAGAAAACATTTCCTGTCTCGAAATCTGCCAGTACGCGTACGGTCTTGGCGCAGTAAGAGGCTGTTGAACCAATGAAGAAGAATTAATTAATGCTTTTAATTCATTAGAACAAGAAGTACAATTATCGATATTACGTTTCCCATAAGATGTCTATGTTCATTACGTCAAGCCATTATGTTAATCTAAATAAAAGTATTAAAAATATTTCAAAACTGGCATCAGAAAATAAAACTTATTAACTCTTTTATATCAAAGAGATAAGTTGATAAGTTTTATATCAAAATAAGCTGCTTTTCTCATTGCTAGTATTGATGTCGGTAAAATATATTTTAATGGGAATATTGAATCAATAGTTTTTTTTTATATAGTATTGCATAGCATATATTAAAAGATGCAATCTCTCTCTCTCTATATATATATAATATTATATGTTAGAAAATATTGGGATTCAAGATGCAATACTTTTATTAACTTCATTTTAATTAACAAACATTTCATAATTATGAACCACAAGCAATATTTGCAAGCACATATAGATCGCATCCACTACCAGCTCTAGACGTTGTCCCATATATGTATACCTTGTTTTCCCGTCATTTACAAGCACATATAGATCTGTTTCCACCACTACTACTACGCCACACCACAGTGCCTTTATAGTTTGGGAAGACGTCTGATTGTACTCTATTACATTCTACAGTCGTATGAGAGTGGATTCCAAACCACTGCAAACATTCAGGGCACCTCCGGGATTCGAACCCGAAACCTGTGGTATCGAGCGCCAGAGCGCTAGCCACTCGGGCATCAGGTCCCAGATCTTTTTCCACTCCCAACTCAATGCATTGATACATATAACTGACCATGGCTAAAGTAGTTCGATTTGAAATCAGTCCCAGCCAATTTAAATGATTGAAGTTGCACTTTGTTTATAGACACAGCAAAAGGAATTTGTATCAGGATTTGTAGCCGTTTGAATTTAAGTCTCGGGTTGGATGCTTTTATTAGAGAGTTTTTGCATACCGTACGTTAGTTACCGTAGGACGTCCGTTAGCTTTTTCTCCCTAGCGCGCATGCTCATAGGAAATTATGTTTCCTATGAGCATGCGCGCTAGGGTGAAAAAGCTAACGGACGTCCTACGGTAACTAACGTACGGTATGCATAAAACTCTCTATTATTGATCAAAAACTATTTACTCACCGCCTAGAAATTATTAAGTTTATATCATTGGTTTAAAAATTAAGTTATTTCACTCTGTTAACCGAAAGCTTTCTATCAACAAACCATTCTGGTCATTATTCAAAAGTTTTCAGATATATTACCAGAAATAATGTCTAACTACATTGTTTTTTTTCTCTCAATGGTAAAGCGAAGATTTATTTTGACAGATTTGATTATGTTGAGTGTTTCTTTTGCTGTCATTCGAGGTGGACATTCTTTGACATTAAAAACCCTCTTGAGGTGAAATTTATAAATTATTATTTTTCCCTCCTTCAAAGAAAGCTTCTTGTAACTCTTGGATCAATTTTTATTTTTTTTTTTGGGGACTTATAGCAATTTTTCTTAAAGAATCGCGTTTGTTTTTTCAATTTATACCACCATTTATACGAATGGATCTAGAAATTGACCTCTTAAAGTATAAACGAACATTCAAACGACATTCATACATATATCAATAACTATTGCCAGTTTTCCGATACAAATTTAAATAATATCGTTTTCGGTAATGTGTACACACCCATATTTTCTCTTAAATATTTAATTGCCTTAAAATTTTCAATTCTGTAATACAGGGTGATTATAATTAATGTCCGCCTTTCAAAATGCTTTAAAAAAAAGAAAGACTCGTCACAATGAGTTCAAATTTAAACTAAAGATACTCGAAGAAGAGGAAAACGGTATGTCATCAAAAACAGTTCCTAAGTGTATTAATAGATGGCACTGTAAGCGGCATAAAGAAAGTGAATTCAGCTGCCAGTAAAATTTTGAATCGAATTGACAACGTGTTTGGAAATTGGAGAACATTGGAACATAGAAAATTGGATAAGAAAAATTGTGGAACTTTTTTTTATGTCATATCGTTTCCCCCTTCTTCAAGTTATCTTCAGATCAAATTTGAACTCATTGTGATGAGTGTTTCTTTTTTTATAGCATTTTGAAAGTGGGACTTTAATCATACTGTACATTAATTAATATTATCTGATTTGTTTACATTATTTGATAATAGAGCAATAAATAATTTAATAATTGTGTTATGTAATATTAGTGTTTTTAATAATGTTGTAAGGAATAATTAAAAGTTCTTTGTTTTTATAAAGTCGTTAGCTATTGAATTTTGTTTCTTAAATGTAATTATTTTTCTAGTACAGAAAATTACAGATATATTAGGTCCAATATTTTACTGTATACAAAGGACAGTTGTATGTGGAATATTCTTAAAACCTTAGAAACCTAATTACTTTACATTTTTTATCTAATATGTTTCTGTATTTTTAAGTTAATAAATACGTAACCAAAATTAAGAAAAATAATAAGTTTTTTCTCAATTAATACCAATTCAAATTTTTTCATTGAAATCAATAACATTTTATAAATTTAATATTAGCAGGCTTCTTTTTTTTAAATATTTATATGAAGATAAACGTTGCATAATAGATTGAACATATTGTATCTTAAATTCAAATTTTCAATTATTTTCTTTTAATATTTTAAGTCGAAACATATCACATTAAAACATTTCATATTTATTGAAAGAAAGTATTGTTTGTTAATTAGGCATTAATTGAGAAAAATGGAATGTAAAAAAGTGATTCGGACATAATTTATGAGTTATTAGCAAATATAGCACTTGATTGCCAAGGTTTGAGTAACGCGAATTTTCATAACTATTAATCAAGGAAGAAATTAATTGCAAATATAAATAGCGATTAATATTCTTAAGAAATTAATCTTAAAATAATAAAGATTGCCATGATGATAAAAGATGCCATTCTCAAAAGATTGTCATGATGACAATAAACCTGTAGTAAAAAATGATAAAAATATAAAATTTGGACACAATACAAAAAGGAAATCAAGCTATTTTTGTGTGATTCAGATCTCTTCTTTGAGATTTCCCTTCGTCACACGGTCATCATGTATAACTATAATGCAATGTTTCGTTATGCTACACTATACATGTTATATAGTATATTACACATTTCATTGCTGTACTACTCTTTTATAGCACTGTTGTACTACATTTCATATTGCATTGCTGTACTGCATTATACATATCACATTTCTATATTACATTATGTATTGCATTGTTCTATTATATTATACATTACATTATGCTATGTATTTTTATACTATATTAAGTACTTCAGCTACAGCTGTAAATATAATTATAGTTTGTAAGATTATATTGCTCACGGACTTATTTAATTTGATTACGATTTTCCTTTTCAAATAAAGACCCTTGTAAATTATCTTGACTTACAAAAGAGGTCATAATTTGATGATGTCAACCAATAAGCAATAATACAATGGATTTTTGGTTTTTAATAGTTGAGATATAGGGGTTATACTAACACAGTTTAATTTTCTAATATAACTTCAGTTATTTTCTCACTGCATTCATTAAAAATAACTTTAGTTCAACATTTTATATAATTTTTTTATTGATGTTTTTTTCCTTGAAGAAACTCTATGAAACATTAGGTAACTCTATGAAACCAGAAACGGGCGTGTTTTGCACCACAGAATATCTTATTCTTTTTCAATTCCTTCTATTAGCTCACACTCTCCCTATATATATCTTGTTCAAATTTTCAATCGTTCATAAAATACTTTGTATTCATCCACTCAAGTTCAAATACATTTTTTTTTGAAGTTGTGGTGGATGACACTGTACACACTATGACACTGTACTTAATACAGTTTTTTCAAATATTAATTAATTCATTAAATTTAATTAATTAATTTTAGTTTTTTTTAGATTTAAGTTGCATATATCTACCAATAGATGGCGCCAGATAACTTAAAAAACTGAATGAAAATTATTTATAAAGGATTTTCTGCATTATAGTGAAAAAAAAGTAGGAATTCACTTAAATTTTTTTTTTTTATAAACTCATGTTTGTGAAAATTGCAACACCATGAAGAAATCATCATAATTGAATGAAATTTAATACACAGTTAAGTGGTAGTGGTACAAATAAATGATTAAATGTTCAAAGCAAACAACAATAACAAGAGATCGGAATCAGTATTTTGTGTAGCCGCCACGCGCCGCAATAAGTGCTGCTACACGATGTGGCATGGAGTCAAACAAATTTTGAATGTCTGCCTGAGGAAGAGCATTCCATATTGTTTGTATGCGCACCCAAAGTTCGTCTTCAGAAGCAACAGGACGAGGATCACGAGCGAGACGCCGACCAATGAAATCCCACACATGTTTAATCGGCGACATATCCGGGCAATACGCAGGCCAAGGAAGAAGCTGTACCTGCCGCGTTGCAAAGAAGGATTGAACAGTCCTAGCGATATGAGGGCGGGCATTGTCCTGTTGAAATACAGCGCCTGGCAAGCTTTGAAGGAAGGGAACAGCTGTATAAAGGAGTCCTTGCGCGCAGTCCACGCTGCAGCAGACGTCTACGAATTGATGAAGCACACAATGAAACACCTGCAGCTATTGACCACTGTGCTGCCAATTGTCTAGAGGAAGCTGTACGGTCCGTCAGCGCCATGCGGACCAGGTGTCTATCATCGCGAGCTGACGTCACATTTCGGGGTCCACTCCCGGATTTCCGAGTTGTCCGACACTCGTCCGTCCTCGTGCTTCCAAAGACGCATCACCGTGCTGCTGTTACGCTGCGCACGAGCTGCTACTGCACGATAAGACAATCCAGCTTCACGAAGGCCGATGATTCTCCCCCGTTCAAACTATGTAAGTTGTTCAAATCTCACTCTCTTTCGTCGAAGAGGCATAAGTAACGATTGAGCTAACGTTTACCACTAGCAGATAACCATACACGCCTCGCTACAGCCGTCTATTTATTCGGATCCATCCGCCATTCAGAGGGCACTGCTCAGCATACGCATGCGCTACGAATTTGAAATTCTAATCATTTGCATATCATGCGCTAATTTGCATTTCCTGAAGATTTCAGCTCACTCGCGTAAGTCCTTCATGGTGTTGCAATTTTCACAAACATGAGTTTATTACTTGTTAAATTCCTACTATTAGCTCATACTCTCCCTATGTATATCTTGTTCAAATGTTCAATCGCTAATAAAATATTTGTTATTCATCCACTCAAGTTTTAAAAAAATGTATTTGAAACTTGTAGTGGGTGACACTGGATGTTAATACAGTTTTTTCAAATATTAATTAATTCATTAAATTTAATTAATTAATTTTAGTTTTTTTTTAGATTTAAGTTGCATGTATCTATCAATAGATGGCGCCAGATGTAAGATTAATATTTCAACTTTATTTATAAAGGACTCACTGCAATATAGTGAAAAAAAAAGTAGGAATTGACTTAATTTTTTTATATATATATTACTTGTTTTGGTAAGCTTGAATACACAACAATAAAATCAAAATTCGTTATTTTTTACAAGCAACACGTCGCTTCGGCTCTATTAGCTTTACAGAATGTTTGTTATACAAAGGATAAACAAACAGAACAACACATAAAACTCCTTCCGCTTGACAAACATTGCATTCACTAAGATATCATGAATATCAAATCTTTTCATTGCAAAACCTGATGCCGAAAATTCCGCGTGTAAATTTTGTTATTCACGGTTTTTGAGTAGCTGTCTCACAGTGACAGATTTTCAACTATTTCTTCATGCATTATGCAATGCTTCACAATAGAGTGACGCAAAATAATATTTTCACAGGGCATTTTTTTTTTTTTCCAACACTTTCGTATCTCAGAAAGATTTACATATGTGCCTATTTATAAATCTTACTAAGACTTTTAACTTCGGATTTTCATTCTTATTATATTTCATGTTGTTTATTTAAATTCTAGTGTCTATCCAACGAAATTTGTTTTTAATTTTTTTTTATCATATTAGTGAATTTTGAAAAATCATTATTTATATGTCAAGATTTAAAATAATTTACTTTACTTAATACATGGAAAAAGTGAGTTTCCTTTTAATAATTTTTATTACTATGCTGAGAAGAACAATAAAACATTATTGAACTTAAATGAAGACGCTTGCATTAAAGATAATCTAAACTTTGCTTAGAGATAAAAATGCTTGCATTAGAGAGAATCTAAATCTTGCTTAGAAATAAAGATGTGTTCTATTTAACTAGTTTACGATAACTATCTTATGATACGCTAATTACTAATTACTTTACGATATTTTGAATTCAATCAATTATTACTATATATTTAATTAAATTATGAGGAAAACGGTTTGAAAGGCTTGATCAAAAATCATTCAAAAAAAAAAACTCCTAACATGAACACTATCGCATTCTCTAAATTAAATGTTACATTATATTACTTCAATTATGTTGTGTTTATATAATAATTAAATAACTAATGTAGAATTGTGTTCTATTTAACTAATTTACGAAAAGTATCTTATTAGGCTGACTACTTTACGATAATTTGATTCCGACCAATTATTACTGTACTTTTAATTAGATTATGAGGATAAGGGTTTAATAGGCTGTATCAAAAGCCATTCAGAAAAAAAAATAAACAATCCTAACACGAACATTCCTGTAATGTAATAATTGAAATAATTAACGTAGTAATGTGTTCTATTTAACTACTTTACGATAGTTTGATTCTAATCAATTAAGACTGTATCTTTAATTAGATTATGCGATTAAGGGCTTTTGGCTGTATAAAAAAAAAAAAAAAAAAAAAAACCCATTAAGAAAACCCAATCCTAACATGAAAATGAAATCTAACTGCAAAAATGTAATACAATAATAATCAGTACAATATTTTTAATTTTCTACATTTTATTTTATCATTTAATATTCTTTTTTTTAACTGTAACATTTGATAATATTTTAAATGTTTTGCAATATTAATTCAATAAAAAATTTTTATATTTATCTCGTTGCAATCAAATTAAAGATTTGTTTTAAGAAGGGTAAAAATATTGTCTCCAAATGGTCGTGTTACAACAGCGTCCTACTATATTTTATTTATGCATAGCAAAGTAAATAAAAAAGAGAATTATTTGAATATGTAGATGATTAAAAAACATTTTATGTATAGTAATTTGATGTAAAAAAATGTAGGATTCAAATTTGTAAATATGTAGGTGCTAAAAATTCATTTTGGATGACAATATTACATATTATATTCTTGTTTAAGGAATGGTTTAAAATATATTTTATGTAGGGTAATTAGATGTAATAAAACATAGCTGCTTAAAAACATATAAATTAGAGATGCTTAAAACATATTAGTGCAAGGTAATTTGATGTAAGAGAATATAAATGCTTTAAAATATAGATACTTAAAAAATAATTATGTATGATAATTACATGTAAAACATAGAGGCTGTAACCGTGATTTCACCTACGCAACCATGTTTCTTCGTAACCGTAGTTCCGCCTACATCGGCCTACAGACGCTCATCCAAAAAGGAAGTATATTTCACTATCCAGCGTGGACCCGAGTAACTTTATTTACAGCTTAGAAGTGTAATCCTTCCACTTAAATATAAGTATATGTCTTAAAGGTGTTACCTGCTGTATAATAATGTTTGTACATTGTGTACGTTGCACAATCTTTATACGTTGTGGGGTGCTCGTGTTTGTGAGCTTATAATTAAAATGGTGAGTTTTTAAATTTGTGTTCTTGTGACTTGAGCACATCCAGATAGAGCTGCACAAACAAAACGACACATCTACTGCAAGGCTTAAAAAACATAGATGTGTAGATACTAAAAACACATCTTATTTTTGTTATTTAGATGTAAAAAATATAGAAACTTAAAAAGTGTAGATGTGCAGATGCATGAATCACATTTAGGGTAATTAAATGTAAAATAAATTATAGTTTAAAAAAACTAAAAAACACGCTTTTAGAGTGAATCAAACTAAAAAGTAAAAAATAATTGTTAAGATAAGAATAAAATGACTGACGATGAGAAAATGAATGTCACTGTTCTAAAAGCGTGGGGTGCTTTGTATGACATTTTTAAACTAACTCTGCATTTCGGAATGAAACTAGTGAAAAATTATAACCATTGATATCGAGAACCCCACGCTTTTAGAACAGTGATAATTCATTTTCTCATCGTCAGTCATTTTATTCTTATCTTAACAATTATTTTTTACTTTTTAGTTTGATTCACTCTAAAAGCGAGTTTTTTAGTTTTTTTAAGCTATAATTTATATTTCCCTTTTTAGTTTGATTCACTCTAAAAGCGAGTTTTTTAGTTTTTTTAAACTATAATTTATATTTCCCTTTTTAGTTTGATTCACTCTAAAAGATTGTTTTTAAACTATAATATTTAAATGAGGCCCAGGTACGGAGGACTGGTTCTTAAAATAATTTAAATGTGAGTAAAACAAAGGCTAAATGCGAATATGTCAAGCAATCCAGGATTCGAACACGGAATCTCCTGATCCGTAGTCAGACGCGTTATCCGTTGTTTCACTGTCTCACATAGGTTTCAATGTCTTAGGTACTTACATTCTACATGGGTTAAATTGCTCTTCATAAGTTAAAATAAAATCACTCATTCTGGCGATCCTAATCATGATGAGATAATAAACTTATCAAACTATTTTAGTGTCGTCGGTCCTTGATAAGTCTACAACGTTTAAATTAAATCTGATCTCTTAAAGTAGGGCAAAATAGAGCCCAAAGAGTCAGTTACAAACAAACATACAGGTGAAACTAATAAAAGGGTATTAAAAAAAAACATAGATGCTGAAAACATGTAGATTAGAGATTCTTAATATACTACTGTGTCCAAAAAGTAAGACCCATTTTCAATTTAAAATTCCCGCGGCTTATGAAATGTCATTTTTTTTTTCTTTTTTAGGTTGCTGGCTAAAATAAATTCTTGTATTCTAAATTTGCTTAAAAAATAAATATAACCTATAAAAATCAATGTACTAAATTAAGGTATCAAAGTATTATAGGTTAGTTACGACAAAGCAAAAACAAATTGTACATTTTAAACTCAAAAAAACTATAAATGTAATACATTAAATCTTATTTTTTTCCTTATAATAAAATAGCTTCTATAATATCTGATTGCTTGAAGATATTTATGAACTTCAGTTCTAAGAAAAGTCTATCAGCACTCGATTTGCTGCTAAAACAATCACTGACTTTGCTACTGGTTGTATTACTGATGATTACAATTGAATTGCCCCGTTCCTAGAATTTTAGAAAAATATAATTGCTTTTATTATAGAGATAGATTTTTAAATCGACTCCTTCAGAAATGCCCGACTTGACTTATACCACAGTTACACAGTCCAGTCACTTTCACCACCTACTTTCGACGTCAAAGTGAAATAACCCATCACAAAAGACAAGAGGCAGCACATTGCAGTGGAGTGTATACAAAGGATGTCCTAGGGCATCCTTTATATACTTATGCTAAATCCTTACTAATCCTAAATCCTTTATATACTAATGGAGTACTAAAAGCTTATGGCTTTTGACAGGTGGTCACATTAATGTGACTGGACTGTGTATTTAAATATGCATGTTTATTAATAAAGAAGGCTGGATTAACTCCTGGGTGGTCCTTGCTTGCTGCCTATCTCTGATTGTAACAAGATTAAGATCATGAAGTATGAAATAACAAAATGCTGTTGTTTAAAGTGAAAGGACGAGTGTAGAGAATTAAGTTAATATCTCAAGCCCAATGACTTCATGGTATAATTTATGGTCCATCGTCTATAAAAATTATTAAAATGATGAATTTGCATCTGGTCTATGGGTTGTTAATTATATTCTTGTCGTTTCTTCACAGATGTGCCACCAACACTGATTTCTGCTTTTCCCGAACACACCGCCCATTCAGGGGACACCATCTCCCTGAAGTGTGTCACCACGGGGAATCCCCTTCCTCGCATCACCTGGTACCTGGACGACATCCTCATCGACCAG
The DNA here is from genome assembly GCA_021605075.1 of Caerostris darwini. Classification (NCBI taxonomy): domain Eukaryota; kingdom Metazoa; phylum Arthropoda; class Arachnida; order Araneae; family Araneidae; genus Caerostris; species Caerostris darwini. The sequence goes on from BPLQ01006946.1 coordinate 116,636, forward strand.
GGTCCGAGGGTCACCGCTGTGGACCGGATGGGCGACCTGGGCCACGTAACGGGCATCCTGAACATCACCGAGGCCCGGGTGGAGGACAGCGGCGAGTACAGGTGTCAGGGTGAGAACGACGTAGGCACCACATTCCACGCAGCCCGCCTCAACATCTACGGCCCCCCTTTCGTCAGGGCCATGAGGAACGTGACGGCCGTCTCCGGGGAAGATCTGACCATTCGATGTCCGTACGGGGGGTACCCCATCAAGGGAATCAAGTGGTTTAAAAGTAAGCATTCGTTATTAGTGTGACAAAGTTATTGAAATATGCACATTTTGTAATATAGTAAGCTGGAGTAAGTCCAGGTTTAATATGCAGGAATAGTTGAAATATGTACTTTTAGTAATAAAATTGTTGTTGCTCATTCCCTTGATTTAGAATCCTAAACTAAGTCCAGTAGATCATGTTGCATCAACAGATCGTAAACGGTCCTCACCTCATTCACAGAGGCACCCATACAATCAATGAGATGAGAGGGAGACGCGATGGCCGAAGGATGACAAAGGGTCTTCTCGTCTCCAGTGAAGGTCAAACTCTTAGCGGGGCCAGTCCTTAGTCTAGCTAAAGCCCTTTGATTAGATCTAGGATAGGAGCACTGCAAGGACCTACCAGATATTTAGCGGCGTACCATGCATGAATTGGTGGCGACCTCCAAGCGGTATTCACTCTAGCTAAAATCATGGAATGAACCTAGTAATAAAGTAATACTGGGATTGGCATTATGTCGCAATTATTGAAATATGCACTTTTAATAATAAAGTAGGTCGGATTAACCCTGGTATTGACATTATGTCCCATTTATTGAAATATGCACTTTTAATAATAAAAATAGACAGCAGTAACTCTGGGGTTGGTATTATACCACAGCTATTGAAATATATCCTTTTAGTAGTAAAGCAGGGCGGAGCAACTCTAGTGTTAGCATTATGCCACAGTTATAGAAATATGTAATTTATTAATAAAGTTGATTGAGGTAACACTGGAATTGACAACATGCTCCAGTTATTGATATACATTTTTAACAATAAAGTTGGCAGAACAACCCTGCATTATGCCACTGTTATTGAAATATACCTTTTTAATAATAATGTAGGCCAGATCAACCCTGCATTATGACACAGTTATTGAAATATTCCCTTTCAACAATAAAGTAGACAGGAGTAAATCTGGGATTGGCATTATGCTACAATTATTGTACTTTTAATAACAGAGTAAGTTGTTAGAGTAAGTCAAAAATTTTCATAATACCGGAGTAATTGAAATGTGTATTTTTAGTAATAAAGTGGATTGGTGTAACCTCGGAGATAGCATGTTAGAATCAAACGTATTAGATAAGAAGCTCGACAAGTAATGTAGAACCAAAAGATTTTGTGTCTAAACAGGAATGATGGTTATATCTGAAGGTCGTAATGTGCTCTTGATGAAAAAGTGGAGGAAGATGCTAGATGAACTTTTTCAAGTTTACTAACAGAGGTGTTTCTTACTATGATATTTATGTTAATATTTTCTATGCAATTAAAATAATTTGCCATTTTTTTCAAGGAGAATTCAATATTAATTACCAATTTTAATAATAAATTTTTAATGGTATTGTGTGCTAGCTAGCGTGAAGATTGATAGATGTGAATTTTTCCTGTTGACGTTCAGTGCACCACTGCTTTCAAAAACTAGTAGACTATATAGCTAATGTAACATAATGCCTAATGGCTAATGTAACATAGCCAGAATTGTATTTCTCAATTGAAATATTTATATATTCTTATATAAGATATGCATATCTTTCCTAAAAACACCTCTTATTAATTTTGTTTAGTTAATAACGTAAGCCAACTGATGTAATGTAACACTAATATTTTTAACATGTAAGAATGCATAATGCATGTAATAGTACATGTTTTATACATGCAATAGATAAAACGTGAGGTAAAAAAAAAGTAACGATTGTTATTAGTTTTATACATGTACTATGAAATAGTACATGTCTAACACTGATAATTTAACATGTTTATGACCTAATATTAGGAAGTATAAATACATCTGCCACTAACAATATATTTAAAAAAGAGAATTACAATCAAATAAAAAATGTTAAAAAATAATTTACGTTTAAATTGTCAGTCTTCTAATTTTTAATCATTCGCTGTAATTTGTTAAAGTTATTCTATTGTTTCAATTCCTTCTATTAGCTCACACTCTCCCTATATATATCTTGCTCAAATTTTCAATCGTTAATAGAATACATTTCATTCATCCACTCAAGTTCAAATACATTTTTTTGAACTTGTAGTGGATGATAATACAGTTTTTTCAAATATTAATTCATTCATTAAATTTAATTAATTAATTTTAAGTTTTAGTTTTTTTTTAGATTTAAGTTGCATATATGTACCAATAGATGGCGCCAGATAAACTTAAAAAAATGAATAAAAATTATTTATAAAGGACTTTCTGCAATAGAGTGAAAAAAAAGTAGGAATAGACTTTAAAAAATTTTTTTTTATATTAATTGCTTAAAAAGAATTTTAAGCAAAAATGCCAATAATTTTTATTATATTCCTCGTTTTTCCTTTGAAAATTTAAATTTTTATTTAATCGTAGTTTTTAAATCGTTATCTTTTCAATTTCTTCAGAATGCAAATGATTTCATTGCTACTTCTTAAATTAAATACTGCTACTTATAAAATAAAAATTCTATTTTAAACCATATTTAAATTGTGGTATCATATACTTTCAGAAAAAAATTTTCTTTGTCAGAAAATTATAATCTTCGTAGAAATATTTATTTCATTTATTTATTAGTTTTTATTATTCAAAGAAAATAATTCTGGAACTGAATAATTAATTTATTATAATTACAAACGGAACTCTCAAATGTTATATATAATTAATAGTTTATTTATTGTTTTTAAAAATTTAAAGTACTTGACTCTTTTTAACATTTTTAAATAACGCACCAATTATTCAAATTGTCTTTTTTTAAATTGTCAATAAGTGTAAGTCTTTTCATGATAATAAATGAATTATAGCGAATAAAAATTATTTATATTCTCTAATTTTATAATTCCCGAGATACTATGACATACTACTATTAAAATTCATTTTTAATAATTTGTATATTTATTCATTAGTTGATTCGAAAAAATATTAATTTACATAATTATAATTTATTATTATTTAATTACTTAATTTAGACAATTTACATTATTTATTGACTTTAAACAAACGTAATTTCTTTCTCTAAGTTATATGAAATTTAATTGAATAGAAATGATATCCATGCAAAGTATTTTAATATTGTAAAAATGCATGTGCATGAACATTTTAACGATAATAAAAATAATAACAATAAATGTATTTTACTGAAGAAATAAAATTTTTTGATTGTTATATTATAGTTGCGATGATGGAAAATATTTGATGTTATAAGTATAAGAGAAAAAATTCAAACTATATAATAAAACCTTTAAAAAATTTTATTAAAAGCAAAATAATAATTTTATTTCTCTATTGTAAAACTGAAAAAAATGAACATTAGAAAACCTAACTTTATTTTTATTGGTGTTATTTTTATAACTATCATTAGATGTGTGCATTTTTTTTTTCGTGCATAAAGTGTAATTTAAAAATATATATAAATATTATCATATAATTTTTAAATATGCGCTGCATGTATTTTTTAAAAACATGTTTGCCTTTTTAATGTAAAACAAACATGGAAAAGCAAGTAATAAAAATTTTATTAGCTTAACTAAATAAATATGATTTTTATCACGTAAAATTGAATTTAAATCTGGCGATGGCATGTTTTTATGAAATAGCATTTAATAATACTTGAACAGTGACAGTTAAATAAATAAAAAATAAAATGTTTTACTGAAAAAGAAATATTTACACTAAATCTTTATTTCTAAGGGATGTCAAAAACAGAAAAAATAACATAAACAATATGCATTGAAGTCTCTTTAAATGTTTATGAACTTTTAATCAAAAACATTTGTACAATTTCACAAATATTTATAAGCAGAATCACTGAATTTTAATAAATGCGTTGGTATCCTAAATTAAGGTACATCCTGATTTTTGACACTTATTATAAAAAGAATCAAAATAAAGGTTAAAAATATGATTTATATAAATAACCTCTAATATTGGGCCTGATGACTGAGTGACTAGAGGTCAAGCACCTGGTGCCACAGGTTTCTGGTTCGAGTCCCTGCGTTGCTATGGATGTTTGTAGTAATTCAGAATCCCCTTTAAACAGTAGGTCTCGGTCTAATATGACTGTTGGAATTAGTGCTGACAATCCTCCCCGTACATAGGAAGCATCTCTTGTCTCGAAATTTGCCATTAGACAGACGGTCTTGGCGCTGTTGGCTGTTGCGCCGATGATGATGATGTTATTGGCAATAATTGCGAGAATTCCTTGTCTCTTTCTCACTTAAGGTGGCAGACTATCAGATGGATGACAAGCTGATGCTGCTAAGCGTCCTAACATGTCTCACAATGTAGCCCAAAGTTTATGGGATGAATATCAATATGAAAATATACATTCTTCCATGTGTTCCATATGTTACAATTTAATACGATTTTACTTAACCATCATCATCATCGGCGCAACACCCCCATGGTGGGCCAAGGCCGTCTGTCCACTGGCAAATTTTGAGACGAGAGATGTTTTCATTTTTACGGGATAGGATTGCCAGCCCTACGCCCAACAGCTATTTTAGACAGGAATCTACGGTTTAAAGTAGATTCCACTTAGCCAACTAATTTTTATTTAATTAACTTACTTACTAATACGACTTTAACTGGGCCTGAATGATCGAGTGGCTAGCGCTCGGTACCAGAGGTTTCGGGTTTGAGTCCCGGCGGTGCCATGGATGCTTGTAGTAATTCGGAATCCACTTTAAGCCGTAGGTCCCGGTCTCATATGACTGTAAGAGTGGCACTGAGCAAAAGTCAAACTTCTACCTACGGGGGCTCCATCACAACAGAAGCTGCCCCTTTCCCTCCATCCATGAGTAGATCAGTCATGTGATGTCCATTCCGCTCTGCAGGACATTGAGGATTTGTCACAAGCAAACAAACGATTTTTACTACTTTATTTTCCTCTTCTCACTTCACCCCCTCGCGCTAGAGGCTGTGTATGTAACTCCCTACCAGATAAAATGGGGAGAATAAAAAAAAATATCATAATCAAAAATTGTTTAATGTACAGTTCTTCCATATTTTATGATTTTATCTTCGTTTGTATTCAACTTACAATTACAAACATCCTGTACTTTAACTTTGTAGTGCATGTAATGCGAATTCATTGCCGGTGTGTAACATGAATTTATGTACGACTCATGGCTCAATGGCAACATACGTCGCTTGTGAGCAATAAAGCTGAGGTTCAATTCGCTTGCGGCTTTGTTGTAGACACTGCTTCAAAAACCGATGAGATTCGAGGGCATTTGGGATGTTCAGAAAATTGTTTCGTCAGGACTTTCTGGCGGGAGTTTTCCGGTTTTTATCCTATACTATAAGCAAATGCGGGGTAGTTCACCTAAAAAGTCCTTCTTCTTCAGTGTGACGGAGCCAAGTCAGACTTCTACCTAAGTGTACTATATCACAATAAAAGCCGCCCCTTTCCTTCCATCCACGAGTAGATTATTCATGGGGATTAGACACATCAATCATATTAATTCATTCATAAACTTACGTGTGAGGACATGGCTCAAAAATATCAGTATCCATTCAATAAATTGTCTGAAGAAACAAATTAAATATTTTTATAATTTCAGCCACTTGAATGTGTATTACTATCTAACAAAAATATATTAATTTTCTATAAAAGAATTCGCATTTTAAAGTGCCATTTTACAGATAATTACACGCACTTAATTAATATCTTTATTTATTTTTTCAGGTGGTGGAAATCTGGTAAAAAGTAATTCCGAAAATAATGATAAAATCCGTAAAAAATTAATCAAATTAAGTATAAACATTCTGAAATTAGGTGGCGTCAACTTTAATTGATGTTTGAAATTACAGTGAGATTTCATTTTGATTAAAACCCTATGCTGTTTTTATTTGATTTACGAGGTTATATTTCAATAGTTTTTATGCTGTTTAAGTATTAAAAGAATATTACTGTTAAGCTTTTATACTGTTTTCTTAAGACTCAATACTAATTTAATTTCATTTCAATAAAAATATTACATTCTATTTTATAATTAACACTTATATTTGCAATTCGCTAATTAATCAATTATAAGAATAGCCTTTTTGTGACATTTATTTATTTTGAAACAAATGAGAAACTTATTTTAAAATTCTTCAAAAAAGATATCTTTCTTACACAGAGATACATAAAAAAAAAAAAAAATTAAACAACATTACATTTTTTTGATGAATATAAAGAAAGTGCATTTGTAAATTACCTAAAAATTTTTATCAAAAAACTGTTTATTTTTAATCAAAATCTGAGTTATTTTTAAAAAATCCGCCCTTCAAAAAATGAGAAAAGATAATTACCTTTAAATTAGATCAGGTAATTAACTTAATGAAAAATTATGCTTGACAAAATATGGAAAAATCAAACTTTAATTATTTTGTTAAATTTTTTACCACTTAAAATCTGTCTTAAAAACTGTGTTTAACATCTTTCCACTTTATGTAGCTTTAAACAGTATAAAAACTACTGAAATATAGCCTCGTAAATCTCTTTATAAAAATAACAAAAAGTTTTAAGCAAAATAAAACCTCACTGTAATTTCAAATACCAATTAAAGTTGATGCCCCCTAATTTAAGAATGTTTATACTTAATTTGATTAATTTTTTAAGCTAATAATCCAAAATATTTGACGTTACAAATAATTATATAAATTATCTTCTGGATTGAATTACATAAATCTTGACGTTTGAATATTTTTTGTCAGCTAAAAGAACTTATCGATTATTTCGGCTTAAGCATTTTTTAAAGAAGCATAGCATATTTATATCTACTTTCAATATATATAAACAGGAAATTTCTTTAATTAATTTTATCTAATTTTAAAAGATACATGTGGTATTTCAATAATTTTTTTTTTAAACCTAATATATTTTAAGAAGTATGAAGTATTTTTTTTCATTTCTTTAGCTTAATGTTTAAAAATTAATTAACCAATACCCCTGATCCCTTTGTAACTTCTGAACACTAAATTTAATTTTACGATTAAACTTCGAGGATTAAACAAAAAATAACACATCGTTAAAATGATATTGAATTAAGATACTAAAACACGTTGCAAATTATAAGAAAACACATTTTTTATATGATATCTAATTTCATACATATATTTTTTTCTTTCAAAATTTTTTTCTCTTCGTAAACAAATACTACATTTTTGATATTTTTTTTTAAATTTTGATAATATTATAGGGATACATTACATTAAATTATTAAAAAATAAATTCAAACTTTGACATAACTGTACTTAGTATGCCAATTATACTTTTATTAACAACTATACTAATTGATTTTGTCGATTGAATTTATTTAATATACTTTGCAATATATATTAACTTAAATTTCTTATAACCTTTTAGTTAATTTTTGTTAAAAAAATTTTTTTACTAAATTTTTGAAAATTATATATATGATTAAAATGAAACAAATACATTTTAAATTTATGAAATATTTTCATATTTTCTATATATTTCCGGTACATGTAATTAACAAAATACAAATTTATCTACTATTTTAATAATTTTTATAAATAAATTTTTTAAAGGAAATTAGTTATTTTTTATGATTACTTTACTTCTGTTAAAATTAATATATGATTAATAAAGTTAAGTTTCTATTAAAAAGGTCACAATTGTATTTTTAACTTAACAAATATTATACGTATTTCCTATCTATTGCAGGAACACAGTCACGCAAATAATAAGACACAAATTCATTTGCACTTTTAATTAATTTTATAATTGAATTTTTGAAATAAATTGTTTAAAAGGAAATATACTTTCTTATGAATACTATACTTCTGTTAAATATTAACAAATGATTAATAAACCTCCAAACTAAAAATGATACAAATGATTTAATAATTGATAAAATATTATATACAGTCATTCTCTTCCTATTTAGTTAATGAATTTACGTTTTCAACGAGAATTAATTACATCACGAAAAGACTTTAAGCTTCTTTACTCATTCCAATCTTAATAATAATACATTTTTAATTACGAACTCAAACACCCGAACTGAAACGGTTTCTTTAATGCCTTCTTAAATACTGTTTAAATGTCATCCGTAATGAGAATGTCCCTTCCAATCTTAATCACTCTTTCCCCAGCAATAAAGGGGCCAATTTAAAGAGAACAGCGCATTTAATTTCATGAATAAACACGATTTAAAACGTCCCAGGAGTTCGTCGATAAAAATTTTGTGCATTAACAAAAAAATAAAGATATTATATTGTCTGTATTATTTCGCAAATGAATCTATCAATTAACGTTCTGAGTTAATGAATGTATAAGATCGCTTTTCATTGGAGTTAATTAAGGAGACAAATTAAAATGTACTTCTCAACATTCTCTTTTTTTTTTAATCTTTCTAGACTGTCTTTGTATAACGTTGAATGCATTTACGTACTTGTAATCTGTTTTTGCTTCCCTCGCCATCAATGCAGCATTCTTGCGTAACAAAAGGGAGAATGGATCTCCGGCCCCATACGTCAAGATTGGGCAGGAGTGTTTGTGACATGTTATTTAAACGCAATGTCATACCATTCTGAAATGGCAATATTCATTGTCTTTAGTTTTCCAGTTAGAGCAGTGCTGCTCTCAGACCGCAAGTTTTGATGACAACACAATCGATGGGGATGCATTTTCTCATTCTTTTCTTTTTCTTTCTTTTTCCTTATTCAAAAAATGAAAAAAAGAAGAATTCTTAAATATCGAGTTACGTGTATTCTGGTGAAAGATCAACTCAATTAAACTCTGTTTAAGTGGAAAGTTAATAAAAATCGTTATTGAAGGGTTTCCTCTGGTAGTAATTCTTTTTTTAGAAACTTTTCATTAACTATTTTATAGAAATGCACTAATTTATTCATGCAAAAATTATTTTATTCAGTTTCCAACTAATTTTTGTCCTAAATTGCTTATTTTATTTTAAATTTACAAAATTACCAGTCATTTTCATATATTTATTTTGATTTTTTTTTAAATTACTTAAAATTCCATGTGTCTTCATGCAGAATATATTGTGAAAATAATATCATGACTTCGATTGATTTAGTATAGCTTTAATTTAAATTAGTAGACTATTATATGCCTTGTAATAAGTGAAACATAAATTTATGAACTCTTTTAATTAATCTTTATTAAATGAGTTTTTAAAATAAATTTTATAAAGTTAAATAGGTGCTTTTTTATGATTACTATATGTTATGTTCAATATTAATAATTGACTAATAAACCCCCATTAAAAATGACACAAATGTATTTTTGACTTAACAAATATTATACATATTATACATATATTCTATCTCTTTGGAGGAACACATTAATGTAATTAACGAGATACAAATTTATCAACCCTTTTAATTAATTTCATAATTGAATTTTTAAAATAAATTGTTTAAAAGGAAATGCACTTTCTTATGATTACTATACTTCCAATAAATATTAATTAATTATTAATAAACCTCCAAATTAGAAAAGGATACAAATGACTTAATAATTGATAAAATATTGTACGTAGTCATTCTCTGCCTATTTAGTTAATGAATCCACGTGGCTCAACGAGAATTAATTACATTACGAAAACACTTTAAGCTTCTTTACTCATTCCAATCTTAATAATAATACATTTTTAATTACGAACTCAAACACTCGAACTGAAACGGTTTCTGTAATGCTTTCTCAAGGACTGTTTAAATGTCATCCGTAATGAGAATGTCCGTTCCAATCTTAATCACTCTTTCACAAGTAATAAAGGGGCGAATTTAAAGAGAGCAGCACTCATTTAATTTAATGAATAAACACGATTTAAAAGGTCCCAGGAGTTCGGCGATAAAAATTTTTGCATTAACAAAAAAATAAAGATATTATCTTGTCTGTATTATTTTGCAAATGAACCTATCAATTAACGTTCTGAGTTAATGAATTTACAAGACTGCTTTCATTGGAGTTAATTAAGGAGACAATTTAAAATGTAGTTCTCAACTTTCTCTTTTTTTTTTATCTTCCTCGACTGCCTTTGTATAAGGCTGAATGCATTTACTTGAAATATGTTTTTTACTTCCCTCGCCATCAATGCAACACTCTTGCGTAACAAAAGGGAAATGCATCTCCGGCCCCATACGTCAAGAGTGGGCAGGAGTGTTTGTGACATGTTATTTAAACGCAATGTCATCCTATTCTGAAATGGCAATATTCATTGTCTTAAGTTTTCCTGTTATAGCAGTGCTCTCAGACCGCAAGTTTTGATGACAACACAAACGATGGGGATGCATTTTCTCATTCTCTTATTTATTTATTTTTTCTATTTTATCAAATAAAAAAAGAAGTATTAAGTATCGAATCACGTGTATTTTAGTGAAAGATCAACTCAATTAAACTCTGTTTGAGCGGAATGTTAATAAAATGGTTATTGAAGGGTTTCCTCTGGTAGTGCTTCTTTTTTAGAAAGTTTTGGATGAAATATTTCCCAGAAATGCACTAATTTATTCATCAATTTGCTGCTAATTTTGATTCTAAATTGCTTATTTTATTTTAAGTTTACTAAGATGCGAGCCATTTGCAATAATTTATTTCAATTTTTTTTTTTAAAATTACTTTAAATTCATTGTGTATTCATTCATCATATATTGTGAAACTAATATCATAATTTTGAATGATTTAGTATAAATTTAATTTAAATTAGTACAATATTCTTTTTCTTGTAATTAGTGAAACATAAATTTATGAACTCTGTTAATTAACTTTTATTAAGTGAATTTTTAAAATAAATTTTTGAAAATTAAATATATGTGTTTTTAATGATTGCTATATGTACCGTTAAACATTAATAATTGAATAATATACCTCCTATTAAAAAGGACACAAATGTATTTTTACTTAACAAATATTATACGTATTTTCTACCTATTGAACACAGTTATGTGATTAACAAAATACAAAATCTACACTTTTAATTCATTTTATAAATAAAGCTTTTAAATGAGTTGTTTAATAGGAAATAAATTAATTTTTTAATGATTATTATACTTCAAGTAAATATTAAGAAATGATTAATAAACCTCCATTAAAAATGACAATGTATTTTTAACTGTATTTCTTCCTTTTATTTGCTTTTATATGTTCCGTTAAACTTAAAAAAAGGATTAATAAACTTCCCAATAAAAAATTATTATAATTTTTAATTATATTTAAATGGAAAAAAATTAATTTTTTTATGATTGCTATACTTCTAGTAAACATTAATAAATGATTGATAAACCTCCTTATAAAAATGACACAAATGTATTTTTAACTTAACAAATATTATACGTATTTTCTAGCTATTGGGAGAACACAATCATGTGATTAACAAGATGCAAACATATCTACCCTTTTAATTAATTTTATAATTGAATTTTTAAAATAAATTGTTTAAAAGGAAATACACTTTCTTATGATTACTATACTTCAAGTAAATATTAACAAAGGATTAATAAACCTCCAAATTAAAAAATGATACAAATGATTTAATAATTGATAAAATATTTCACATAGTCATTCTCTGCCTATTTAGTTAATGAATTCCCGTGCTCAACGAGAATTAATTACACCACGAAAACACTTTAAGCTTCTTTACTCATTCCACTCATAATAATAATACATTTTTAATTATGAACTCAAACACTCGAACTGAAACGGTTTCTGTAATGCCTCCTTAAAGACTGTTTAAATGTCATGCGTAATGAGAATGTCCGTTCCAATCTTAATCACTCTTTCCCCAGCAATAAAGGGGCAAATTTAAAGAGAACATCACATTTAATTTAATGAATAAACGTGATTTAAAACGTCCCAGGAATTCGGCAATAAAAATTTGTGCCTTAACAAAAAAAATAAAGATATTATCTTGTCTGTATTATTTCTCAAATGAACCTATCCATTAACATTGTGAGTTAATGAATTTATAAGACCGCTTTCATTGGAGTTAATTTAGGAGACTAATTAAAATGTAGTTCTAAACTTTCTCGGGTTTTTTTTTTATCTTTCTAGGCTGTCTTTGTATAAGGTTGAATGCATTTACTTGTAATACGTTTTTCCTTCGCTAACCATCAATGCAACACGCTGGCGTAACAAAGGGAAAATGGATATCCATACGTCAAGAGTGGGCAGGAGTGTTTGTGACATGTTATTTAAACTCAATGTCAGAATATACAGAAAGGGCAATATCCATTGTCTTAAGTTTCCGGTTAGAGCAGTGCTCTCGGACCCCAAGTTTTGATGACGACACATTCGATGGGGATGCATTTTCTCATTCTTTTAGTTCGTTTTTTTTTTTCTTCCTTTTTATAAAATAAAAAAGAAGAAATTTAAATATGGAGTCACGTATATTTTGGGTGAAAGATCAACTCAATTAAACTCTGTTTGAGTGGAAAGTTAATAAAATGGTTATTGAAGGGTCTCGTCTGGTAGTGATTCTTTTTTAGAGACTTTTCGTTAAATGTTTTACAGAAGTGCTCTGATTTATTCATGCAAAAATTATTTTATTCAGTTTGCCACTAATTTTTCGTTCTAAATTGTTTATTTCGTTTTAAGTTTACGAAGATGCGAGCCATTTGCAATAATTTATTTAGATTTTTTTAAAAGAATAACTTTAAACTCATTGTGTATTCATTCAGAATATATTGGGAAACTAATATCATAACTTTTATTGATTTAGTATAAGTTTAATTTAAATTAGAATATTGTATGACTTTTAATTAGTGAAACATAAATTTATGAAAACTTTGAATTAATTTCTATTAAATGCATTTTTAAAATATTTTTTTAAAGTTAAATAAATGTTTTTTTTAGATTATTATATGTCCTGTTAAACATTAATTATTGATTAATAAATCTCCTAATAAAAAGGTCACAAATGTGTTTTTAACTTAACAAATATTGTATTATATTATATAATATTATATTATTAAAAATATTATATATATATATATATATAAATATTATAAGTATTTTCTATCTATTGGAGGAACACAGTCATGCAACTAACAATATACAAATTTATGTACCCTTTGAATTAATTTTATAATTGAATTTTTAAAATAAATTGTTTAAAAGGAAATACACTTTCTTATGATTACTATACTTCAAGTAAATCGTAATAAATGGTTAATAAACCTTCAAATTAAAAAGGATACAAATGATTTAATAATTGATAAAATATTACACATAGTCCTTCTCTGTCTATTTAGTTAATGAGTTCTCGTGTTCAACGAGAATTAATTACAGCACGAAAACACTTTAAGCTTCTTTACTCATTCCAATCTTAATAATAATACATTTTTAATTACGAACTCAAACACTCGAACTGAAACGGTTTCTGTAATGCCTTCTTAAAGACTGTTTAAATGTTATCCGTAATAAGAATGTCCCTTCCAATCTTAATCACTCTTCTTCTAGTAATAAAGGGGAAAATTTAAAGAGAACACCTCATTTTATTTAATGAATAAACACGATTTAAAACGTCCCCAAGAGTATACGGCGATAAAAATTTTGCATTAAAAAAAAATAAAGATATTATCTTGTCTGTATTATTTCGCAAATGAACCTATCAATTAACATTCTAAGTTAATGAATTTATAAGACCGCTTTCATTGGAGTTAATTAAGGAGACAAATTAAATGTAGTTCTCAACTTTTTCGGGTTTTTTTTATCTTCCTCTGCTGTCTTTTTATAACGTTGAATGCATTTACTTGTAATAAGTTTTTCCTTCGCTAGCGATCAATGCAACACAGTGGTGTAACAAAAGCAAAATGGATATTCGGCCTCATGCGTCAAGAGTGGGCAGGAGTGTTTGTGACATGTTATTTAAACGCAATGTCATACTGTTCTGAAATGGCAATATTCATTGTCTTAATTCTCCAGTTAGAGCAGTGCTACTCTCAGACCGCAAGTTTTGATGGCAATATAATCGATGGGGATACATTTTCTCATTCTTTTAGTTTATTTTTTCTTTTTCTTTTTATAAAATTGAAAAAAACAAGTCTTAAATATCGAGCTACGTGTATTTTAGTGAAAGATCAACTCAATTAAACTCTGTTTGAGTGGAAAGTTAATAAAATGGTTATTGAAGGGTTTCGTCGGGTAGTGCTTCTTGTTTTAGAAACTTTTCATTAAATGTTTTTTTCAGAAATGCACTGATTTATTCATGCGAAAATTATTTCGTTCAATTTGCAACTAATTTTTTGTCTAAATTGTTTATTTTATTTTAAGTTTACTAAGATGAGAGCCATTTTACATTAATTTATTTTTTTTTTAATTACTTTAAACTCACTGTTCCATGAATAGCATATATTCTAAAACTAACACCATGACTTTAATTGAGTTTGTATGTCTTTAATTTAATTTAGTAGCCTATTCTATGACTTTAGTGAGAATTTTTTTTAAATTAATAAATGTGATTTCAGGGATTCAAAATAATTTTTTGGAAGACATTACATGTAAACTTATGTTTTTCGTTAATTTTAATCTGGTATCTTAAATTCTGTAACACGCATGTAGCAGAGCGAAAGTTATTCAGGGTACATCAATGGAAGGGAAATAGACTATTACCTAATTTGGCTAAATGTATAGTATAAATAAAATTGAAAAATATAAGTTGGAAAGAGGTCTGAAAATTGTAACTACCATCCCAAACTTTTGGAAATGGCAAAGAAAAGAAATGAGCAAAGAAAAAATTGTCTGCTTGTTAGTTATTTTCTCTGCATACCACCTACATTGTATCGAAGCCTCAATAGTCAGGCCGTTTCCAATAAGTAGAGCAATCTTTCTGCCTCGAAATGTTTCCATTTCTTAAGATCTTCTTTGAAGTTCTTGTACCACTCAAACACTCACATACGAGGCATACAATTTTCTACATAAGCCTGAACAACCATCTGTAAGTAGTCGCGTACGAGACATACTGTCTTCTCCATAAGCTTGAGTAAGCATCTGTAAGTATTTGCGTACAAGATATACAGTTTTCTCCATAAATCTGAATAAGCATTCGCGTACGAGACATACAATCTTCTTTATAAATCTGAATAAGCATTTGTAAAAACTCGAGTGCAAGATATACAATTTTCTACGCAAGCCTGAATAAGCATCTGTAAGTAATCGCATACCAGATATACAATATTCTCCATAAGCTTGAGTAAGCATCTGTAAGGACATGTGTATGAAACATACACTCTTCTCCATAAGCATCAGTAGACATTTGTAAAAACTCTCGTACGAGACATGCAATCCTCTCCATAACTCTCAGTAAGCATCTGTAAGCATTCGAGTATGATACATCAATCTTCTCCATAAACCTCAGTAAGCATCTGTAAGCACATGCGTACCAGACATACACTCTTCTCCATAAGCTTCAGTAAGCATTTGCAAAAACTCGCGTACGAGACATACAATCTTCACCATAAGCCCCTGTAAACGTTCATAAAAATTCTCCTACGAAACATGTAATCCTCTCCATAACCCTCAGTAAGCATTCGAGTATGAGACATCAATCTTCTCCATAAGCCTCAGTAAGCATTTGCAAAAACTCTCGTACGAAACATGCAATCCTCTCCATAACCCTCAGTAAGCATTCAAGTATGGGACATCAATCTTCTCCATAAGCCCCAGTAAGCATTTGTAAGCACGGGCTTACGAAACATGCAATCTTCTCAATACGTCTCAGCATTTGTTGGTGTTTTGTTCAATTTCACCAAACCTTTTAATATCGGTATTAAATTTTAAAAGCTTTCATTTCAACAGCAAGCGAGGTTAAATGTACACTTGATCACGAATGGCGAAAACTGTGAAGGTTTGAGAGGTGATGTGAAGCGCTGCATGTCTAGACATGTCCGATACGGTCCTCGTCCTCGTGCTGCTATTTAACGCTCGTTGCTTTAAGAAAGCCAGAAAACCAGTCTTTTATGGACAGACATTTTCTGTTCGCCTGTATTTAAAATATGCGATTTCATTTCTTAAAAAGTTACTAAAAAATACATGGAATGTTTGGATTCTTGAATCCTATTGCAATAAAAAATGAAAATCTTTATTAAAAAAATAATATAACTATCAAAATTATGAATTTTAAATTCATATTTAAGTAAGAAAATCACTCTAAAATATTTCAAACGTATTTTTAAAATAAATGCAAAAACAATTTAAAAGAAAATTTTTAATAAAATCAATATTATAGATATTTTTATAAAATACATTTTGTTGTTGTTAACGAATATAATTTACGTATATTTTTATAGCAAACATTTTCAATCGACCATTTGCAATTTAATAAACAACGTAGTATTATACATAATACTCATATTAAAATAAATTTCTCAAATTGATAGTTTTAAATATGTAAAACATTAAATTTTGAAAATGTAATAAAAAAC
The DNA here is from genome assembly GCA_021605075.1 of Caerostris darwini. Classification (NCBI taxonomy): domain Eukaryota; kingdom Metazoa; phylum Arthropoda; class Arachnida; order Araneae; family Araneidae; genus Caerostris; species Caerostris darwini. Next base: position 133,293 of record BPLQ01006946.1, read on the forward strand.
TTTTATTAAGTTTAAATATTTTTAAATTGTTTAAAATTACAATATTAATATATTGAATTAATATGCAAAATGCAGTTTATTTGATGTCAATACAGATTCATTTGATTAATTTGAAATTAAATTCACTATATCTAAAGATCTATAAATTTATGTGTAATTTTTATCAAATGCATATTAAGGCTTAAATATTATCTTCAATTAATTTTTTAATTTTTAAAATGAATTTCAAAGATAGAATGAGATAATTATAATTAATAGGATTAGTCTTATTAACTTAATGTAATAAAATTTATCTATTTAAATATTAAAGATAAAGCATCTATTTTAGATCTACATTTTTAAGTATCTTATTAAATAATTGTATATTTAAAAGAAGAAAACAGAATTATCTACGAAATATTTTATATTATAAGAAGTAATACTTTTCTAATAATGTTTGTCCAATCAAGAAAAGAAAACCAGACAGCTATATCTAAATATATTTACACAAAATTTAAAGACATTCCTGCTTTAAATTGCATAAATTTAAAAAAGTTCTATTTATTATATATAGTTAGTGTTATAGTTATTATGAATAGTTTAATTATAAATTTTTCATAACGTATAAATACTTTTTTAAAGATTTTTAAATATTTAAAACATTTTCAATTTTTTAAATAACAAATCAAATATAATTATAAAATATGTTAAATTTTTTTATGAAAATGAGCTTATATTTGATAATAAAATGTAATTAATGTAATAATATATTATTAATTTACGGATTAACTGTAATATATTATTAATTATTGAGGTAACTAATTATTTGTATTAAATCTTTAAACGTTTTTATTATTAAAATGACTTTAAAAAGATGAAAAAAGATGATGTAAAATCATCAAAATAAATCAAAATCCCCCAAATAAACCAAAACAACCAAAATCATCAAAAATAACCAAAAATAAATTCCAGAAATTTTGAAATAAATAATTTTTTGACATATATAACGATTTGTATTTATTAATTTTTACAATAAAAATATATTGCAACATTTCATTTTTTATAATTTTCCTAATTTTTTTTCCTTTATTTTTTGAAAATGAAGAAAAAATTCCTTTTTTTTGGAAGAAGTAACATTTTGGCCTTCTTTAAAAAAAAGTTAAATATTTTATTTATAAATAAAATTTCAATAGAAGTTTTATTCTATGCGTTTCAAATTTATTACAACTAAACATTCAAATATGTTTTTTCGAAATACAGAAACTAAAAACCCCGAAATAATATTTTATTACTACTGTAACGCGTCGACCTATACTTGACTTATAATGGCTTCAAGAAGAGGCCACTTTCAGGCTAATGGCAACACTTTACTTTTTAATTACAAATATTAAATATTTATAAAAAAACTCCATTTACATAAAAAAATGAAAATTAAAGATAATTTGATTCACAAGTAGACTTCACTCCAAGGTCGGAAATTTTCAGAGTTCTCGAGTCTATGTCGATTCTATTTCACCAAATCTACATTATCCCACTGCGTGAAACACGAAACCACGAGAAGCTGACTTTAAAAATAGACGGAAACTCCGGTCTGTTCTGTCACTTCAGAGAAAAAAAAGAAAAACAACACTCTTTGTCGACTCATCCCAAAACTTTCTTGTTTCTTCTCCAAAAACCTCCATTTAAGAAAATCCATCAAGAGGGTGCCAGCTTCCCTCACTTCTTATTGGAGTAGATACCTTCTCAGCCCATAGTCTATCACCCATCACGATGCAACAATTCGTGTTGTAGTCCATATTCCATCTGTAATTGTTTCGACCTGTGTAGGTGGCACAGACAATCGTTAATTTCATGTGGTCTCATTATCCACGACACTGAATATCTGCTATCAGATTTGAATAACAAGTTGTTCTCATTAGTACAAAACACTAATTGCATGTAATATAACTGCACACAACACTGCTTATCTGCTGTTAAATTTGAGTGATGGGCTGTTATTATATACTTTTTAAAGAATATACTTTCCTTTCTCCGGAGAACAGAATACTACAACTCTTCCCGTGTGAAAATTGCTTCAATAAAATGTTATTATATTTAATATAATATATTAATTAAAAGATTTTATGTATGTTAATTTCATAAAGTTAATTTCTATATGTATTATTTATTGACGTATTATCGATTTATTTATATTGATTTTATTTATGTTAATTTTATTGAAGAATTTCAAAACATTATTAACTTTATTACTGTATAATTTTACTGATAAAGTAAACTTTTTAAATACAAATACTATTAAAGAATTAACTGAGACTAATAATACTAATAAAGAATTTCATTGAGATTTAATTTTATTAATGGAATAGAATAGTTAAAAGTTTAGAATAATATAGAATAGTTTAATTGTTTTTTAACTTAAGTAGTTTACTCATTCAAAAAATTAAATAGTTTACTATTTTAAGTGTTGGCAAACTTTTCAATTACGAATATTTTAAGTAAATAAAACTTTAATTCCAAGCATTCCAAATTTATTACAACTCAACTTTACTCTAAATGCAGAAGAATTTAAAAGCAACCACAAAAGAAAACAACAGCATAAAGTAAAACGTCAAAATAAATTACTCCCTGAAAGTTCAGAAAGCGAAGTGATTACATACACAGAAGAACACATAATATAAAAGAAAGTGGTAAAAAAAAAAGGAAAAGGAAATTTAATACCTTATCTACATTTTACATCTTGACATCTTATTAATCATCACGCCCTTTTGGAAATAGTAGTCCTAAAAGATTGCTTTTTACTTTTCATTTACTTCCAACTTTTAACGAATCCAAAAACAGAAAATTTGGAATACCTTTTGATATCTAAACTGGGAAAATAACATCGTCTTTTCGAATCTTTGAGGTGGTGTGTTGTTGATGCATTAAAACGCGAGACCTTCTTTGAGGCATTTGAGAACGAGGGGGAAAGATTTTTCATTTTTGCATTAGTGGTAAAAGTTTTCCTGAAAATGTTTAAGAGTTAAAAGTTTTTAAATTTGAGGATGATTTATGGTGGGTTTTGTTCTAATGTGCGGTTTCTGTACCATTGGTGATGTGCAAGCCCTTTTTTATTTATTTATTATGTGAAAAATGATGCAGTTTCCTTTGGCGTCAGAATTTCAGTACTACAGTCGCCTGTGGCTTGACAATAAAAAAGGAAGTACTAGTAATTTAAAATAATGTTACAATTTCAATATTTTAGTTTATGAAATGTGTATCATTTTAGCAAAATGATACAAATATTTATGGACATTTGACAGATCTTTGTTGTGATAATAGAACATATAACAAATTCATATTAAACTGTTTCTATATACAGCTGCTTATTTAAGCAATATGTTGTTGCGAAATTTTCTGTAAATATAGAAATATTTTCTTGAAATTAGTAGATGTTTATGTCTGTGAACTTTGAAAGAACTTAACTGTCTGTGAAATTATTTGACATGTTTTTAAGCAATTTTTTTGTTCTTTAAAAAAATACTCCAAATATACATTGTACAATAATAAAGACTAAAAATATCGCCATAATGGTGAAATCTTTAGAAGGTCTTTTAATGTTTTTTGGTAGTAAATTTAGTGAAGTTTTTAGAAACGGCTAGTAATTGAGAACGAAATATTTATTTAAAAAAACAAAAAAGTACTTTGTAAATAGTACAGAAAAAAACCGTGAGCAACTTCGAACTAAAAGCAAATTCAAGAAATTTGCCAAACGACTATTAAAAAGCCTTCCCATTAGTTCTAAATTATCATCCCATCACCCCTTCACTTTCTTAACATCCAAAATTTCCTGTCTAAGAAAATATCATCCATTTAATTGGATTCATTTTTATGTATTTGTTGTATTAAAATATAAACAATTCCTAAGCCTATAAGGAAAAATTTTCATTTTCAATTAGTATTGAAATTTTTCAAGGATGATTAACGGTGAGTTTATGAATTCTGAAGAAACATGAACTTTCTGTACTAATTTGTTTACAGGGTCAGGTTTTCCGAGTATGTGATGTAACCTATTTTACATGTAGTATTTCATGTGTGATTTCTGTTTTATATGTATTTCAAGATTTTTGGCGTCAAGATTTCAATAATGCTTTCGCCTTTGGTTTGACAATAAAAAGGGAAGTAATTTAAAATATTGTTACAATTTCAATATTTTAGTTTAAGAAAATTTGTATCATTTTAGCAAAATGATACAAATTGCTATGGACATCTCAGCAAATCTCTGTTGTATCGTCAGAATATAGAACAAATTCATATTAAATCGTTTCTACATACAGCTGTATATTTAAGAAATAGGTTGTTGCGAAATTTCCTATAAATATGGAAATATTTACTTGAAATTAGTAGATGGGTTATGTCTGCGAACTTTATTGCTTAAACATTTTGACATATTTGTAGAAAAATCTTTTGTTCTTTAAAAAATACTCCAAATGTACATTGTACAAAGGTAAAGACTAAAGTTTCGCCATAATGGGGAAAACTTTACAAGGCCTTTTATGTTTTTAGGGATAAGTTAGAAGTTCTTGGAGGAATTTAGAACGAAATATTTATTTGAAAAACAAAAAATAATTCTTAAATCTTACAGAAGAAACAGACACGTCGAACAAAAAGCAAATTCAACTAATTTACCAAACTTCCCATTAGTCCTAAATTATCATTCCATCACCCCACCCCCTCCCCTCTCTTAACTCATCCATTTATGGATTTGATGTATTAAATCATTTGTATGGTTTCATTATATTATTTTCATTATTTCATTCATGATGTATTCAATCATTTGTATGGATTTGATGTATTAAAATGTAAACAATTCCTAAACCCATATAATCACTTTGGAATGAGAAGAAATTTTTTCAATTTGTATTAATGCTAAACCTTTTCAAGGATGATGAATGGTGAGTTTATGAATTATGAAGGAACTTGAAGTTTCTGTACTAAACTGTATACAGAATCAGGCTTTCCTGATGAATGATTTCCATGACGTAAACCTAACTTTTTTTATTCCATTGATTCCTTTGCCCAGCAAAATAAATGCCAGAGATAAAATCAAAGTAAACTCAGTTACATTAAAAAACTCGTGGCTACGATAATATGTGGTATTTCTTATATGTACTTTAATGAATTATTTTACATGTACTTTAATGAATTATTTTATACGTACTTTAATGAATTATTTTATGTGTACTTTAATGAAAGTAATGAATTCCATTATGCAATACAATACGACCTAATTGTTCAAATTACAAAAAATTACTAATAAAACTCTTGCTATTGTTTATCATAAAAATAATTGTTATGAGACAGAAAACATTCTATTATTTATTCTCATAATCACGTCTAAAATATATGATCATGGCGAACAATATATTCTGATCATCTTCTAAATGCGAGGCATAAAAGTCTTAGAAGTTGAAGTGGTACCTTGCTATGTATCCACTTTGGAATAAGTCCAACTCTATATATGTCCTGTTTGGCGTGAAAAGTTTCGTTTGATATACGACTTTATTTGGAATGTGACTCGCATGCGTATAAAATCTTTGACAAATGGATAGATCTTAAAAATTTTCCAAAGTACCATCTCAACAAAGGCCAATCGAATGGTACATTGTCTGGAATGACCAAACAATGTCACATTTTCGAATCATTTTTAAAGAAGAAGGTTAACATCGGAATTTTAACAAACTGGAAATATAGTGATCCTCAATCAAGTTCAAGTAAGGGAAAAAACAGGAAAGAAAAAATTAAAATAGTAAATTTTCATTTATAAATGTATTTCCTGTAACTGCTTTACGATTTATGTATTAAATTGCTTGGCGATGCTTAAATTATTTTCTACAATCATCATCATCATCATTGGTGCAATATCCTCATCGGCTGCCTACTGGCAGATTTGGAGACAGAATATGTTTTCTTTTTATGGGATAGGTGCCAGCCCTATGCCCTATTGTTTAAAGGGGATTCCAAACCATTACAAATATCTAGGGCACCACCGCTACTCGAACCCGAAACCTGTGGCACCGAGCGCTAGTTACTCGGCCATCAGGCCGCACTTTACATTCTGCTTTTGAAAAAATTGTAAGACAACGGAAGTAGAAAGAGATTTTTTTATGCAAAAATATAGACTATTTACTTCACTGTATTGTTTGACATGAATCATCATTTACAATTCTGGGTACCCGTTATTTGGTCGGTTAATGTCTTGCCTTGAATTTATACTTAAATTACTCATTTGATTGTGGCGAGGTTCGATATAAGTTCGGTTCGAGTTACCATTTTTGAGTTAGCCCCGGCTTTCTCGTACTAAATAGACATTATTGACATTTACTAAAAATAAGGAAGAGCTACAGCTATAGTAATCGCAGTGTAGGACTCGAACCCGAAACCTTTGGCACTGAGCGCCAGACCGCTGGTTAATCGGCCATCAGGTCGCTGTCTACAACTACGTGCCTAATATACCAATACAAATAATTTTTTAATGTTAACAAATTAATTATTTGGCTCTGTTTGTTATTTTTTATTATGTAGACAATCGATTTGTATAAATCCTGGTTGGTATAAGTCCTATTATAATAATATGATTAATTATTATATATAATAAGACTTATTAATATACAATTGTATATATAATATAATAATTATATTTATATATATAAGCCCTATAACACTAATTTGACTATTTAATTATTATTTGAAATTGGTCGTATTAATACATAATTATGTATATAAATAAGTAATATAATAATTATAAATATAAATCCTATAATATTAATTTGTCTATTTTTTGATTTTATTTGTTTGTTTTTTATGGGAAACATTCGATTTGTATAAATCATGGTTTGTATAAGTCCTATTATAATAATTTGACTATTTAATTATTATATACAATAATTCTTATTAATATATAATTATATATATACATAATTAATAAAATAATTATATATATCAAGCCTATAATATTAATTTGACAATTCAATTGTTATTCGATTTTGTTTTTTTATGAGAAGCATTCGATTTGTATAAATACTGTTTCGTATAAGTCCTATTAATATATAATTATATAAATAAGTAATATAATAATTATATATATTTTCCTATAATATTAATTTAACTATTTAATTATTATTTTATTTTATTTGTTTGTTTTTATGGAAAATATTGTATTAAACAAGATTTGTATAAATCCTGGTTTGCATAAGTCCATTGAACAATAGATGAAGGACGTTAACCGAGATACTCTTGCACTGAAAAAAAAAAAAAAGAATTATCTTGCCCTTAGAAAAAATTCCTGTACTTAAGTACGCAAAGAAAAGTCGCATCAGAAGAAGAAGCGTCATTTGAAAGAAAAAGTCATCCACAATACGTGTGCTCGCGGCCGAGATCGATCCTATAGCAGCAATCGTGTCAACGCAAAGTACGTGCCATGAAACCGAATGAACCGAAAGGAAAAATGCATTTAAAAACACTTGAATGATAATGCCTTTAGCTTTTTTTTTATACACGCAAAATGCAGCAGAATTATATATATTATGTGTCCTTGTACTTATGAGTAAAAAAATCCTTATGAGCTACTTAATAAAGAATTATGAATCGAGACACAATCATTAAAAAAATTTAATAAATCTGAATATTTTGCTTTACCTTGGTGTGAGCAAACTTATGAGCAAAATATTCGAGCAAAAGTCAATAGGAGTACAAGCAAAGTTTTTACGCAAAGGGCATTTTTCCTATATTTGTCATATTTTGTATAAAAGTTTTTATTAGAAGTTTAAATTCATAAATTGAAAATTTTCAACTCACCAACAAAATATAGAATTATAAATAAAATAACATATTCAATAATATCATGGAATACAATTAAGTACGCATTGTTATTATTAATGACTCACTGATTTATCATAGGTCACAGTTAAGTCAGTGTCATTTGCCCTTAATATTGATGTAGAGCAGTCACTGACATATTGTAGATCACAGCTAAGACAGTATATCTTGCGCTTAACATTATTATTGAGAACACACTTTATTGTCATAGGTCACAGCTAAGTCAATATCTTTTGTATTCAATATTAGTGCAGAGCAGCTATTGGTTTATCATAGAATGCAGTAAGTGTTGTTATTATTAAGGACTTATTGATTTAACGTAGATCACAGTTAAGTCGGTGTCTTTTATGTGAAACATTGTTATAAATAATTTATAGATTTGTTAATTCACTGGCATTTGCGTTTGACATTATTGTAGAGCAGTCACTAATTTGTCGAGGATCACAGTTAAGATATTAGAGAGTTTTTGCATACTGTATGTTAGTTACCGTAGGACGTCCGTTAGCTTTTTCTCCCTAGCGCGCTTGCTCAGTTTCCTATGCGCATGCGCGGTGGGGAGAAAAAGCTAACGGACGTCCTACGGTAACTAACGTACGGTATGCAAAAACTCTCTATTGTCTCTTACTCTTAACATTATATTTGAGAACCTACGTGTTTGTCACAGAGTAGAGGTGTAAGTATCTTTTGCATTCAACATTATTATAGAGCAATCGTTGATTTATCAGCTAAGTAAGCGTTGTTATTATTAAGGACCCACTGATTTATTACAGATCAAGGTTAATTCAGTGTCTTTTATGTTTAACATAATTATAGAGCAGCCACTAATTTATCATAGGACACAGTCAAGTCAGTGTCGTTTGAGCTTGCATTATTATTGAATGCTCAGTGATTTATCACAACTAAAATATCTCTTGCGATTAACATTATTGTTGAGGATCTCCTGATTCCTCATAGATCATATCTACGTCCATGTCTTTTATAACATTACTATAGTGGACCAATTTATCTAGAGTAGAGATTGTTGTTTTCATCCTCACAAAAGCGAAAGCAACTTTCATTACAACCTGATATATATATATAAGGCATTTTCGATTTATTTTTACAAAAAGGCATGTTACACTGTAAACCGTTCGTTTCATAAACGATGCCATCTCCTTTCTATTTTAAGTTAAAGAAGTAAAATGAAACAATGAGTTGCATAGATAATTATTTCATTATCTTCTTACTTAAATCACACGTTATGACCACAAAAAAATTGCGTGATTCGATGCAGCATTAAATTTAGAGATCTTTACATTAACGTGCTGGAATGATCACGTTTTTCCAATATTTTAATGCTTCGTTACGTAGAAAGTAATTTAAACATTTTTCGATTTTACTTTGGATGGGTAAAAATTACTTTAACGCCCATGTGGGCAATTTATGAAATTTAATAAATATATAAATACATATTTAAACAGAAACAAATACAATGTTTTTTAATGATCCTACCTGTCTAACTCGTTACCTTTATCACTTAAATGAAAGCGTGAGGCTACATCACGTCAATATTCCACATACATTCTATTCTATTTTTTGGGGAAAAAAATTGCCCAGACGTTCATGTTTGCATCGATTTTCAATTTAATGTTTTATCTTATAATGTCAATTTTTTTTTTATCACAAATCGCTCTCCTCTTTTAAAAGGCCATTACTAAAATCTCGTTCAGACCAAGTTCGCCATTATAGAGGAAACAATTTCCTCTCTTTTTTCCCTTTCTCAACGTGTATTACTTACAGTTACAAACGGCCCAACGGCATCGGCCATTTACTAAATGGAGATTTTATCTGAAAAATAATTTTAATCAGGAATTCACATAATCCAAGGCTACTTTATGTTTCAAACTGCAATTTTGAATTATTTAGTTGCCTACCATTCTTTTTTTAAGGTTTGCGTGCACAATCCTATGACTGCATATTAAACTTTAAGATGGAGTTTACATAAAAGATAGCGTTATCTCTATAATGTGACCATGGTGATCAATTATAATAAAATGTTTTCATTCAATGTAACTTATCAGCATATACAGAAAAAAGGTGTTGTACTAAATACATAACTTGTTGCATTCCACTACCTTCTTTGCAAGAGAAAAAATTGTATCGTTTTTATGATAGGAACATTTGAAACAGCCGTTGGGCCGTTTCAGGAGTTAAGCTATTGGAAAAAATTTACGAAGTTCTGCAATAGAAGAGTTCGGCAAACTACTCCAAAAGTATAATTCGTTTCAGTAATAATACAATTTTACAAATAAATGCATATAAATACTATTTAAATTGGGTTCAACGACTTAAAACAAAACTAGTTTAAAAGAAAAATATATAATGAAATTGTAGTTCTTTATACATACAATCAACAGTCTCTACTTCTTACTAAATTTTACAAAATCTAAAATATTCTTAAAATATTTTGAAGACAAGCCATTTTTTTTTCTTTGGTTACAAAATTCTCAAAATTTTCATTTTCTAAATAGTTTACCTTTCAGTTCAAACTAGCAGTACCTATGATTTACAAAAAAAACAAAAATTTACAAAAATTTAATAAAATTATACTATTAAATTGAATGTACTTCAATATAAAATTATACTACTTATTTATACCCTCTATAATTTTCCATCTTCTGAAATATTACCCAATATTAGTTCAGGATTTCATACCCTCTATAAATATTACCCAGCATTATTACCCTTTAAAAATTTTAAAATTTTTTCCATTTTCTAAAATTTTTATTATTTCTTCCATTTAATTATACCTATTACTTACAAAACTATACCTTTAAAGCAAAAATATTTTCTGAAATAGTAGTTCTTCATATATATATATATATATATATATATTCTC